>JBAMCI010000171.1:0-102499 GCA_037075265.1 Drosophila nigricruria | reverse complement strand
ATGCCCGGCTAAAAAATACCCTGTAATTTTCGCATTTTTTGAGTGTAAGCATCCAAATTTCACACTTGCGTTACCCTTCACTACTTCTAAGAACTGGCCAAAAATTATATGTCTACGCCTACTGGGGGCGTGGCAAATCGGGAAAACTATACGTTTTTCCGATTCTCAGTGAGAAAATCAGAATTATATACAGATATTACTGCTGATCTCCTCTATTGATTTCCAAAAAATTATATATGTACAAACCAATTGTGGGCGTGGCAATCGGCGTGATCTGTGGGGGTGTGAATGAGTATCCCGCAGTCGGTAGCGCCCGACTGCAACGTTCTTACTTGTTTTTATATAGAGGGATGATGAAAGACTCTTTCCGAATAGACGGACAGAGGTTTCCAGCGACAAATTAAATAGTTTTAGTAATGGTGTATGAAGGGAACCACTACATTCTTTAACTACACAACTGGGAATATTATCAGCTCCAGGAGAAAAAGATGATTTCAATAAATATTCTCAGGAATAAAATTGCTAACGATAACGTACAAATTGCCTTTTGACACGAAAAAGGTAATTCTCATAAAACAGAGAATTTAAAATATATATAATATAAATATATATTAAATAAAATTCGATTTGGCTATGCAATATTTAGACCAGTCAACAATCGAACCAGAATTTTTAAACTAATATTTTTTATACCCTGAACCTATTGAAAATGGGAAAACAAGATATAATGGTTTTGTTAAAATGTATGTAACAGGCAGAAGGAGCATTAAGCATTAAGATTGTTTTCCATTGTTTAGCGCAGCGAGTTTCGGTCGCTCTGAGAACTCAAACACAACTGACTCTCGTGTCTCTTATTTCTCTCGAGCCTATATATATAGTCGCCGCGCTAAAGCGGTGCATTACTAAAGACGCACCAACACACACTCAATACGCGCCGACACGCACTCAATACGCGCCGACACGCTGTCGACCCGCTAAAACGGGACTTCCCAATGCCATCATATTGCGCAGTACTCAAAGGCGCAGCAATGTACACGTGTTCTTATTACGCACCAACACGCTGTCGCCCGCTCGAACCTCTGACGCTCCGACACGGCCATCCTGACCACAACACGACCTCGTGTAGTTTTACAAAAATGCCTTACTGCAAACTTCATTTTTTTTTTTTTTTCATAGATTTTCGAAAGTAACTTAAGATTAACATTTCCATTTAGATTACAACTATTTTTGCTTCAGGGTTTCATCCAAAATTGTATCTTTAACTTTTAGTATCGTTCTTAAACTGCTATAAAATGAATCTTTAACTTAATTCAACTTTTTTCACTATCCTTTTTATTATCATAAACTTAACTGGTTTTACATTACATCATCTTTATGTTTTGCACTTGTGCTTGCATTATGACCAATTCTTTCAACTTTTCTTTTCAGCCCCTTCAGGCATCCATACTGTCACTTTCAACAGTTTCATTCTTAATCTTTCCAATACTGTCTCTTTCAACAGTTTCATTCTCAATCGTTTCAATACTTTCTCTTTCAACTATTTCATTCTTAATCATTATAATACTGTCTCTTTCAACAGTTTCATTCTCAATCGTTTCAATACTGTCTCTTTCAACAGTTTCACTCTTAATCATTCCAATACTGTCTCTTTCAACAGTTTCATTACCAATATTATTCAAATCCTTATTACTACTTTCTAACTCAACTGGTACATACCCTTCTGGCAATTTTCTTATATCGTCATGAGCATACTTGTATTTTCTATTATTTGTCAATGACCTTAGGACATATCTATCTCTGTCCAACAATTCAGCTATTTGTAACGGTCCCCTAAACTTTGGACTCAACTTCGTTTGATGCCTTGCCTCATTCTTTAACAACACAAAATCTCCTACTTCGTATCCAACAACCTTAGCCTTGGTTTTATCAAACCGTTTCTTGCTATATACTGCTGCCGCTGATATATTTTGCACTGCTCGAGCTCTTGAGTCTGCCAAATCACAATTCACAATGCCAATAAACAATTCTAAAGGGCTTGCCTTTGTCACTCGACTTACTGTGCAATTTAAGGCCAACTGTACCTCACCCAATGCGTCTTGCCAAGATCGGCTGCTAGCCTCAACTGCCGTCAGTAAGTTTTTTCAAAGTGCTCATAATGTGTTTCACCTGTCCGTTAGCTCTACTTGCGCCTGTCGCAATCAAATGCAAACTTATTTTCTGTTGAGAACAAAACTCACTAAATTTAGAGCTAGCAAAACACTTACCCTGGTCTGCTATTATGCGGTTTTGGTACTCCAAACAGAGATACAGCCAAACAAAGATACCGACGATGTCACAGCACCTATGCAATTGTCAGCATCAATCTTAAGTGTGTGTGTTAAATAAACATATTTGGTAAAAGCGTCCACTTGGACAATAACATATTCCTTCTGATCAGACTTGCCACTCAATTTTACTGTTACGTCTAATTGTATCGTGTGCCAAGGTGTGCTGACCTTTGGTATTGGATGAAGTCTAGCTTGAATTTTACCCGAGGATGACTTTGACATCTTACAAGTAATACAGTATTCAACAAACTTTCGTATATACTTAGACATGCTATCGAACCAATAATAATCATAGGCCTTATCTAAAGTCTTCTCCCAACCTAAGTGCAAAGATCGAGCTCTACCATTTCTCTTAATTTTTCGATAACGTAATCCTTGCAATGTCCTCGGCAAGAGAATTGTCCTTCAATTTGTTCACAATATTGATAATATCAAAATCCTTCCGCTGTTCAGCCATAAGCCAATCCCCTAATATCTCTGCCAAATTAACTCGTTTTTCAGGAACTTTAGAAATATCAATCAAATCAGCGGATGAGATATTTCTGGAAAAGAAATCAGCATGAGCCATTCGTTTACCCTCTCTATACTGCAAATCAAATGAGAACGACTGTAAATAAGCCCACCATCTTTGTGGTCTGGGAGATAGGTCACGTTTAGTTCTTGATGCTTTAAGTGAGTTGCAATCGGTAAAAACCACAAAATCTCTACCCATCAAATAATGACGAAAATGCTTTATGGCCATGACAACCGCAAGGGTCTCCAACTCATAAGAATGGTTTCGTGATTCAGCAGGTGAAGCCTTACTAAAAAATTCAACGACATGCGGCTTGTTATCAATTTTGTGTAGCAAGATGGCTCCATATCCACGAGCACTTGCATCAGTATGCAATTCGATTGGATATTTAGGGTCAAAAATAACTAAAACTGGCTTCTGTGTAAGTACAAAAAAACTTTTTGTCTTATTTGTTCATGTTCTGGCTTCCAAATAAACTCGTTCTTTTCCGATGTCAAAAGATACAAAGGCTTCATGAAACAGGAAAATCCTTGCATAAATTGCCGAAAGTAAGAAGCTAATCCAATAAATTGTCTTAAAGCAGGGACTGACTAAGGAGGCGGTAGAGCAGTTACCGCTGAAACTTTAAGTGAATTTGGACGAATTCGGCCTGCGCTCACTTCGTATTCCAAATATTGAACTGTTGACTTGAGAAACGAACAGTTTTTAATATTGAACATAAATCCAGATTTCGTGAGAATATCAAGGGGAATCTGTAATCTTTCTAAAGCTTCACCTTTTGTCGTAGCCACCACCAATACGTCATCCATATAGACAACTACAAATGTATTTGCAAGTTCTCCAAGCGTATGCATCACTGTACGCTGAAAAACTGAAGGTGCATTTTTAAGACCAAACGGCTTTGACAAAAATTCGTATTGGCCGTCTGGAGTGACAAAAGCCGCACACTCTATTGACTCTTCATGCAAAGGGATTTGATAGTATCCGCTTGCCATATCTAGACATGTGAAATATTTCGCTCCCTGAAGTCTGGGTATCTGATCTGATCTGATTAGAGGCAACGGATATTTATCTGAGACTGTATTCGTATTTAATTCACGGTAATCGACACACAAGCGATGAGACCTGTCCTTTTTGTTTACTAACATCATAGGACTTGCATAAGGTGAGCAACTTGGCCTTATGACATTGCATTCTACTAGTTCTTTAATCTTCTCGCGTACCAGCTCTCTTTCATTTGGACTAAGTCTGTATGGTCTTCTTTGAACAATTTTTCTGAGGTCTACTAACTTAATTTTCATCTCACCTGTACTGACTCTAGAAGAAGGAATTCCCTTTATAAAAGATTTTAAATAATTTTCTAATAAATCGTTTAATTTATCCCTATCTTCGCCGACAAGATCAGTATCAAATTTAGAAAATATATCATCATTTGAACAACAGTTTAAAGATTTTGGTCTAACAATTTCAAATTTTCCCGGTGACACAATGACATGGAAACCCTGCGACAGTATTTCTCGACCAATCACAATGTCGCTATCCAAATACTGATCGCCCAAAACGTGGAACAGCATCTCAAAACAATGATTGTTAATTTTTACGTTGCCAAGTATTTGCAATGTACTACAAATGCTGTCATTCCCAATACCCTTCAACATTACTACGTTGTTAATTCTTTTACCGACTAACTTAGTACTTATCTTATGTTTAATCAACGAACATTCCGCTCCAGAGTCAAACATTGTCGTAAAAGTCTCGCCTTGATGAACCATCTCTCCTTTGGGCTCAACAACTTTGCAAAGCTGCACTCGTTTCACCTGATGCGGATCCTTTTCACTTTTGAGCTTCCTGCAATGGGTTGAAATATGTCCACAATAATGACATTTTATTGCTGACAACTTCTGCCGTTTTATGTCAGATGTAGTGGTTTCGTCGAGTACAAATTTCTTTCGTTTGTTGAAGGTGAAAGCTTTAAGCTCAATCTGCAGTTCACTCCTAGTGCGCACGTTCGACGTAAAAGTTAGACGTTGCAATCTGGAATCCATATGAGCCAAGTGAGCAAGCGTCACAGAAACAGCAATCTCTTCCACATCCATCTCACGCCATTTAGTGACGAGTGTTGTCACCATGCGACTAGCATAATTAGAGAGACATTCTCCTGCGGCCGAGAAAGTTGATAACGTAGTCAAATACATAGCTGCTGGTGTTTCTACACTGCTGAAGCGCTATACAAAAAGTTCCTTAAACTCGGTCCAATTTATGTAAGGATAACATATTTGTGAAGGCCACTGCGCCGCACTGCCTTCCAACGGTGCATCCAAAGCCATCATCAACTCACTGCCTTTTGTGTTATTTCCCTCCAGAATCATATTTACTGTAGCACACCACGCGGATGCGTCGGTGCCAACACGATCTGCGTTAAATTTCGGCAACACAACTGTCTTACTAGTTGTTGTTTTTGACGTCGTTGATTGTAGTGCTTTCACAAGTTCCATTACCGCTCGTCATGGATAATTTGGCATATTAGGTAGCGAGCCAGATCCCACTTCTGATGTTGTAGCATTAAGATTGTTTTCCATTGTTTAGCGCAGTGAGTTTCGGTCGCTCTGAGAACTCAAACACAACTGACTCTTGTGTCTCTTATTTCTCAAGCCTACCCCCGAACCACACAATTTTTACGCCCCTTATGGGGTATGCCCGGCTAAAAAATACCCTGTAATTTTCGCATTTTTTGAGTGTAAGCATCCAAATTTCACACTTGCGTTACCCTTCACTACTTCTAAGAACTGGCCAAAAATTATATGTCTACGCCTACTGGGGGCGTGGCAAATCGGGAAAACTATACGTTTTTCCGATTCTCAGTGAGAAAATCAGAATTATATACAGATATTACTGCTGATCTCCTCTATTGATTTCCAAAAAATTATATATGTACAAACCAATTGTGGGCGTGGCAATCGGCGTGATCTGTGGGGGTGTGAATGAGTATCCCGCAGTCGGTAGCGCCCGACTGCAACGTTCTTACTTGTTTTTATATAGAGGGATGATGAAAGACTCTTTCCGAATAGACGGACAGAGGTTTCCAGCGACAAATTAAATAGTTTTAGTAATGGTGTATGAAGGGAACCACTACATACTTTAACTACACAACTGGGAATATTATCAGCTCCAGGAGAAAAAGATGATTTCAATAAATATTCTCAGGAATAAAATTGCTAACGATAACGTACAAATTGCCTTTTGAAACGAAAAAGGTAATTCTCATAAAACAGAGAATTTAAAATATATATAATATAAATATATATTAAATAAAATTCGATTTGGCTATGCAATATTTAGACCAGTCAACAATCGAACCAGAATTTTTAAACTAATATTTTTTATACCCTGAACCTATTGAAAATGGGAAAACAAGATATAATGGTTTTGTTAAAATGTATGTAACAGGCAGAAGGAGCATTAAGCATTAAGATTGTTTTCCATTGTTTAGCGCAGCGAGTTTCGGTCGCTCTGAGAACTCAAACACAACTGACTCTCGTGTCTCTTATTTCTCTCGAGCCTATATATATAGTCGCCGCGCTAAAGCGGTGCATTACTAAAGACGCACCAACACACACTCAATACGCGCCGACACGCACTCAATACGCGCCGACACGCTGTCGACCCGCTAAAACGGGACTTCCCAATGCCATCATATTGCGCAGTACTCAAAGGCGCAGCAATGTACACGTGTTCTTATTACGCACCAACCTCTGACGCTCCGACACGGCCATCCTGACCACAACACGACCTCGTGTAGTTTTACAAAAATGCCTTACTGCAAACTTCATTTTTTTTTTTTTTTTATAGATTTTCGAAAGTAACTTAAGATTAACATTTCCATTTAGATTACAACTATTTTTGCTTCAGGGTTTCATCCAAAATTGTATCTTTAACTTTTAGTATCGTTCTTAAACTGCTATAAAATGAATCTTTAACTTAATTCAACTTTTTTCACTATCCTTTTTATTATCATAAACTTAACTGGTTTTACATTACATCATCTTTATGTTTTGCACTTGTGCTTGCATTATGACCAATTCTTTCAACTTTTCTTTTCAGCCCCTTCAGGCATCCATACTGTCACTTTCAACAGTTTCATTCTTAATCTTTCCAATACTGTCTCTTTCAACAGTTTCATTCTCAATCGTTTCAATACTTTCTCTTTCAACTATTTCATTCTTAATCATTATAATACTGTCTCTTTCAACAGTTTCATTCTCAATCGTTTCAATACTGTCTCTTTCAACAGTTTCACTCTTAATCATTCCAATACTGTCTCTTTCAACAGTTTCATTACCAATATTATTCAAATCCTTATTACTACTTTCTAACTCAACTGGTACATACCCTTCTGGCAATTTTCTTATATCGTCATGAGCATACTTGTATTTTCTATTATTTGTCAATGACCTTAGGACATATCTATCTCTGTCCAACAATTCAGCTATTTGTAACGGTCCCCTAAACTTTGGACTCAACTTCGTTTGATGCCTTGCCTCATTCTTTAACAACACAAAATCTCCTACTTCGTATCCAACAACCTTAGCCTTGGTTTTATCAAACCGTTTCTTGCTATATACTGCTGCCGCTGATATATTTTGCACTGCTCGAGCTCTTGAGTCTGCCAAATCACAATTCACAATGCCAATAAACAATTCTAAAGGGCTTGCCTTTGTCACTCGACTTACTGTGCAATTTAAGGCCAACTGTACCTCACCCAATGCGTCTTGCCAAGATCGGCTGCTAGCCTCAACTGCCGTCAGTAAGTTTTTTCAAAGTGCTCATAATGTGTTTCACCTGTCCGTTAGCTCTACTTGCGCCTGTCGCAATCAAATGCAAACTTATTTTCTGTTGAGAACAAAACTCACTAAATTTAGAGCTAGCAAAACACCTACCCTGGTCTGCTATTATGCGGTTTTGGTACTCCAAACAGAGATACAGCCAAACAAAGATACCGACGATGTCACAGCACCTATGCAATTGTCAGCATCAATCTTAAGTGTGTGTGTTAAATAAACATATTTGGTAAAAGCGTCCACTTGGACAATAACATATTCCTTCTGATCAGACTTGCCACTCAATTTTACTGTTACGTCTAATTGTATCGTGTGCCAAGGTGTGCTGACCTTTGGTATTGGATGAAGTCTAGCTTGAATTTTACCCGAGGATGACTTTGACATCTTACAAGTAATACAGTATTCAACAAACTTTCGTATATACTTAGACATGCTATCGAACCAATAATAATCATAGGCCTTATCTAAAGTCTTCTCCCAACCTAAGTGCAAAGATCGAGCTCTACCATTTCTCTGAATTTTTCGATAACGTAATCCTTGCAATGTCCTCGGCAAGAGAATTGTCCTTCAATTTGTTCACAATATTGATAATATCAAAATCCTTCCGCTGTTCAGCCATAAGCCAATCCCCTAATATCTCTGCCAAATTAACTCGTTTTTCAGGAACTTTAGAAATATCAATCACATCAGCGGATGAGATATTTCTGGAAAAGAAATCAGCATGAGCCATTCGTTTACCCTCTCTATACTGCAAATCAAATGAGAACGACTGTAAATAAGCCCACCATCTTTGTGGTCTGGGAGATAGGTCACGTTTAGTTCTTGATGCTTTAAGTGAGTTGCAATCGGTAAAAACCATAAAATCTCTACCCATCAAATAATGACGAAAATGCTTTATGGCCATGACAACCGCAAGGGTCTCCAACTCATAAGAATGGTTTCGTGATTCAGCAGGTGAAGCCTTACTAAAAAAATTCAACGACATGCGGCTTGTTATCAATTTTGTGTAGCAAGATGGCTCCATATCCACGAGCACTTGCATCAGTATGCAATTCGATTGGATATTTAGGGTCAAAAATAACTAAAACTGGCTTCTGTGTAAGTACAAAAAAACTTTTTGTCTTATTTGTTCATGTTCTGGCTTCCAAATAAACTCGTTCTTTTCCGATGTCAAAAGATACAAAGGCTTCATGAAACAGGAAAATCCTTGCATAAATTGCCGAAAGTAAGAAGCTAATCCAATAAATTGTCTTAAAGCAGGGACTGACTAAGGAGGCGGTAGAGCAGTTACCGCTGAAACTTTAAGTGAATTTGGACGAATTCGGCCTGCGCTCACTTCGTATTCCAAATATTGAACTGTTGACTTGAGAAACGAACAGTTTTTAATATTGAACATAAATCCAGATTTCGTGAGAATATCAAGGGGAATCTGTAATCTTTCTAAAGCTTCACCTTTTGTCGTAGCCACCACCAATACGTCATCCATATAGACAACTACAAATGTATTTGCAAGTTCTCCAAGCGTATGCATCACTGTACGCTGAAAAACTGAAGGTGCATTTTTAAGACCAAACGGCATTGACAAAAATTCGTATTGGCCGTCTGGAGTGACAAAAGCCGCACACTCTATTGACTCTTCATGCAAAGGGATTTGATAGTATCCGCTTGCCATATCTAGACATGTGAAATATTTCGCTCCCTGAAGTCTGGGTATCTGATCTGATCTGATTAGAGGCAACGGATATTTATCTGAGACTGTATTCGTATTTAATTCACGGTAATCGACACACAAGCGATGAGACCTGTCCTTTTTGTTTACTAACATCATAGGACTTGCATAAGGTGAGCAACTTGGCCTTATGACATTGCATTCTACTAGTTCTTTAATCTTCTCGCGTACCAGCTCTCTTTCATTTGGACTAAGTCTGTATGGTCTTCTTTGAACAATTTTTCTGAGGTCTACTAACTTAATTTTCATCTCACCTGTACTGACTCTAGAAGAAGGAATTCCCTTTATAAAAGATTTTAAATAATTTTCTAATAAATCGTTTAATTTATCCCTATCTTCGCCGACAAGATCAGTATCAAATTTAGAAAATATATCATCATTTGAACAACAGTTTACAGATTTTGGTCTAACAATTTCAAATTTTCCCGGTGACACAATGACATGGAAACCCTGCGACAGTATTTCTCGACCAATCACAATGTCGCTATCCAAATACTGATCGCCCAAAACGTGGAACAGCATCTCAAAACAATGATTGTTAATTTTTACGTTGCCAAGTATTTGCAATGTACTACAAATGCTGTCATTCCCAATACCCTTCAACATTACTACGTTGTTAATTCTTTTACCGACTAACTTAGTACTTATCTTATGTTTAATCAACGAACATTCCGCTCCAGAGTCAAACATTGTCGTAAAAGTCTCGCCTTGATGAACCATCTCTCCTTTGGGCTCAACAACTTTGCAAAGCTGCACTCGTTTCACCTGATGCGGATCCTTTTCACTTTTGAGCTTCCTGCAATGGGTTGAAATATGTCCACAATAATGACATTTTATTGCTGACAACTTCTGCCGTTTTATGTCAGATGTAGTGGTTTCGTCGAGTACAAATTTCTTTCGTTTGTTGAAGGTGAAAGCTTTAAGCTCAATCTGCAGTTCACTCCTAGTGCGCACGTTCGACGTAAAAGTTAGACGTTGCAATCTGGAATCCATATGAGCCAAGTGAGCAAGCGTCACAGAAACAGCAATCTCTTCCACATCCATCTCACGCCATTTAGTGACGAGTGTTGTCACCATGCGACTAGCATAATTAGAGAGACATTCTCCTGCGGCCGAGAAAGTTGATAACGTAGTCAAATACATAGCTGCTGGTGTTTCTACACTGCTGAAGCGCTATACAAAAAGTTCCTTAAACTCGGTCCAATTTATGTAAGGATAACATATTTGTGAAGGCCACTGCGCCGCACTGCCTTCCAACGGTGCATCCAAAGCCATCATCAACTCACTGCCTTTTATGTTATTTCCCTCCAGAATCATATTTACTGTAGCACACCACGCGGATGCGTCGGTGCCAACACGATCTGCGTTAAATTTCGGCAACACAACTGTCTTACTAGTTGTTGTTTTTGACGTCGTTGATTGTAGTGCTTTCACAAGTTCCATTACCGCTCGTCATGGATAATTTGGCATATTAGGTAGCGAGCCAGATCCCACTTCTGATGTTGTAGCATTAAGATTGTTTTCCATTGTTTAGCGCAGTGAGTTTCGGTCGCTCTGAGAACTCAAACACAACTGACTCTTGTGTCTCTTATTTCTCAAGCCTACCCCCGAACCACACAATTTTTACGCCCCTTATGGTGTATGCCCGGCTAAAAAATACCCTGTAATTTTCGCATTTTTTGAGTGTAAGCATCCAAATTTCACACTTGCGTTACCCTTCACTACTTCTAAGAACTGGCCAAAAATTATATGTCTACGCCTACTGGGGGCGTGGCAAATCGGGAAAACTATACGTTTTTCCGATTCTCAGTGAGAAAATCAGAATTATATACAGATATTACTGCTGATCTCCTCTATTGATTTCCAAAAAATTATATATGTACAAACCAATTGTGGGCGTGGCAATCGGCGTGATCTGTGGGGGTGTGAATGAGTATCCCGCAGTCGGTAGCGCCCGACTGCAACGTTCTTACTTGTTTTTATATAGAGGGATGATGAAAGACTCTTTCCGAATAGACGGACAGAGGTTTCCAGCGACAAATTAAATAGTTTTAGTAATGGTGTATGAAGGGAACCACTACATTCTTTAACTACACAACTGGGAATATTATCAGCTCCAGGAGAAAAAGATGATTTCAATAAATATTCTCAGGAATAAAATTGCTAACGATAACGTACAAATTGCCTTTTGAAACGAAAAAGGTAATTCTCATAAAACAGAGAATTTAAAATATATATAATATAAATATATATTAAATAAAATTCGATTTGGCTATGCAATATTTAGACCAGTCAACAATCGAACCAGAATTTTTAAACTAATATTTTTTATACCCTGAACCTATTGAAAATGGGAAAACAAGATATAATGGTTTTGTTAAAATGTATGTAACAGGCAGAAGGAGCATTAAGCATTAAGATTGTTTTCCATTGTTTAGCGCAGCGAGTTTCGGTCGCTCTGAGAACTCAAACACAACTGACTCTCGTGTCTCTTATTTCTCTCGAGCCTATATATATAGTCGCCGCGCTAAAGCGGTGCATTACTAAAGACGCACCAACACACACTCAATACGCGCCGACACGCACTCAATACGCGCCGACACGCTGTCGACCCGCTAAAACGGGACTTCCCAATGCCATCATATTGCGCAGTACTCAAAGGCGCAGCAATGTACACGTGTTCTTATTACGCACCAACACGCTGTCGCCCGCTCGAACCTCTGACGCTCCGACACGGCCATCCTGACCACAACACGACCTCGTGTAGTTTTACAAAAATGCCTTACTGCAAACTTCATTTTTTTTTTTTTTCATAGATTTTCGAAAGTAACTTAAGATTAACATTTCCATTTAGATTACAACTATTTTTGCTTCAGGGTTTCATCCAAAATTGTATCTTTAACTTTTAGTATCGTTCTTAAACTGCTATAAAATGAATCTTTAACTTAATTCAACTTTTTTCACTATCCTTTTTATTATCATAAACTTAACTGGTTTTACATTACATCATCTTTATGTTTTGCACTTGTGCTTGCATTATGACCAATTCTTTCAACTTTTCTTATCAGCCCCTTCAGGCATCCATACTGTCACTTTCAACAGTTTCATTCTTAATCTTTCCAATACTGTCTCTTTCAACAGTTTCATTCTCAATCGTTTCAATACTTTCTCTTTCAACTATTTCATTCTTAATCATTATAATACTGTCTCTTTCAACAGTTTCATTCTCAATCGTTTCAATACTGTCTCTTTCAACAGTTTCACTCTTAATCATTCCAATACTGTCTCTTTCAACAGTTTCATTACCAATATTATTCAAATCCTTATTACTACTTTCTAACTCAACTGGTACATACCCTTCTGGCAATTTTCTTATATCGTCATGAGCATACTTGTATTTTCTATTATTTGTCAATGACCTTAGGACATATCTATCTCTGTCCAACAATTCAGCTATTTGTAACGGTCCCCTAAACTTTGGACTCAACTTCGTTTGATGCCTTGCCTCATTCTTTAACAACACAAAATCTCCTACTTCGTATCCAACAACCTTAGCCTTGGTTTTATCAAACCGTTTCTTGCTATATACTGCTGCCGCTGATATATTTTGCACTGCTCGAGCTCTTGAGTCTGCCAAATCACAATTCACAATGCCAATAAACAATTCTAAAGGGCTTGCCTTTGTCACTCGACTTACTGTGCAATTTAAGGCCAACTGTACCTCACCCAATGCGTCTTGCCAAGATCGGCTGCTAGCCTCAACTGCCGTCAGTAAGTTTTTTCAAAGTGCTCATAATGTGTTTCACCTGTCCGTTAGCTCTACTTGCGCCTGTCGCAATCAAATGCAAACTTATTTTCTGTTGAGAACAAAACTCACTAAATTTAGAGCTAGCAAAACACTTACCCTGGTCTGCTATTATGCGGTTTTGGTACTCCAAACAGAGATACAGCCAAACAAAGATACCGACGATGTCACAGCACCTATGCAATTGTCAGCATCAATCTTAAGTGTGTGTGTTAAATAAACATATTTGGTAAAAGCGTCCACTTGGACAATAACATATTCCTTCTGATCAGACTTGCCACTCAATTTTACTGTTACGTCTAATTGTATCGTGTGCCAAGGTGTGCTGACCTTTGGTATTGGATGAAGTCTAGCTTGAATTTTACCCGAGGATGACTTTGACATCTTACAAGTAATACAGTATTCAACAAACTTTCGTATATACTTAGACATGCTATCGAACCAATAATAATCATAGGCCTTATCTAAAGTCTTCTCCCAACCTAAGTGCAAAGATCGAGCTCTACCATTTCTCTGAATTTTTCGATAACGTAATCCTTGCAATGTCCTCGGCAAGAGAATTGTCCTTCAATTTGTTCACAATATTGATAATATCAAAATCCTTCCGCTGTTCAGCCATAAGCCAATCCCCTAATATCTCTGCCAAATTAACTCGTTTTTCAGGAACTTTAGAAATATCAATCACATCAGCGGATGAGATATTTCTGGAAAAGAAATCAGCATGAGCCATTCGTTTACCCTCTCTATACTGCAAATCAAATGAGAACGACTGTAAATAAGCCCACCATCTTTGTGGTCTGGGAGATAGGTCACGTTTAGTTCTTGATGCTTTAAGTGAGTTGCAATCGGTAAAAACCACAAAATCTCTACCCATCAAATAATGACGAAAATGCTTTATGGCCATGACAACCGCAAGGGTCTCCAACTCATAAGAATGGTTTCGTGATTCAGCAGGTGAAGCCTTACTAAAAAAATTCAACGACATGCGGCTTGTTATCAATTTTGTGTAGCAAGATGGCTCCATATCCACGAGCACTTGCATCAGTATGCAATTCGATTGGATATTTAGGGTCAAAAATAACTAAAACTGGCTTCTGTGTAAGTACAAAAAAACTTTTTGTCTTATTTGTTCATGTTCTGGCTTCCAAATAAACTCGTTCTTTTCCGATGTCAAAAGATACAAAGGCTTCATGAAACAGGAAAATCCTTGCATAAATTGCCGAAAGTAAGAAGCTAATCCAATAAATTGTCTTAAAGCAGGGACTGACTAAGGAGGCGGTAGAGCAGTTACCGCTGAAACTTTAAGTGAATTTGGACGAATTCGGCCTGCGCTCACTTCGTATTCCAAATATTGAACTGTTGACTTGAGAAACGAACAGTTTTTAATATTGAACATAAATCCAGATTTCGTGAGAATATCAAGGGGAATCTGTAATCTTTCTAAAGCTTCACCTTTTGTCGTAGCCACCACCAATACGTCATCCATATAGACAACTACAAATGTATTTGCAAGTTCTCCAAGCGTATGCATCACTGTACGCTGAAAAACTGAAGGTGCATTTTTAAGACCAAACGGCATTGACAAAAATTCGTATTGGCCGTCTGGAGTGACAAAAGCCGCACACTCTATTGACTCTTCATGCAAAGGGATTTGATAGTATCCGCTTGCCATATCTAGACATGTGAAATATTTCGCTCCCTGAAGTCTGGGTATCTGATCTGATCTGATTAGAGGCAACGGATATTTATCTGAGACTGTATTCGTATTTAATTCACGGTAATCGACACACAAGCGATGAGACCTGTCCTTTTTGTTTACTAACATCATAGGACTTGCATAAGGTGAGCAACTTGGCCTTATGACATTGCATTCTACTAGTTCTTTAATCTTCTCGCGTACCAGCTCTCTTTCATTTGGACTAAGTCTGTATGGTCTTCTTTGAACAATTTTTCTGAGGTCTACTAACTTAATTTTCATCTCACCTGTACTGACTCTAGAAGAAGGAATTCCCTTTATAAAAGATTTTAAATAATTTTCTAATAAATCGTTTAATTTATCCCTATCTTCGCCGACAACATCAGTATCAAATTTAGAAAATATATCATCATTTGAACAACAGTTTACAGATTTTGGTCTAACAATTTCAAATTTTCCCGGTGACACAATGAAATGGAAACCCTGCGACAGTATTTCTCGACCAATCACAATGTCGCTATCCAAATACTGATCGCCCAAAACGTGGAACAGCATCTCAAAACAATGATTGTTAATTTTTACGTTGCCAAGTATTTGCAATGTACTACAAATGCTGTCATTCCCAATACCCTTCAACATTACTACGTTGTTAATTCTTTTACCGACTAACTTAGTACTTATCTTATGTTTAATCAACGAACATTCCGCTCCAGAGTCAAACATTGTCGTAAAAGTCTCGCCTTGATGAACCATCTCTCCTTTGGGCTCAACAACTTTGCAAAGCTGCACTCGTTTCACCTGATGCGGATCCTTTTCACTTTTGAGCTTCCTGCAATGGGTTGAAATATGTCCACAATAATGACATTTTATTGCTGACAACTTCTGCCGTTTTATGTCAGATGTAGTGGTTTCGTCGAGTACAAATTTCTTTCGTTTGTTGAAGGTGAAAGCTTTAAGCTCAATCTGCAGTTCACTCCTAGTGCGCACGTTCGACGTAAAAGTTAGACGTTGCAATCTGGAATCCATATGAGCCAAGTGAGCAAGCGTCACAGAAACAGCAATCTCTTTCACATCCATCTCACGCCATTTAGTGACGAGTGTTGTCACCATGCGACTAGCATAATTAGAGAGACATTCTCCTGCGGCCGAGAAAGTTGATAACGTAGTCAAATACATAGCTGCTGGTGTTTCTACACTGCTGAAGCGCTATACAAAAAGTTCCTTAAACTCGGTCCAATTTATGTAAGGATAACATATTTGTGAAGGCCACTGCGCCGCACTGCCTTCCAACGGTGCATCCAAAGCCATCATCAACTCACTGCCTTTTGTGTTATTTCCCTCCAGAATCATATTTACTGTAGCACACCACGCGGATGCGTCGGTGCCAACACGATCTGCGTTAAATTTCGGCAACACAACTGTCTTACTAGTTGTTTTTGACGTCGTTGATTGTAGTGCTTTCACAAGTTCCATTACCGCTCGTCATGGATCATTTGACATATTAGGTAGCGAGCCAGATCCCACTTCTGATGTTGTAGCATTAAGATTGTTTTCCATTGTTTAGCGCAGCGAGTTTCGGTCGCTCTGAGAACTCAAACACAACTGACTCTCGTGTCTCTTATTTCTCTCGAGCCTACCCCCGAACCACACTCAGCGACAGCGACGCAACGCTGTCGCCGCGCGAAAGCGGTGCATTGCTAAAGACACCAACACACACTCAATACGCGCCGACACGCACTCAATACGCGCCGACACGCTGTCGACCCGCTAAAACGGGACTTCCCAATTCCATCATATTGCACAGTACTCAAAGGCGCAGCAACGCACACGTGTTCTTATTACGCAGTAACACGCTGTCGCCCCGCTAAAACGGGACTTCCCAATGCCATCATATTGCGCAGTACTCAAAGGCGCAGCAACGCACACGTGTTCTTATTACGCACCAACACGCTGTCGCCCGCTCGAACCTCTCTCTTTTCTTCTCTTTCGCATATATGTATGAGTGCACAGCTACTACATGCACTCATACATACACTGCGTGCCCTATTTTGTTGTTGGCCGTTTTGCATGTCGCTAGCATCGACACCTTCGTGTCATCTCGAGCGCTAGCGATCGTGCGTAGCCGACAAAGTTCAGTAGCCTTTCGCCGGCTCTTGAACTTTGGGCGCTCTTAAATCGTGCGCTCGGCACAACAACAACAACAACACACACACGAAACGGTGGAGCATGCGCAACAACAAAGTAGTTTAAATCGTCAACTACGAAACAGCTTTGTTGTTGCGCTCACAACATTTTCGCTGTTTTTGCTGTGAATTTGCTTTGTGCGGCCGATGTTAATTTTGCCTATGTTTACAAAAAAACTTTTTCCCCTACATAGATATATAGGTTTTTAGGTTAATACACATAGCTATGTGTATTCACTCCCTTTTTATACTCATTCACAAAGTGAAATGAGTATATTGGTTTTGTGCAATGTCCGTCACGCTGTCCGTCCGTCTGTCCGTCTGTCCGTATGAACGCAAACCACTTGCACAGTTTTGAAGCTAGAGAGTTGAAATTTGATATATATACTCGTGTATACCCTCGAATTATAAAGTGTCAAGATTTTCCCGATACGCCCACTAGGGGCGTGACAAATCGGTAAATGCATTTTCCGATATCTCAGAAACACTACTTCTAGAAGTGCTAGAGAATTGCAATTTGGAATGTAGACTTGTGTTGGCAACTCAAGATGAATAAGCTATGGCGGATATATCTACGCCCATTGGGGGCGTGGCAAATCGGATCTGACTATATAGTGATTTTTCAAATTCTGTAATATTTTGAGCACAATTGATGGTAGAGACTTGAAATTTGGTATATATACTCGCGTTAACAAATCAAGTCGAAAAAGATATGGCAGATATATCTACGCCCATAGGGGGCGTGGCAAACCGCAAAAGTTTATAGCTCCTACAGTTTTAGAGCTAGAAGCTTCAAATTTAGATGGTTGAGTTACTGGTCAGCTCCTCTATCGATAACCCAAAAATAATTTTTACGCCCCTTATGGGGCATGCCCGGCTAAAAAATACCCTGTAATTTTGAAATTTTTTGAGTGTAAGCCTCCAAATTTCGCACATACGTTACTCTTCACTACTTCTAAGAACTGGCCAAAATCATATGTCTACGCCCACTGGGGGCGTGGCAAATCGGGAAAACTGTACGCTTTTCCGATTCTCAGTGAGAAAATCAAAGTTTTATGACGATGTTACTGCTGATCTATTGAGTTCCAAAAAATTATATGTGTACAAACGAATTGTGGGCGTGGCAATGGGCGTGATCTGTGCGGGTGTGAATGAGTATCCCGCAGTCGGTAGCGCCCGACTGCAACATTCTTACTTGTTTATTTATTCATAGATTTTCGAAAGTAACTTAAGATTAACATTTTCCATTTTGATTACAACTATTTTTGCTTCAGGGTTTCATCAAAAATTTTATCTTTAACTTTTAGTTTCGTTCTTAAACTGCTATAAAATGAATCTTTAACTTAATTCAACTTTTTTCACTATCCTTTTTATTATCATAAACTTAACTGGTTTTACATTACATCATCTTTATGTTTTGCACTTGTGCTTGCATTATGACCAATTCTTTCAACTTTTCTTATCAGCCCCTTCAGGCATCCATACTGTCTCCTTCAACCGTTTCATTCTCGATCGTTTTAATACTGTCTCTCTCAACAGTTTCATTCTCAACATTATTCAAATCCTCATTACTACTTTCTAACTCAACTGGTACATACCCTTCTGGCAATTTTCTTATATCGTCATGAGCATTCCTGTATTTTCTATTATTTGTCAATGACCTTAGGACATATCTATCTCCGTCCAAAAATTCAGCTATTTGTAACGGTCCCCTAAACTTTGGACTCAACTTCGTTTGATGCCTTGCTTCATTCTTTAACAACACAAAATCTCCTACTTTATATCCAACAACCTTAGCCTTGGTTTTATCAAACCGTTTGTTGTTATATACTGCTGCCGCTGATATATTTTGCACCGCTCGAGCTCTTGATTCTGCCAAATCAACCTCTTGTGTCGTTTCACATGGTAGAAGCAATCCTAACGGACGAGAAACCTTGCCAATAATCAATTCTGAAGGGCTTGCCTTTGTCACTCGACTTACTTTACAATTTAAGGCCAACTGTACCTCACCCAATGCGTCTTGCCAAGATCGGCTGCTAGCCTCAACTGCCGTCAGTAAGTTTTCCAAAGTGCTCATAATGCGTTCCACCTGTCCATTAGCTCTACTTGCGCCTGTCGCAATCAAATGCAAACTTATTTTCTGTTGAGAACAAAACTCACTAAATTTAGAGCTAACAAAACACCTACCCTGGTCTGCTATTATGCGGTTTTGTACTCCAAACAAAGATACAGCCGATGTCACAGCACCTATACAATTGTCAGCATCAATCTTAAGTGTGTGTGTTAAATAAACAAATTTGGTAAAAGCGTCCACTTGGACAATAACATATTCCTTCTGATCAGACTTGCCACTCAATTTTACTGTTACGTCTAATTGTATCGTGTGCCAAGGTGTGCTGACCTTTGGTATTGGATGAAGTCTAGCTTGAATTTTACCCGAGGATGACTTTGACATCTTACAAGTAATACAGTTTTCAACAAACTTTCGTATATACTTAGACATGCTATCGAACCAATAATAATCATAGGCCTTATCTAAAGTCTTCTCCCAACCTAAGTGCAAAGATCGAGTTCTACCATTTCTCTGAATTTTTCGATAACGTAATCCTTGCAATGTCCTCGGCAAGAGAATTGTCCTTCAATTTGTTCACAATATTGATAATATCAAAATCCTTCCGCTGTTCAGCCATAAGCCAATCACTAGATATCTGTGCCACATTAACTCGTTTTTCAGGAACTTTAGAAATATCAATCACATCAGCGGATGAGATATTTCTGGAAAAGAAATCAGCATGAGCCATTCGTTTACCATCTCTATACTGCAAATCAAATGAGAACGACTGTAAATAAGCCCACCATCTTTGTGCTCTGGGAGATAGGTCACGTTTAGTTCTAGATGCTTTAAGTGAGTTGCAATCGGTAAAAACCATAAAATCTCTACCCATCAAATAATGACGAAAATGCTTTATGGCCATGACAACCGCAAGGGTCTCCAACTCATAAGAATGGTATCGTGATTCTGCAGGTGAAGTAGCCTTACTGAAAAATTCAGCGACATGCGGCTTGTTATCGATTTTGTGTAGCAAGATGGCTCCATATCCACGAGCACTTGCATCAGTATGCAATTCGATTGGATATTTAGGGTAAAAAATAACTAAAACTGGCTTCTGTGTAAGTACAGAAATAACTTTTTGTCTTATTTGTTCATGTTCTGGCTTCCAAATAAACTCGTTCTTTTCCGATGTCAAAAGATACAAAGGCTTCATGAAACAGGAAAATCCTTGCATAAATTGCCGAAAGTAAGAAGCTAATCCAATAAATTGTCTTAAAGCAGGGACTGACTAAGGAGGCGGTAGAGCAGTTACCGCTGAAACTTTAAGTGAATTTGGACGAATTCGGCCTGCGCTCACTTCGTATCCCAAATATTGAACTGTTGACTTGAGAAACGAACAGTTTTTAATATTGAACATAAATCCAGATTTCGTGAGAATATCAAGGGGAATCTGTAATCTTTCTAAAGCTTCACCTTTTGTCGTAGCCACCACCAATACGTCATCCATATAGACAACTACAAATGTATTTGCAAGTTCTCCAAGCGTATGCATCACTGTACGCTGAAAAACTGAAGGTGCATTTTTAAGACCAAACGGCTTTGACAAAAATTCGTATTGGCCGTCTGGAGTGACAAAAGCCGCACACTCTATTGACTCTTCATGCAAAGGGATTTGATAGTATCCGCTTGCCATATCTATACATGTGAAATATTTCGCACCCTGAAGTCTGGCTATCTGATCTGCTATTAGAGGCAACGGATATTTATCTGAGACTGTATTCGTATTTAATACACGGTAATCGACACACAAGCGATGAGACCTGTCCTTTTTGTTTACTAACATCATAGGACTTGCATAAGGTGAGCAACTTGGCCTTATGACATTGCATTCTACTAGTTCTTTAATCTTCTCGCGTACCAGCTCTCTTTCATTTGGACTAAGTCTGTATGGTCTTCTTTGAACAATTTTTCTGAGGTCTACTAACTTAATTTTCATCTCACCTGTACTGACTCTAGAAGAAGGAATTCCCTTTATAAAAGATTTTAAATAATTTTCTAATAAATCGTTTAATTTATCCCTATCTTCGCCGACAAGATCAGTATCAAATTTAGAAAATATATCATCATTTGAACAACAGTTTACAGATTTTGGTCTAACAATTTCAAATTTTCCCGGTGACATAATGACATGGAAACCCTGTAACAGTATTTCTCGACCAATCACAATGTCGCTATCCAAATACTGATCGCCTAAAATGTGGAACAGCATCTCAATACAATGATTGTTAATTTTTACGTTGCCAAGTATTTGCAATGTACTACAAATGCTGTCATTCCCAATACCCTTCAACATTACTACGTTGTTAATTCTTTTACCGACTAACTTAGTACTTATCTTATGTTTAATCAACGAACATTCCGCTCCAGAGTCAAACATTGTCGTAAAAGTCTCGCCTTGATGAACCATCTCTCCTTTGGGCTCAACAACTTTGCAAAGCTGCACTCGTTTCACCTGATGCGGATCCTTTTCACTTTTGAGCTTCCTGCAATGGGTTGAAATATATCCAACCTCGCCACACTTGAAGCAGGTTACATTTGATTGCTGATGGTGACCAAACACGCTCTTGCCGCTACGCTCTGCAAAACGGGGAAGAAAGTTTTGCTGCTGTCTAACTCTGCATTAAACCATCCTGTGACCCAACTTTCTACAATAATGACATTTTATTGCTGACAACTTCTGCCGTTTTATGTCAGATGTAGTGGTTTCGTCGAGGACAAATTTCTTTCGTTTGTTGAAGGTGAAAGCTTTAAGCTCAATCTGCAGTTCACTCCTAGTGCGCACGTTCGACGTAAAAGTTAGACGTTGCAATCTGGAATCCATATGAGCCAAGTGAGCAAGCGTCACAGAAACAGCAATCTCTTCCACATCCATCTCACGCCATTTAGTGACGAGTGTTGTTCCTTAAACTCGGTCCAATTTATGTAAGGATAACATATTTGTGATGGCCACTGCGCCGCACTGCCTTCCAACGGTGCATCCAAAGCCATCATCAACTCACTGCCTTTTATGTTATTTCCCTCCAGAATCATATTTACTGTAGCACACCACGCGGATGCGTCGGTGCCAACACGATCTGCGTTAAATTTCGGCAACACAACTGTCTTACTAGTTGTTGTTTTTGACGTCGTTGATTGTAGTGCTTTCACAAGTTCCATTACCGCTCGTCATGGATCATTTGACATATTAGGTAGCGAGCCAGATCCCACTTCTGATGTTGTAGCATTAAGATTGTTTTCCATTGTTTAGCGCAGCGAGTTTCGGTCGCTCTGAGAACTCAAACACAACTGACTCTCGTGTCTCTTATTTCTCTCGAGCCTACCCCCGAACCACACTCAGCGACAGCGACGCAACGCTGTCGCCGCGCGAAAGCGGTGCATTGCTAAAGACACCAACACACACTCAATACGCGCCGACACGCACTCAATACGCGCCGACACGCTGTCGACCCGCTAAAACGGGACTTCCCAATTCCATCATATTGCACAGTACTCAAAGGCGCAGCAACGCACACGTGTTCTTATTACGCAGTAACACGCTGTCGCCCTGCTAAAACGGGACTTCCCAATGCCATCATATTGCGCAGTACTCAAAGGCGCAGCAACGCACACGTGTTCTTATTACGCACTAACACGCTGTCGCCCGCTCGAACCTCTGACGCTCCGACATATTCTTGATCAGGGCGACGAGCTGAGTCGATTTAGCCCTGTCCGTCTGTCCGTCCGTCCTTCCGTCTGTCCGTCTGTTTGAACGCGTCGATCTCGGAATGTATTAGAGCTAGAGAAATTTTTATGTAGGTCCGTGTATAGCACGTGCAGATCGAGTGTTGAGCTATCGAGATTTTTCGAATAGTTTTTTATATAGAACACAAAAGTATATTTTCTATATTCACCAGTAATTGTTCTAAATGTATATATGTTCGTATGTGTGCAATATGCTTGAATGCATGTTTGTACGAATATTTGTATGTATGTGATTGCAGAGCATCTGCCCAAAACGATAACCAAGTATGACTTCCAAAATTGCACTGCCTGCATTGATCTACGAGCGCCGGCTTATCAAGGTTGAGCCGCTGCGTCGTGAGAACGAATGTGCGTGTGAAGGGCGGAGAGCAAAACGGCACAAGTTGCCGAAATATCTTAATGATATGCAAATTCTCTTACATAGTATGGATTGGCGAATTGCTACTCTTAATTATACTAAAACTATGTGTTGCTGCGCCCAACATCGAGTTTGTTTCAAAAATTCAATAACTTTTGTCGTTTTAATATTATCAATTAAAAACGAAATTGAAATCTAGTAATTAAATTATATCTTCTACATCTTTATAGCAAGAGTCTCCATATTTTGCATTTAGTATTATATTTATTTTCTTCAGCTTTGATTTTTGTTATATTTTGGATACCACGCCCGTTTCGCCCCAAATTTGCAAAAAACGTATTTCATATACTAGAGACTTGTGCTTCGGCAAATACACACATATGAATGACATTATCACGCTCTGAAGGAGAGGAAGGATGGTATCCAAAATGTGACAAAAATCAAAATTGTATAAACTAACTTTGGAGACTCTAGCTCTAAAGGTGTGGGAGATATAAATTTATAACTGAATTTCGATAACGTTTTAAATCAATTACTTTAAAACGATCAAATTTATCGATTTATTTAAACAAACTTGATCTGCGCGTGCTATACACGGATTTCCCTAAAAAATTTCAAGTCTCTAGCTCTTATAGATTCCGAGATCGACGGACAGTCGGACGGACGGACAGACGAGCAGGGCTAAATCAACTCAGTTCGTCGCCCTGATCAAGAATATATATACTTTATATTGTTTGCCATGTCTCCTTCTGACTGTTACATACATTTTAACAAAACCATTTTACCCTGTTTCCCATTTTCAATGGGCTCAGAGTATAAAAACAAAGAGACGATTAGTGAGTTGTGAGAGCGGGTCCAACAACAAACAGCTGATAAAGAGCGGGTGAGCAAAAATCAGCAAGAGAGATTCTTGCACAAAACGAAATTAATTTAGTGGGAAACACAAACAACTCAACTATTATTGTGAGTGATAACACTAACACATTTGCACTAAGAAGTGTAAAAAGAAACTAAAACAGAAGAGGAGAGCGCCAAAGAAGTAGATTTAGATGTAACAAAATATAAATACCGACACTGACAAAACTTTCAAATAGAAACACTTTCAAAATAGCACAAAGCACAGTGGATTACTTTTTGCACAGTAACAACAAAGCCTGATGGCGGAATTAAACAAATCACAACAAAGTGTAATTTTAAAGGCAAAAAATATTCAAAAGTATTAAAAATTACGAAGCACAAACAAAGCACGTCAAACACTTTTAACTGAGAACTGAGAACTCTCTCTTGATTTGTCATGTTAATTCTCCCCATTCATTATCAATGCGTATTAACGATGCAATCGACCCTGCTGTTTGTTCACGTATTGATGATTATTAATAATTTTTACTTGCACGAAGGGTAAAGTGCTGAGAAACTTGCCTTTGTCTTCTTTTGTTAGAAAACCTATTAAGCGACTAAATTCTGTATTAATTGTATCAACATATTTGTTTTCGAATTCATAAACAGAAATGAATTCTTTACATTGACGCAAAATTTGGAGTGAATACAAGACAAAATTTGGGTTGCCATAGTATAATGCTTGTATTTGCTCTTTCATGTTAATTTTATTATTATTTTTTTATACCCTGAACCCATTGAAAATGGGAAAACAGGGTATAATGGTTTTGTTAAAATGTATGTAACAGGCAGAAGGAGGCGTGGCAGACCCTATAAAGTATATATATTCTTAATCAGGGCGACGACCTGAGTTGATTTAGCCCTGTCCGTCTGTTCGTCCGTCCGTCTGTCCGTCTGTCCGTATGTTTGAACGCGTCGATCTCAGAATCTATAAGAGCTAGAGACTTGAAATTTTTTATGTAGGTCCGTCGTGTATAGCACGCGCAGATCTTTTGTTTCAAAAAATCGATAACTTTTATCGTTTTAATGTTATCGATTAAAAATGAAATCGAAATACAGTAATTAAATTATATCTCCTACAACTTTATAGCTAGAGACTCCAAATTTTGTACTTAGTATAATGTGGAGTTTATACAATTTTGGTTTTTGTCACATTTTGGATGCCACGCCCCTTTCGCCCCCAATTTGCAATAAACGTATTTCAAGTACTAAAGACTTGTGCTTCGGCAAATACACACATATGATCGACATAATTACTCTCTAAAAGTTTGATTAAGCAAGTCCATCTACAAAGAAACTTATTCAACAATTAAGTTTTCATAATATAGCCTTACTGCAGCGCAGACGCTGCGTAAACTGCGCAGTCAGCAGAGCGCTCGCTTATGCGTGCGTGCGTATGTGTGTGTATGTGTATGTGTTGCTCGTAGTCTATACATATTAAGAGAAGTGTGGAACATTTGGAATATCGGCTCTTCGCAGGGTTCAGGGGATCTCCTAGTCGGGTAAACCCGACTAGAGCTTTCTTACTTGTTTAGATTAGACTTTGTCTAGGTCATGAGTTCGGCTAATGTACCTTTTCTTGGGTGTCCCTGTACCCTGTCCGTCCGTCCGTCTTTTCGTCCGTCCGTCTGTCCGACTATCCGTCGATCTCGGAATCTAAAAGAGCTAGAGACTTTAAATTTTTTATGGAAATCCGTGTATAGCACGCGCAGATCGAGTTTGTTTCAGAAAATCGATAACTTTGATCGTTTTAAAGTTATCGATTAAAAACGTTTTCGAAATGCAGTTTAAATTTATATCTCCCACATGTTTTGAGCTAGATGTTCAGGCATGAACATAAAGAAACAGCCGAAGATCATAAACATGTAATCTACGCACTCACGACTAGGTTGAAGTACATAGAAATGATAAGGGTCACACATGTAGAATCTATAAATAGGCTAAGTACGCAAAGACCTATGCTGACCTTTACGAACTCTGCGATAGACTAAATAAGCATCTACGCTGAGTCTTACAAACTCTGCAATAGAATAAGAATAGATAAAGACCAACGCTGGGCCTTACAAACTCAGCTATAGATAAGCTAGATTTAAGGGTTAAAATTATGCATGAGTCAGTATATAAATACACTGGCTCAGAAGAATAAATTTAATATACTACTGAACATCATCAGATCAAGTCTACTCATGGACCTTCGCGCCGGAGAGATCAATATATTATTGATCGTCAACGCAGCGAGTGTGTTCAAGGTCCGTTGAGCCGGAGATTGAAGTGTATTCATGATCTAAGTGAAATCATGGTCCTTCGAGCCGGATAGATAATGTATATTCAAGGTCCGTTGAGCCGGAGATGGAAGTGTATTCATGATCTAAGTGAAATCATGGTCCTTCGAGCCGGATAGATAAAGTCTATTCATGGTCCTTCGATCCAACCTACAAAGTCTACCATAATTTTTGTGACAAGTGTTAGTGAAATGTGAAAGTGTTTTACAAAATTTTTCTTGTTTCTCTTTGGCTTTCCAACTTAAGCTGTGAGTAGAGGCACAGCACGATCAACCAGGCGATCAAAACAAAAAATCCTCCAACCGGTGAAGCCAAAGACAGCAACAAAAAAAAACTAACAAGATGCTGTCGTCAAAAGTGGTCGAGTTGCTAAAGAAGCAATCAAAGATCCACGAAAACATCCTGCAGGCCATTGCAAAGAAGGATGTATTATCAGTGATTGATAAGCTGGCAGCAGAATTCACTGCCAATCACTTATCACTGGTAAAAATTGGTGCTGTCAACCATCAATATTTTAAGGACAAAATATATGATGGCGTGATGGAAAACATCAAGACGTATAAAGAGTCCCTGATGAAGGTCGAAGTTGCCGACCACGCCATGGACACTGATCAACCAGCATCTAGCAAAAACAGGGAAGTGCAACCGGAAACATCCAAGGCAAGAAACAGTCAGCAGGAAGAAATGTCTTCAAGACGAAGTGTCAGCCCAATGGATGTGATGGTAGACCTTGTAGATAAAAGAGCTCAAAAAGTAAGGCAGCACATTGCAGAGGTGTATGCCAACCTTGAGCTCAGTAACCAGGAAGAAATCTTGGACTACAAAGACAAGTTAAATTTCCTGTGGAACAAAGTCCAGTCAACGCTCACGGATTTAGAAGCAAAGTACGAAAAATTTGCTTTCGAAATCGAAGAAATCGATGAACTGGAGTGCAATGTCAACCTACTGACAAAGAAGCTGAACAGAACAAGTAAGAACGTTGCAGTCGGGCGCTACCGACTGCGGGATACTCATTCACACCCCCACAGATCACGCCCATTGCCACGCCCACAATTGGTTTGTACATATATAATTTTTTGGAAATCAATAGAGGAGATCAGCAGTAATATCTGTATATAATTCTGATTTTCTCACTGAGAATCGGAAATACGTATAGTTTTTCCCGATTTGCCACGCCCCCAGTAGGCGTAGACATATAATTTTTGGCCAGTTTTTAGATGTAGTGAAGGGTAACGTAAGTGTGAAATTTGGATGCTTACACTCAAAAAATGCGAAAATTACAGGGTATTTTTTAGCCGGGCATACCCCATAAGGGGCGTAAAAATTATTTTTGGCGCATCGATAGAGGAGCTCACCAGTAACTTACCATCCAATTTTGAAGCTTCTAGCTCTAAAACTGTAGGAGCTACAAACTTTTGCGGTTTGCCACGCCCCCTATGGGCGTAGATATATCCGCCATATCTTTTCCAACTTGGGTTGTCAACCCGAGTATATATACCAAGTTTCAAGTCTCTAGCATCACTAGTGCTCAAAATATAGCAGAATTTGAAAAATCACTATATAGTCAGATCCGATTTGCCACGCCCCTAGTAGGCGTGGATATATAGTTTTGTAGCCAATCTTCATAGAATCATAGCAGTAACCTTCGTGCCAAATTTGGGCGTTCTAGCTTTAAAACTGTAGAAGATACAGTTTTACCCGATTTGCCACGCCCCCAATAGGCGTAGATATATCCGCCATAGCTTTTTCAACTTGAGTTGTCAACACAAGTCTACATTCCAAATTGCAACTCTCTAGCACTTCTAGAAGTAGTGTTTCTGAGGTATGGGCAAATGCATTTTCCGATTTGCCACGCCCCTAGTGGGCGTATCGGGAAAATCTTGACACTTTATAATTCGAGGGTATACACGAGTATATATTCCAAATTTCAACTCTCTAGCTTCAAAACTGTGCAAATGGTTTGCGTTCATACGGACAGACGGACAGACGGACAGACGGACAGACGGACAGACGGACGGACAGCGTGACGGACATTGCACAAAACCAATATACTCATTTCACTTTGTGAATGAGTATAAAAATAGGTGACTTGCACAACATAAAAGAAGACGTTCCAGAGCTGCCAAAAGTGGATCTTCCTCATTTTAATGGAAATTCCAAAGAATGGCCAACGTTCTTCGAGCTGTTCTCCGAGGTAATTCACAGCAGGAAGGATATCAGCGATACAAGGAAGCTGAACTATCTGAAATCTTGCCTCAAAGGAGAAGCCAAAATGGTAGTAGGCCATTTATTAATTGGATCGTCTGCTAGCTATAATGCAGCGTGGGAGCTAATATGCAAGCGCTACGAAAATAAGCGCAAAATATTTGCTAACGCCGTTAACCAGCTAGTGGACATGGAACTGCTGAAGAACAATGATGAAGGCAGTATCCGCAAGTTCTTGGACACAGCAACTGAGTGCATCTTTATCACCAAAGAAAAAGGAAAAATTGGTAATGATGCTGATGCTTTATTCGCTCAGAATTTGCTGAGGCGATTCTCGGCGGAAGTCCTGCAGCTTTACGAGCAGCATGTAAAGAAAGCCAGAGAAATTCAATCCTTGAACAATGTGCTGGAGTTTATTGAGCAACTGTACAACTCTGTAGACTCAGTGCAAAAGAGTGCCGGCCATGCGACTATGGAAGCACAGAAAACGAGCTACAAAATATGCCGTTTTTGCCAACTGGATGGCCACGATTTAACAAGATGCCAGGAATTTAGAGCCGAGCCTGTTAAAAAACGCAAGGAGTTTGTGTTTAAAAACGCACTATGCTTTAAATGTCTTGGCACTCATCTCATTAAAGATTGCATAAAGGATTGGACTTGCAATCAATGCTCTAAGTCTCACAACGATTTGCTTCACGAGGATGCAAAAGAGACCGTCAGCAGCAATTCTTTAAAAGAAAATAAAGGGCAAAACACGTTGCTGGCAACTGCGCTCATTCGGATTAAAAATAAATCTGGAAAATACGAGCGGCTAAGGGCTCTTATTGATGGAGGTTCACAAAGAACCTTGATATCGGAAGAAGCCGCACAACAGCTCAAACTGCGCCAAATCAAACGGAACGTGGAAGTTCAGGGAATTTCACAGAGTGTGGAAGTACTTAAAAGTAGCGTTTGCTTAACGATAAAATCAAGAGTTAAAAGCAAATTCTTCACCACAATACAGGCACTGGTCATGCCTAAACTTCAGAAAGCTCTACCGAGCAACAAAATTGACATGGATGTCAATAAAGATTGGATGGGCTGTGAGCTAGCAGACCCACACTTTAACGAACCCAGTACTATTGATGTTGTCATTGGCGCTGATTTACTCCCCCTAATAATGTTGGGAAAAGTAAAGAAAGTAAACAACACTCTGGGACAAAAGACTGAACTTGGATGGATTGTTTCTGGCAACATAGCTAGACCATCAAGCAACAAGATAATCAGCGCAACAAAACTCTCGAAAAAAGACTATGGCAAAACTACTGCAAAAGGAGCTGCAGGAGAAGCTATAACAACATCAAGGAGAGAAGGAGGAAAATCTAGAATGCAAAAAATGACAACTGGAAAAGGAAGATCAAAAGCAGAGGGAGCAACAATGGATGTAATACCAAAACAACCCGATGCAACTGCCAAAGCAAGCACCGCCAGGAGATATCTTAAAGAAGCCAACATCTCGATCACCAAGAAGCAACGTAACGAGACGCTGCGACCGGATGAGCATGAAGCCGATGCTAACACAACTGGGGTTCGTCGTTCCAGACGTGGTCAAGTGCCGCTGTGCTATACCTGGATGCACAGCGTAAGCGATCCCTTCCAATTTATACGTAAGGTAATGCACGCATCCAAGAAGTCATCGGCACACAAATCCCAAAGGCGAGAAGGTGCGACTGCTGATGGAGGACGTTCCATGGTAAACAGACCACTGGCTGTCATTTTCTGGCCCCCCGCAGAATGTTCAGGCATGAACATAAAAAAACAGCCGAAGATCATAAACATGTAATCTACGCACTCACGACTAGGTTGAAGTACATAGAAATGATAAGGGTCACACATGTAGAATCTATAAATAGGCTAAGTACGCAAAGACATATGCTGACCTTTACGAACTCTGCGATAGACTAAATAAGCATCTACGCTGAGTCTTACAAACTCTGCAATAGAATAAGAATAGATAAAGACCAACGCTGGGCCTTACAAACTCAGCTATAGATAAGCTAGATTTAAGGGTTAAAATTATGCATGAGTCAGTATATAAATACACTGGCTTAGAAGAATAAATTTAATATACTACTGAACACCAACACAGCAAGTCTATTCACTAGAGTCTACTGTTTTCAGTATAATGTGTAGTTTATACAATTTTGATTTTTGTCACATTATGGATACCATCCCCCTTTTCTTCCCTTACCCTCAAACTTGGAAAAGCTGTATTTCAAATACTAGAGACTTGTGCTTTGGCAATTACATACATATGAATGACATTATTACGCTCTGAAAGTTTGATTAAGAAAGTCCATCTACAAAGAAACTTATTCAACAATTAACTTCCCATAATATAGCCATAATGCAGCCCAAGCGCAGTCGCTGCGCTAACTGCGTGCTTATGCGTATGTGTATGTATGTATGTGTGTGCATGTATTGCTTTTATATATGTATATGTTAAATAAGCATAGAATGTTTGGAATATCGGCTCTTCGCAGGGTTCAGGGGATCTCCTAGTCGGGTACCGCCGACTAGAGCTTTCTTACTTGTTTTTATTTAGTGTCTAACTTTGGTTGTCCAGCATATAAAAATATGTTTGCAGGAGTTTGTCCACTTGTCTCATGTCCTGTTTTGTGATTGTAAATGTAAAGAATGGTTTCTATTTTACTGAGTTTATTTTCTTCGTCATTTAAAGTGTTTATAATTCTAATTTTTTCGTTTATTGTTTTGTGTAGTCGATCGATGTCTGCTATTCCTGTTTTTATACTCATTCACAAAGTGAAATGAGTATATTGGTTTTGTGCAATGTCCGTCACGCTGTCCGTCCGTCTGTCCGTCCGTCCGTCTGTCCGTCTGTCCGTCTGTCCGTATGAACGCAAACCATTTCCACAGTTTTGAAGCTAGAGAGTTGAAATTTGGAATATATACTCGTGTATACCCTCGAATTATAAAGTGTCAAGATTTTCCAGATACGCCCACTAGGGACGTGGCAAATCGGAAAATGCATTTTCCGATATCTCAGAAACACTACTTCTAGAAGTGCTAGAAAGTTGCAATTTGGAATGTAGAATGTGTTGACAACTCAAGATGAAAAAGCTATGGCGGATATATCTACGCCCATTGGGGGCGTGGCAAATCGGGTAAAACTGTATCTTCTACAGTTTTAAAGCTAGAACGCCCAAGTTTGGCACGTGGGTTACTGCTTTGATCCTATGAAGATCGACTAAAAAATTATATATCCACGCTTACTAGGGGCGTGGCAAATCGGATCTGACTATATAGTGATTTTTCAAATTCTGTAATATTTTGAGCACAATTGATGGTAGAGACTTGAAATTTGGTATATATACTCGCGTTAACAAATCAAGTCGAAAAAGATATGGCGGATATATCTACGCCCATTGGGGCGTGGCAAATCGGGTAAAACTGTATCTTCTACAGTTTTTAAGCTAGAACGCCCAAATTTGGCACGTAGATTACTGTTACGATCCTATGAAGATCGATTAAAAAACTATATATCCACGCCCACTAGGGGCGTGGCAAATCGGATCTGACTATATAGTGATATGTCTAATTCTGAAATATTTTGAGCACTATTGATGCTAGAGACTTGAAACTTGGTATATATACTAGGGTTGACAACCCTAGATGTCATCAGATGTTACTGATGATCTAATGAGTTTTAAAAAATTATATGTGTACAAACGAATTGTGGGCATGGCAATGGGCGTGATCTGTGCGGGTGTGAATGAGTATCCCGCAGTCGGTAGCGCCCGACTGCAACGTTCTTACTTGTTGTAGTATTTAATTGTATTTCTACTCCTTCATTTTCAATCCATTTTTTGAGTGCTAAGCTGAAAAATGCGCCGTCTCGGTCAGCTTTTAATAATATTGGTTTTCCTAACTGATTAAATATACGCATTAATGCATTCTTGCATTCTATCCAATCTTTTGTTTTAATATTTTCAAGAGTAGCAAATTTTTAATAAATGTCTATGCAACTAAGATTCTATTACAAATTTATCGCGACAATGTTCGGACCTGGGGGTAATTTTCAACGGCATGTTTGTGATTCTGTGCTCGGTTTTTGCTAAGTTACAAATGCTACATTCGTTTATTATGTTTTGTGTTAGTAATTGGCTGTTAGGGAAATATTTGTTTGTATATGAGTTTATATTTATACTCATTCTCAAAGTGAAATGAGTATATTGGTTTTGTGCAATGTCCGTCACGTTGTCCGTCCGTCTGTCCGTATGAACGCAAACCGTTTGCACAGTTTTAAAGCTAGAGAGTTGAAATTTGGAATATATACTCGTGTATACCCTCGAATTATAAAGTGTCAAGATTTTCCCGATACGCCCACTAGGGGCATGGCAAATCGGAAAATGCATTTTCCGATATCTCAAAAATACTACTTCTGGAAGTGCTAGAGAGTTGCATTTTGGAATGTAGACTCGCGTTGACAACCCAAGATCAAAAAGCTAAAGCGGATATATCTATGCCCATTGGGGGCGTTTTAAAGCTAGGATGCCCAAATTGGGCACGTAGGTTACTGCTATGATTCTGTGAAGATCGACTAAAAACTATATATCCACGGCTACTAGGGGCGTGGCAAATCGGATCTGACTATATAGTGATTTTTCAAATTCTGCTATATTTTGAGCATTATTGATGCTAGAGATAAACAAAAGATATGGCGGATATATCACTACTTTTAAGAACTGGCCAAAAATTATATGTCTACGCCGAAGTACAAGTCTCTAGTACTTGAAATACTTTTTTTTGCAAATTTTGATCGAAAGGGGGGTGGTATCCAAAATATAACAAAAATCAAAATTGTAGAAAATATACAACTAAATGCAAAATTTGGAGACTCTAGCTTGAAAGATGTGCGAGACATAATTTTATAACTGGATTTCGATTACGTTTTTAATCGATAGCATTACGATGAAAGTTATCGATTTTTTTAAACAAACTTGATATGCGCGTGCTATGCATTAACCTCCATAAAATGTTCTCCAGATCTTATAGATTCTGAGATCTACACGTTCATACATACAGACGGACGGACATGGCTGTATCAACTCAGCTCGTCTCTCTGATCAAGAATATATATGGGGTCTGCCACGCCTGCTTCTGCCTGTTACATACATTTCAACAAAACCATTATACAATCGTTTTCCCATTTTCAATTCGTTCAGGTTATAAAAAACTCTATATGTATATAACAGCAAGCGACTATGTCTAATATACAATGCTGCACTATACTAAGTAATATAATATAAATATAATATTCTAATCCTCGAACAGAGAACACTGACTTCACAAGGCAAAGCCGCTAAAAAAGCGATGAGAAACTGGAAAACAAAACAGCGCGCAGACTGCTCTGCCTAGCTAAAATATTTAAATTTTACTTTTCTTAATACTTACTGTATGCGTCCCACGTAATTTTTTCAACAAGAGGCTTTATTTGTTCCATAATCATCGCCATCTCTACTGCTATAAGAGCTGTCTCCGTTTCATGTGCTCTATCCTTAATATCATTGCACCATTCTGCGATTCGCTCCAATTTAATACGAGCTTGCTGTTAAAGTGATTATTAATATTATTTTTTTTGCACATTTTTGTACTCACCCAAAGGTTTTCTTCCAAACTGAAGAATTTAATTAGATTCGGTGTTAGTTCACATTCCAAGAGACGTAGTACTTTTATGTCTTTCAGAGCTATTTTAAGATTTTCGCTAAAATTTACGGAAAGGTTGTCATCGTCATCTCTCTTTAGCAAGGAGGTTGCCATGCTTTCTTGAATACCAGACCAGCATTCAACAACCCATTTAGCTAATATGCTTTTAATAAAACCATTTACCTCCTGTAGCATACGGTTATAAAGGTCTAAAACATTTTTTCCTCTTTCGTTTTCAAAAATCCTACAAGCAAGTATGTTACATCAAGATAAAGAGAAAAGGAATTATAAATTTCTGTGCATACTAACGGGTAATCATAGAGGTCTGCATCCTTATAAATAGAAGTAATACGATAGCGAAGTTTATTAAGTAATGCAATAGCTCCTGAAGTTTTCGGAAAACAGTCATCGGTCGGTATATCCTTTTAAATTAGTGTTAAGAATTAAAAACTCTATATTATTTTTCAAGATAAAGTTTAATTACCATTATTCCTTTTTCGGCGTACATCTGCTTAAGAATATTAAAGTCCTCTTTAACATATAAAATTTCATTTTCAAAATCATCTACAATAAAATGCATAAATGAATCAATATGAGCCCTTATTATAGGTCGAAGAAGAATTTGTCCACCAAGCAGCAAGTCATGAGAATCTTCAAGAGCCTTTTCAAATTGAGTTGCAATCATTCTTTCTAACATATCTGTTTTTTGTTTAAAATTGACACGATCTATTTGAAAATGTGAATTTTCTATTTCTGGATCTAAGGGGTTATATTGTATATTGGTCCATTCCCGATAATAGTTTTTATAGTCCTCTACAATCTTTTCAAGAGCTGCTGAAATCTGTCGACCTTTAAGGCCACCTATAACTATTTTATCCAATTTCATAAAATCACGGCCAGTATTGAATAACTCTTGAAGCTCGTGAAGACGATCAACAAAGTTGTCTAAACGTTGAAAAATTTTCGCAGCTTGCCATGTCCAATCCTGTGAGTTGAATGTTGTACCGATTTTAAATTTTTTTAACGAGTTTCGGCACTCTCTATAAATTGTTCTAAGGCCGCGAATAAGGTTAGTCAAGTTTAGTTGTTACCATTAACTTCATAACTTACTTATAATATTCGATATGCTGTATATTCATTATTATTTTTTTATACGCCTCTTCTACATCCCCTTGAAACATTGAATCAGGTTCAATCGTACGAATCACGCATTCAATAAGTGAATTGTGAAAAAGATTAAAAAAAAGTGTCATATTATCAAGGGTGTGAAAATAACGAGAGTGTCCCCAAACAAGTCCAACTGTTAGCATTAATGGTCTTATTTCCGATCTATTATCATCCATAATGTTCATCTCAAACTTGTCAATTTTTTTCTTCTGTAATAATAAAGTTAATATCATTTTGAGGCAATATGAATAAATGTCTTACCAAAGCTGCTAAGCATTTCGTTATATCTCGCGCCTCAGCTAAAGATTCCAACACAAGCTCCACAATTCGTCGATAGGAATGCTCGAAAACCGATTGAATTTTTTCTAATACGAAGCCAATTGTCTTGATTCGAATATCACCCAATTGATGTGCCAGATTTTCCAGATTTTCCTGCCGAGATTCCCAATAAGCGAATATCGCCTCAGGAAGTGGGTATTTCTCAGTAGAAAATAACTTATCTGTTGGTTTCACACCCACAAGGTTTTCAACTGAATCTAGCCACTTTACTACCATAAATTCGATGGAATGTTTCATCATATGGTTAACAGAAGCATTCTCCCTAAAAGTTTATAAAATATTTGTTATTATTCTGTATTCTAAACATTCATGGTATATAACCAGAATCAAATAAATATTAAACAAGTAAGAATGCTACACTCAGACGGTATCGACTAATAGTCAATCAGTAAAAAAATAGTTGAATATTTCTAAGTAACAGAGTCTGCGCTAACTGAACAGGCCTATTTAATCTTTAGCTCCACGACTTTGGAATATACACTGCGCGTCATCAGAATAGCGCACCCTGCACATTCTCCGTAAATGTTGAATATTTTCTATATCGTTCGAGCTAGAGTCCTAAATTTTTATACTCATTCACAAAGTGAAATGAGTATATTGGTTTTGTGCAATGTCCGTCACGCTGTCCGTCCGTCTGTCCGTCTGTCCGTATGAACGCAAACCATTTGCACAGTTTTGAAGCTAGAGAGTTGAAATTTGGAATATATACTCGTGTATACCCTCGAATTATAAAGTGTCAAGATTTTCCCGATACGCCCACTAGGGGCGTGGCAAATCGGAAAATGCATTTTCCGATATCTCAGAAACACTACTTCTAAAAGTGCTAGAGAGTTGCAATTTGGAATGTAGACTCGTGTTGACAACTCAAGATGAAAAAGCTATGGCGGATATATCTACGCCCATAGGGGGCGTGGCAAATCGTAAAACTGTATCTTCTACAGTTTTAAAGCTAGAACGCCCAAATTTGGCACGTAGGTTACTGCTATGATCCTATAAAGATCGACCAAAAATCTATATATCCACGCCTACTAGGGGCGTGGCAAATCAGATCTGACTATATAGTGATTTTTGAAATTCTGTAATATTTTGAGCACTATGAATGCTAGAGACTTGAAACTTGGTATATATACTAGGGTTGACAACCCAAATTGAAAAAGATATGGCGGATATATCTACGCCCAAAGGGGGCGTGGCAAACCGCAAAAGTTTATAGCTCCTACAGTTTTAGAGCTAGAAGCTTCAAAATTGGATGGTTGAGTTACTGGTGAGCTCTTCTATCGATGACCCAAAAACAATTTTTACGCCCCTTATGGGGCATGCCCGGCTAAATAATACCCTGTAATTTTTGCATTTTTTGAGTGTAAGCATGTAAACTTCACACTTACGTTACCCTTCACTACTTCTAAGAACTGGCCAAAAAATATATGTCTACGCCTACTGGGGGCGTGGCAAATCGGAAAAAACTGTACGATTTTCCGATTCTCAGTGAGAAAATCGAAATTTTATGACGATATTACTGCTGATCTCCTCTATTGAGTTCCAAAAAATTATGTGTACAAACGAACTGTGGGCGTGGCAATGGGCGTGATCTGTGCGGGTGTGAATGAGTATCCCGCAGTCGGTAGCGCCCGACTGCAACGTTCTTACTTGTTTTCTATTACATATTGATACTGAAATTGATGGCCAAGATAAAATAAAATAGGTAATAACTTTGCAGTCGGGCCCTACCGACTGCGGGATACTCATTCACACCCGCACAGATCACGCCTATTGCCACGCCCACAATTGGTTTGTACATATATAATTTATATATATATATATAATTTTAATAAAATCGTCATAAAATTTTGATTTTCTCACTGAGAATTTACCACACCCCCAGTAGGCGTAAACATATAATTTTTGGCCAGTTCTTAGAAGTAGTGAAGGGTAACGTAAGTGTGAAATTTGGATGCTTACACTCAAAAAATGCGAAAATTACAAGGTATTTTTTAGCCGGGCATGCCCCAAAAGGAGCGTAAAAATTATTTTTGGGTCATTGATAGAGGAGCTCATCAGTAACTCAACTATCCAATTTTGAAGTTTCTAGCTCTAAAACTGTAGGAGCTATAAGCTTTTACGGTTTGCCACGAAATCTTGACACTTTATAATTCGAGGGTATACACGAGTATATATTCCAAATTTCAACTCTCTAGCTTCAAAACTGTGCAAATGGTTTGCGTTCATACGGACAGACGGACAGACGGACGGACAGCGTGACGGACATTGCACAAAACCAATATACTCATTTCACTTTGTGAATGAGTATAACTACATTCATTGTTGGCAAAGTATTTAAATTCTTTTATAAAAGGTATTCCAGGTACTGTGTTTAATTCTTCTTAAAATAAAATAAGATTGGTTTCAATATCATTTCAGGAAGTTTTTTTTTTTTTAATTTTGAAAAAAGCTTACAAAAAACGGTTGCTAAAAGTTGGTTATCAGGACAGCGCACCTAAATTTAATAGTGAATACCTTGGTCAATTTGGCCACCACAGCTACCAAATTTTTTGTGTAGTCCACAAAATTGATTATCTTTAAAAAAACAAGTAAGAAGAGCCGATACTCCAAACATTCTATGCTTATTTAACATATACATTTATACAAGCAATACATGCACACTCACTTACAATACACATACGCATAAGCACGAGCTCTGCTAACTGCGCAGTTAGCGCAGCGACTTAGCGTGGGCTGCGCTCATGGGCCTTACTGGGAAAGGAAATGTTTAATAACTTCTTTTGTAAATCAAACTTTTTTAATCAAACTTTCAGAGCGTGACTATGTCATTTATATGTGTATATTTTCTAAAGCACAAGTCTTTAGTACTTGATATACGGTTTTTACAAATTTGGCGGGAAGGGAAAGAAAGGGGGATGTTATGCAAAATTTGACAAAACCCAATTTGTATAAACTCTACATTATACTAAATACAAAAATTAAAGACTCTAGCTCAAAAGATGTGGGAGATATAAATTTAAACTGCATTTCGATAACGTTTTAAATCGATAAGTTTAAAACGAACAAATTTATCGATTTTTTGGAATAAACTCGATCTGCGCGTGCTATACACGGACTTACATCAAAAATTTCAATTTCTCTACCTATTATAGATTCTGAGATCGACGCGTTCATACATACGGACAGACGGACGGACGGACGGACGGACGGACGGATGGACGGACGGGCAGACGGACGGACGGACAGACGGACAGACGGACATGGCTACATCGACTCAGTTCGTCGAGCTGATCAAGAATATATATACTTTATGGGGTCTGCCACGCCTCCTTCTGCCTGTTACATACATTTTAACAAAACCATTATACCCTGATTTCCCATTTTTAATGGGTTCAGGGTATAAAAATAACTTAAGGAAAATATATAGTTTCAGCTTTGGAGGAAAAATCAAAGATTGAAGTTTACTTTGAAAATCGATTATCTGGACCAAAAATCGCTATAAAAGCTGACAGACATCGGTAAACCATTATTCATTTTCTTGGAAATTACGAATTTTGCTGAAAAAACTTCATTAGCAGTAATAGGTACAACAATTAACCGATCCACACAGAGAAAAGCACTCAATGCGAACTACTTTTCTTCAGATATCTAGGAAAGAAGTGGTGTTAAAGGTTTAAGGATTTTTTTGAAGAGCTGGATATCTATAGAAACTGAAAAAATAAAAGTAGCCACCATCCTACAGGGTTTCAAAAGATATTCGCTTGTACTTTGCTCGCACGAACATGAGGTTGCTTTCTCAGTAGCAGTATTTTCTGTTTTACATACCTGAATGTAAGTTAACAAATAACATAGCAACTAAGTAGCTTCACGCAAACAATGCTGATGCGCCAAATCGCGGGCTCAGTGCTCAGCACTGACGACAATAAGCAACGGTAATCGGCCACTTCTTATGCCGAAGCGCTGTACCGTTTAGAATGCTGAATCGGCGTGCCGATTGCAGCTTGATGGCGTGATGCATTTGATTTTAGGGTATAGTCATACATTGCCTTTGTCTTTAGCTTTAGTTCATTTCTGAAAAAAGAAGAGACAAGTCGAGTGAAAAATACTCCGGCACACTTCCGTAATACTTTGTTCTTACTAAACCCTATCACTGACCCACAAGGTCGGAGATTCAACAAAGGGGACGAAGTCAAGTGCTCCATCCTAATCTCCATAATTTGGAATCTCATCTCGCGAAGACTTAGCGAGATGACACACCGGAGTCGCCGTTGGAAACAGCGCGGACGCTCTAGCATACTAACTACACACCGGAGTCGCCGTTGGAAACATTGCGGACGCTGTAACTTAGTAACTGGCGCCCAACAACAGGATTAACACCCAATCAGTTTTAGATATTTAAAACGAAAAACATGTAAGTTTGACAAGCAAACTCAAGTGCGAAAAAATAAAGAAGCAGTGAAAAACCACGCACAGTGAAAATACTATTGCAGACGTTTGCCAATACAAAATATTATTGCATACTTTCATCAAATTAAAAATAATATTGCATACCCTAACCAATTAAAAATATTGCATACTTTTACCAAATAAAAATGTTATTGCATACTTTCATCAAATTAAAAATAGTATTGCATATCCTTAACATATTAAAATTATTGCATACTTTCACCAAACAAAAAATATTACTGCACACTTTTATGAGAATAAAAATATAATTGCACACCTTGATTATATTAACATTGCACTGAGTAAAATTATACACCATTGAATTAAACAGATATTAACACTTCATTCCACTCTGTTCCCTACAATCAAGCTGTCGATCAGTTGTGCTCGGCTACAAGTATTCTCGTATAGGTGTTGACGTTAGCCTATAAGTTGGAACGATAATAGAGAGATTAAAATAGAGTACGAAAGTGAGGATAGTCTAGAAAAAGAGCAGGCTGGCTGGAGTTTAGAACAACCATGGAGCCCTCTCAAATCCAAGCCATCGTGGACAATGCCGTCAGAAAGGCACTGGCACAACAGCAAGCCCAGATGCAGTCCCAAATAAACTCGCTAACTGAGCGAGTACAGAGTCTACAGGTGCAAGCACCACCAATTGTCACATATCAAAAAGTGTCCGTTACCCCAGGTGTCAAATTCGATATACCACTTGACATAATAAAGTCAGTCCCAGAGTTTTCTGGTGCACACGACCAATATGTTGCCTGGAGACAGGCAGCACTAAATGCGTACGAACTATTTAAGCCCTTCAACGGCAGCAGTACGCACTACCAAGCAGTAGCCATCATTAGGAACAAGGTCACAGGACCAGCTGGAGCCTTGCTCGTATTCTATAATACGGTGCTAAGTCTTGATGCCATCTTTTCAAGGTTAGACTGCACCTATTCCGACAAAACATCTTTGCGTTTACTGAGGCAAAACTTGGACATGGTCAGACAGGGTGACATGACTCTTATGCAGTACTATGACGAGGTCGAAAAGAGACTGACTCTAGTGACTCACAAAGTTGTGATATCGCACGAACAAGAATGCGGCGATGTGCGCAATTCTGAGGTTAGGGCCGACGCCTTGCACACCTTTATTTCGGGCCTGCGTAAACAACTTAGAGCTGTTGTATTCCCGGCACAAGCCAAAGACCTGCCTTCCGCGCTAGCTCTGGCCAGAGAGGCGGAAGCTAGCATCTAGAGAAGCGTAGAATACCTGGGTTTTATTGTAAGTAAGGAAAAAGGACAAAGTCCGACCCCAACAAGGTCAGGGCCATTCAAGAATACCCCGAACCTAAAAACATCTACATTGTCAGATCCTTTCTGGGTCTGGCAAGCTACTACAGATTCTTCTTAAAGGACTTTTCAGCTATAGCTCGACCAATAACACATGTTCTGAAAAGAGAGAGAACGGCTCAGTGAGTAAGCATAGGTCCAAAGCAAGTAAGAACGTTGCAGTCGGGCGCTGCTGACTCGGAATACTAATTCACACCCACACAGCTCACGCCCATTGCCATGCCACCAATTGGTTTGTTCATATATAATTTTTTGGAAATCAATAGTCATAAAATTTTGATTTTCTTATTGAGAATCGGAAAAACATAGCAACTAAGTAGCTTCACGCAAACAATGCTGATGCGCCAAATCGAGGGCTCAGTGCTCAGCACTGACGACAATAAGCAACGGTAATCGGCCACTTCTTATGCCGAAGCGCTGTACCGTTTAGAATGCTGAATCGGCGTGCCGATTGCAGCTTGATGGCGTGATGCATTTGATTTTAGGGTATAGTCATACTTTGCCTTTGTCTTTAGCTTTAGTTCATTTCTAAAAAAAAGAAGAGACAAGTCGAGTGAAAAATACTCCGGCACACTTCCGTAATACTTTGTTCTTACTAAACCCTATCACTGACCCACAAGGTCGGAGATTCAACAAAGGGGACGAAGTCAAGTGCTCCATCCTAATCTCCATAATTTGGAACCTCATCTCGCGAAGACTTAGCGAGATGACACACCGGAGTCGCCGTTGGAAACAGCGCGGACGCTCTAACATACTAACTACACACCGGAGTCGCCGTTGGTAACATCGCGGACGCTCTAACTTAATAACTTGTACATGCTTAAAATCTCATCACTATTAAAATGGACGCTGTAATCACTGCTTCGATATATTTAATAGGCGCGCTTTAAAAAAAAACAAGTAAGAACGTTGCAGTCGGGCTCAACCGACTGCGGGATACTCATTCACACCCGCACAGATCACGCCCATTGCCACGCCCACAATTGGTTTGTACATATATAATTTTTTGGAAATCAATAGAAGAGAACAGCAGTAATATCGTCATAAAATTTTGATTTTCTCACTGAGAATCGGAAAAACGTACAGTTTTTCCCGATTTGCCACGCCCCCAGTGGGCGTAGACATATAATTTTTTGCCAGTTCTTAGAAGTAATGAAGGGTAACGTAAATGTGAAATTTGGATACTTACACTCAAAAAATGCGAAAATTACAGGGTATTTTTTAGCCTGGCATGCCCCATAAGGGGTGTAAAAATTATTTTCGGGGCATCGATAGAGGAGCTCATTAGTAACTCAATCATCCAATTTTGAAGCTTCTAGCTCTAAAACTGTAGGAGCTATAAGCTTTTGCGGTTTGTCACGCCCCCTATGAGCGTAGATATATCCGCCATATCTTTTTCATCTTGGGTTTTCAACTCGAGTATATATACCAAATTTCAAGTCTCTATCATCAATAGTGCTCAAAATATTACAGAATTTCAAAAATCACTATATAGTCATATCCGATTTGCCACGCCCCTAGTAGGCGTGGATATATAGTTAAGTCGATCTTCATAGGAACGTAGCAGTAACCCACGTGCCAAATTTGGACGTTCTAGCTTTAAAACTGTAGAAGATACAGTTTTAGCCGATTTGCCACGCCCCCAATGGGCGTAGATATATCCGCCATAGCTTTTTCATCTTGAGTTGTCAACACGAGTCTACATTCCAAATTGCAACTCTCTAGCACTTTTAGAAGTAGTGTTTCTGAGATATCGGAAAATGCATTTTCCGATTTGCCACGCCCCTAGTGGGCGTATCGGGAAAATCTTGACACTTTATAATTCGAGGGTATACACGAGTATATATTCCAAATTTCAACTCTCTAGCTTCAAAACTGTGCAAATGGTTTGCGTTCATACGGACAGACGGACAGACGGACGGACAGCGTGACGGACATTGCACAAAACCAATATACTCATTTCACTTTGTGAATGAGTATAAAAAAACGAAAAATATTTTTTAATTTATAAGTTTTGGTGATATATAAGTTTATATTTGTTATATACGGTGACATTCTAAGCATATAATTTGTTATAACGTTTATTTTCTGATTGATTATCTTTTATTTCTGTGGACACATTGACATAAAAAAACATATGCTGAGTATATTTTGAGAATTATCCAACACTGAAACTTTAATTTTGTGCTTTAAGACAATTGTGGCGGCATGTAGATTTAGTCTGTAGAGTGCGATTACCATCACTCTTCAAATTATTGCAAGCTCTTGATTTCCGATGGTCGAATTGCGATTACTTTATTAAAATAATTATTCAACGCTTTTTTAATAGCTATATACATTAACTTTGCTAATCCGTTAAGAGCGATACTAATTGCGGTTAGATTGCAGTGCTTTGCAATTTCTTTTCAAAAAATGTGTTTGCAATAAATACACAGATTTGTCCGTTGAGTTCTACCTTTGTGTGTGTGAGTGTAGTTACAATACGCACTGTCTCTTGTGAAAGTGTTCATGGCCTAACTTTAATTCCAAATATTTAATTAAATTGCTTCGCTTCGGCAATGGACTACATTTTTGTGCGCGTAGTGTCACGGCCGAACGTTAAGTGTATGTGTGAGTGTATATGTATATAACTTAACACATCCGGCCTGACAAAAGTCAACGACTGCAATTCTGCATGATCAACAAAGTTGCAACAATGTTTATTGCCAACTATGTCAAACTCTGCGCTACAAAGTACACTACACTTTTAATATGGTTTAATATGGTTTTCTTAACTAATAATTCTCAAACGGTTAAAGCTGAACAAGAGTGGCAAGGCGTAGCAGTCTACAATAGTTTTTAAGTTTTATACTTCTATGGTATCAAGTTTGGATTTGACCAATAAACGAACAAGTTATAATTCTATTTCACTGCTTTAACTTCGTGCAAAGCTCACAAGTAAACAGATGTCAATAAATTGTTAACTGGCGCCCAACAGTGGTTCAAACCTACTCACCAGAAATCCATAAGCAAGAACGCAACATCATTGGATCGACATCGTTGGACATGCAGACGGATAAGAAGACATTTAAAACTATAGTTTTTAATAAAACAACACACACAACACAAAATATGTAAGTGGAGTGATAATTTAAACAAAAAAAGAAAAAAGAGTCCAAGAAAAACAAAAAGTGCTTTTAAAATAATCTTTGCGACGCAAAATTTTTATAAAAAGTAAAAAAGAACAAAGAACAAATAAAAACAAGTAAGAACGTTGCAGTCGGGCGCTACCGACTGCGGGATACTCATTCACACCCCCACAGATCACGCCCATTGCCACGCCCACAATTGGTTTGTACATATATAATTTTTTGGAAATCAATAGAGGAGATCAGCAGTAATATCTGTATATAATTCTGATTTTCTCACTGAGAATCGGAAAAACGTATAGTTTTTCCCGATTTGCCACGCCCCCAGTAGGCGTAGACATATAATTTTTGGCCAGTTCTTAGAAGTAGTGAAGGGTAACGTAAGTGTGAAATTTGGATGCTTACACTCAAAAAATGCGAAAATTACAGGGTATTTTTTTAGCCGGGCATACCCCATAAGGGGCGTAAAATTTATTTTTGGCGCATCGATAGAGGAGCTCACCAGTAACTTACCATCCAATTTTGAAGCTTCTAGCTCTAAAACTGTAGGAGCTACAAACTTTTGCGGTTTGCCACGCCCCCTATGGGCGTAGATATATCCGCCATATCTTTTCCAACTTGGGTTGTCAACCCGAGTATATATACCAAGTTTCAAGTCTCTAGCATCAATAGTGCTCAAAATATTACAGAATTTGAAAAATCACTATATAGTCAGATCCGATTTGCCACGCCCCTAGTAGGCGTGGATATATAGATTTTTGGTCGATCTTCATAGGATCGTATCAGTAACCTACGTGCCAAATTTGGGCGTTTTAGCTTTAAAACTGTAGAAGATACAGTTTTACCCGATTTGCCACGCCCCCAATGGGCGTAGATACATCCGCCATAGCTTTTTCAACTTGAGTTGTCAACACAAGTCTACATTCCAAATTGCAACTCTCTAGCACTTCTAGAAGTAGTGTTTCTGAGGTATGGGCAAATGCATTTTCCGATTTGCCACGCCCCTAGTGGGCGTATCGGGAAAATCTTGACACTTTATAATTCGAGGGTATACACGAGTATATATTCCAAATTTCAACTCTCTAGCTTCAAAACTGTGCAAATGGTTTGCGTTCATACGGACAGACGGACAGACGGACAGACGGACAGACGGACAGACGGACGGACAGCGTGACGGACATTGCACAAAACCAATATACTCATTTCACTTTGTGAATGAGTATAACAAGTAAGAACGTTGCAGTCGGGCGCTACCGACTGCGGGATACTCATTCACACCCACACAGATCACGCCCATTGCCACGCCCACAATTCGTTTGTACACATATAATTTTTTGGAACTCAATAGATCAGCAGTAACATCGTCATAAAACTTTGATTTTCTCACTGAGAATCGGAAAAGCGTACAGCTTTTACCGATTTGCCACGCCCCCAGTGGGCGTAGACATATGATTTTTTGCCAGTTCTTAGAAGTAGTGAAGAGTAACGTAAGTGTGAAGTTTGGATGCTTACACTCAAAAAATGCGAAAATTACAGGGTATTTTTTAGTCGGGCATGCCCCATAAAGGGCGTAAAATTTATTTTTGGGTCATCGATAGAAGAGCTCATTAGTAACTAAACCATCTAATTTTGAAGCATCTATAAAACTGTGGGAGCTATAAGCTTTTGCGGTTTGTCACGCCCCCTATGGGCGTAGATATATCCGCCATATGTTTTTCGTCTTGGGTTGTCAACCCGAGTATATACCAAATTTCAAGTCTCTACCATCAATTTGAAAAATCACTATATAGTCAGATCCTATTTGCCACGTCCCTAGTAGGCGTGGATATATAATTTTTTAGTCGATCTTCATAGGATCATAACAGTAACCTACGTGCCAAATTTGGGCGTTCTAGTTTGAAAACTGTAGAAGATACAGTTTTAGCCGATTTGCCACACCCCCAATGGGCGTAGATATATCCGCCATAGCTTTTTCATCTTGAGTTGTCAACACGAGTCTACATTCCAAATTGCAACTCTCTAGCATTTATAGAAGTAGTGTTTCTGAGATATCGGAAAATGCATTTTCCGATTTGCCACGCCCCTAGTGGGCGTATCGGGAAAATCTTGACACTTTATAATTCGAGGGTATACACGAATATATATTCAAAATTTCAACTCTCTAGCTTCAAAACTGTGCAAATGGTTTGCGTTCATACGGACAGACGGACAGCGTGACGGACATTGCACAAAACCAATATACTCATTTCACTTTGTGAATGAGTATAACAAGTAAGAACGTTGCAGCCGGCCGCTACCGACTGCGGGATACTCATTCACATCCGCACAGATCACGCCCATTTCCACGCCCACAATTGGTTTGTACATATATAATTTTTTGGAAATAAATAGAGGGGATCAGCAGTAATATCGTCATAAAATTTTGATTTTCTCACTGAGAATCGGAAAAATGTACAGTTTTTACCGATTTGCTACGCCCCCAGTGGGCGTAGACATATAATTTTTGGCCAGTTCGTAGAAATAGTGAAGGGTAACGTAAGTGTGAAATTTGGATGCTTACACTCAAAAAATGTGAAAATTACAGGGTATTATTTAGCCGGGCATGCCCAAAAGGGGTGTAAAAATTATTTTTAGCTCGTCGATATAGGAGCTTAAGAGAAACTCAACCATCCAATTTTGAAGCTTCTAGCTCTAAAACTGTAGGAGCTATAAGCTTTTGCGGTTTGCTACGCCCCCTTAAGGCGTAGATATATAAGCCATAAATTTATTATCTAGGGTTGTCAACCCGAGTATATATACCAAATTTCAAGTCTCTATCATCAATAGTGCTCAAAATATTACAGAATTTGAAAAATCACTATCCGATTTGATCAGATCCGACTTGCCATGCCCCTAGTAGGCGTGGATATATAGTTTAGTCGATCTTCATAGGATCGTAGCAGTAACCTACGTGCCAAATTTGGGCGTACTAGTTTGTAAACTGTAGAAGATACAGTTTTAGCCGATTTGCCACGCCCCCGATGGGCGTAGATATATCCCCCATAGCTTTTTGATCTTGAGTGCTCAACGCGAGTATACATTCCAAAGTGCAACTCTCTAGCACTTCTAGAACAGACGGACAGACGGATGGACAGCGTGACGGACATTGCACAAAACCAATATACTCATTTCACTTTGTGAATGAGTATAACTACATTCATTGTTGGCAAAGTATTTAAATTCTTTTATAAAAGGTATTCCAGGTACTGTGTTTAATTCTTCTTAAAATAAAATAAGATTGGTTTCAATATCATTTCAGGAAGTTTTTTTTTTAATTTTGAAAAAAAGCTTACAAAAAACGGTTGCTAAAAGTTGGTTATCAGGACAGCGCACCTAAATTTAATAGTCAATACCTTGGTCAATTTGGCCACCACAGCTACCAAATTTTTTTGTGTAGTCCACAAAATTGATTATCTTTAAAAAAACAAGTAAGAAAGCTCTAGTCGGCGATACTCGAATAGGAGATCCCCTGAACCCTGCGAATAGACGATACTCCAAACATTCTATGCTTATTTAACATATACATTTATACAAGCAATACATGCACACACACTTACAATACACATACGCATAAGCACGAGCTCTGCTAACTGCGCAGTTAGCGCAGCGACTGAGCGTGGGCTGCACTCATGGGCCTTACTGGGAAAGGAAATGTTTAATAACTTCTTTTGTAAATCAAACTTTCTTAATCAAACTTTCAGAGCGTGATTATGTCATTTATATGTGTATATTTTCCAAAGCACAAGTCTTTAGTACTTGATATACGGTTTTTACAAATTTGGCGGGAAGGGAAAGAAAGGGGGATGGTATGCAAAATTTGACAAAAATCAAAATTGTATAAACTACACATTATACTGAAAACAAAATTTGAAGACTCTAGCTCAAAAGATGTGGGAGATATAAATTTAAACTGCATTTCGATAACGTTTTTAATCGATAACTTTAAAACGATCAAATTTATCGATTTTTTGGAACAAACTCGATCTGCGCGTGCTATACACGGATTTCCATAAAAAATTTAAAGTCTCTAGCTCTTTTAGATTCTGAGATCGACGCGTTCACACATACGGACGGGCGCACGGACAGACGGACATGGCTATATTAGGAGTATCCGAGCTTGTCAATAATGAGACTAGTTACATGCTAAGGGATAATATTATGAGGCCTTCACCGTATAATAATCCGGTGTGGGTAGTTAATAAAAAGGGAGTAGACGAACAAGGAAATAAGAAAAAACGCCTTATTGATTTCAGGAAGTTAAATTCAAAATCCTTTGACAATAAATATCTTATACCAAACATAGTAGCTATTCTCTCAAACCTTGGGAAGGCCAAATGCTTTACAGCACTTGATCTGAAATCGGGATTTCACCAAATACTTCTTGCAGAAAAAGACAGAAAAAACTGATTTTTCTTTAGGAAATGGGAAGTATGAATTTTGCAGACTTCCCTTTGGTTTGAAAAACGCCCCCGCAATTTTCCAGCGAGCAATCGATGATGTACTACGAGAACAGATTGGAAAGTCATGTTACGTTTATGTAGACGACGTGATCATATTCTCCGAAAAAATGGAAAATCACGTTCATCACATTGCCTGGGTACTGGATAAATTGCTAACATGAGGGCATCACGAGAAAAATCTCACTTTTTTAAAAAAAGGTTGAGTATCTTGGATTCGTGGTTTCCCGTGGCGGCATCACAACTAACCCCAGCAAAATTGAAGCAATTGGCAAATTTGAACAGCCCACCAACCTGTTCCAAGTCAGATCATTTCTTGGTTTAGCAAGCTATTACAGATGCTTTATAAAAGATTTTGCATCTATAGCCAAACCAGACAGACTGACAGACATACTGAAGGGTGATAATAGTAAAACAAGTGCAGGACAATAAAAAAAAATTCTTAATGAGAAAGAGATATCGACTTTTGAAAAATTAAAGAATATGTTAATCTCGGAGGATGTAATGCTCCTATACCCTGATTATCAAAAGACATTTGATTTGTCGACAGATGCTGCGTTCTCTGGTTTAGGTGCTGTTTTATCACAAAACAAAAAGCCGATCAACATGATTTCCAGGACTTTAAGAGACAATGAGCTAAATTTCGCCACAAATGAACGTGAGCTACTTGCGATAGTGTAGGCTATAAAATCCCTAAGAAACTCTTTGTACGGTGTAAAAAATTTTAATATTTATACTTATCACCAGCACCTTACATTTGCAGTCTCAGATAAAAATACCAATGCAAAAATTAAAAAATTAATAGAATCTACTGAAAACCCGATCAATTGTTTCAGGAACCAAATAATTATTGAAGAAAGCATGACAGCTTCTGAAAAAATTATTGTAATGTTCGGACAGAAAACGAGACATATCATATACTTTTCAAATACTGAGAACTTAATAGGAAAAGTGTGTGATGCGGTAAAAAAGACGTAGTGAATGCAAACAAATGCGACTTGCCAATACTAGCATTTATTAAAAATAAGCTAGTTGAGACTTTCCCGTCAACCAAATTTTTGCACTCCAACAAGTTGGTAATCGACGTTCATGACAAAAACGTGATAAAACAGATTATAGTTGCAAAACATGGTAGAGCTCATAGAGCAGTACAAGAAAAAACAAAACAAATTGTCCAAGATTATTTTTCCAAAAAAATGACACGTTTGACAAATGAAATAGTTGCAAATTGTAAGACTTGTAATAAAGGAAAATACGACCGACACCCACAAAAACAGTACATCGGCGAAACGCCAGTCCCCAACCAAGTAGGAGAAATTCTTCACATTGATATTTATTCTACAGAAAAAAAAATATTTTCTAACCTGTATCGATAAGTTTTCAAAATTTGCCATTGTGAGTGTGTTTCGGTTTATCCGTTTTTAGAGAAGAGACTTTTGCGCGGATCGTGAGTGTAATTTCATTATTTTAATTCATTAATAAAATAATTATTTTAATTCATTAATTAAAATAATTATTTTGACTAATTAAATGAATTATTTCAGTCTTTTTCAAGACTTAAAATACAAAATTTAACTTTTTACTTATTTAGTTATATATTTATATATATATGTCGGAGCGTCAGAGGTTCGAGAGGGCTGGCGCTGTGTCGGGGCGTAACAACAGTGTGTACTGCGCAATATGATGTACTGCGCAATATGATGGCATTGGGAAGTCCCGTTTTAGCGGGGCAACAGCGTGTTGGTGCGTAATAAGAACACGTGTGCGTTGCTGCGCCTTTGAGTACTGCGCAATATGATGGAATTGGGAAGTCCCGTTTTAGCGGTCGACAGCGTGTCGGCGCGTATTGAGTGAGTCTTAGATATTTGACAGTAATGCACCGCTTTAGCGCGGCGACAGCGTTGCGTCGCTGTCCCTGAGTGTGGTTCGGGGGTAGGATCGAGAGAAATAAGAGACACGAGAGTTAGTTGTGTTTGAGTTGTCAGAGCGACCGAAACTCGCTGAGCTAAATAATGGAAACTCACAAATATGTTATCCTGACATAAATTGAACCGAGTTAAAGGAAATTTTTGTTCAGTGCTTCACCAGTGTAGAAACACCAGCAGCTATGTTTTTGACAATGTTTGACTCTGGAGCGGAATGTTCGTTGATTAAACAAAAGAAAAGTACTCAGTTAGCCGGTAAAAGAATTAACAACGTAGTAATGTTGAAGGGTATTGGGAATGACAGCATTTGTAGTATATTGCAAATACTGGGCAACGTAAAAATTAACAATCATTGTATTGAGATGCTGTTCCACGTTTTGGGCGATCAGTATTTGGATAGCGACATTGTGATTGGTCGAGAAATACTGTCGCAGGGTTTCCATGTCATTGTGTCACCGGGAAAATTTGAAATTGTTAGACCAAAATCTGTAAGCTGTTGTCCAAATGATATATTTTCTAAATTGGATACTGATCTTGTCGGCGAAGATAGGGTTAAATTAAACGATTTATTAGAAAATTATTTAAAATCTTTTATAAAGGGAATTGCTTCTTCTAGAGTCAGTACAGGTGAGATGAAAATTAAGTTAGTAGACCTCAGAAAAATTGTTCAAAGAAGACCATACAGACTTAGACCAAATGAAAGAGAGTTGGTACGCGAGAAGATTAAAGCACTAGTAGAATGCAATGTCACCTTGGCACACGATACAATTAGACGTAACAGTAAAATTGACTGGCAAGTCTGATCAGAAGGAATATGTTATTGTCCAAGTGGACGCTTTTACCAAATTTGTTTATTTAACACACACACTTAAGATTGATGCTGACACTTGCATAGGTGCTGTGAGATCGTCGGTATCTTTGTTTGGCTGTATCTTCGTTTGGAGTACTAAGCCGCATAATAGCAGACCAGGTTAGGTGTTTTGCTAGCTCTAAATATAGTGAGTTTTGTTCCCAACAGAAAATAAGTTTGCATTTGGTTGCGACAGGCGCAAGTAGAGCTAACGGACAGGTGAAACGCATTATGAGCACTTTGAAAAAAACTTACTAACGGCAGTTGAGACTAGCAGCCGATCTTGGCAAAACGCATTAGGTGAGGTACAGTTGGCTTTAAATTGTACAGTCGGCCTTAAATTGTACAGTAAGTCGAGTGACAAAGGCAAGCCCTTTAGAATTGTTTATTGGCATTGTGAATTGTGATTTGGCAGAATCAAGAGCTCGAGCAGTGCAAAATATATCAGCGGCAGCATTATATAGCAAGAAACGGTTTGATAAAACCAAGGCTAAGGTTGTTGGATACGAAGTAAGAGATTTTGTGTTGTTAAAGAATGAAGCAAGGCATCAAACGAAGTTAAGTCCAAAGTTTAGGGGACCGTTACAAATAGCTGAATTGTTGGACGGAGATAGATATATCCTATGGTCATTGACAAATAATAGAAAATACAAGTATGCTCATGACGATATAAGAAAATTGCCAGAAGGGTATGTACCAGTTGAGTTAGAAAGTAGTAATGAGTATTTGAATAATGTTGGTAATAAAACTGTTGAAAGAGACAGTATTGGAATGATTAAGAGTCAAACTGTTGAAAGAGACAGTATTGGAACGATTGAGAATGAAACTGTTGAAAGAGACAGTATTGGAATGATTGAGAGTGAAACTGCTGAAAGAGACAGTATTGAAGTGATTGAGAATGAAACTATTGAAAGAGACAGTATGGATGCCTGAAGGGGCTGATAAGAAAAGTTTTGATCATGGCGTGTGATGCATAAGATGATGTAATGTAAAACCAGTTGAGTCTATGATGATATAAAGATAGTGAAGAAAGTTGAATTAAGCCAAAGATTAATTTTATAGCAGTTTAAGAACGAAACTAAAAGTTGAAGATAACATTTTGTATAAAACCCTGAAGCAAAAATAGTTGTTATCAAAAAGGAAAATGTCAATCTTAAATTACTTTCGAAAATTTATAAATAAAACAAGTAAGAACGTTGCAGTCGGGCGCTACCGACTGCGGAATACTCATTCACACCCACACAGATCACGCCCATTGCCACGCCCACAATTGGTTTGTTCACATATAATTTTTGGAAAATCAATAGAGGAGATCAGCAGTAATATCGTCTTAAAATTTTGATTTTCTCACTGAGAATCGGAAAATCATACAGCTTTTCTTTTTGGGCGTAGACATATAATTTTTGGCCAGTTCTTAGAAGTGGTGAAGAGTAACGTAAATGTGAAATTTGGATGCTTACACTCAAAAAATGCGAAAATTACAGGGTATTTTTTAGCCGGGCATGCCCCAAAAGGGGCGTAAAAATTATTTTTGGGGCATCGATAGAGGAACTCACCAGTAACTCAACCATCCAATTTTGAAGCTTCTAGCTCTAAAACTGTAGGAGCTATAAACTTTTGCGGTTTGCCACGCCCCCTATGGGCGTAGATATATCCGCCATATCTTTTTCGTCTTGGGTTGTCAACCCGAATATATATACCAAATTTCAAGTCTCTATCATCAATAGTGCTCAAAATATTACAGAATTTGAAAAATCACTATATAGTCAAATCCGATTTGCCACGCCCCTAGTAGGCGTGGATATATAGTTTTTTAGTCGATCTTCATGGGATTATAGCAGTAACTTACGTGCCAAATTTGGGCGTTCTAGCTTTAAAACTGTAGAAGATACAGTTTTACCCGATTTGCCACGCCCCCAATGGGCGTAGATATATCCGCCATAGCTTTTTCATCTTGGGTTATCAACACGAGTCTACATTCCAAATTGCAACTCTCTAGCACTGCTAGAAGTACTGTTTCTGAGATATCAAAAAATGCATTTTCCGATTTGCCACGCCCCTAGTGGGCGTATCGGGAAAATCTTGACACTTTATAATTCGAGGGTATACACGAGTATATATTCCAAATTTCAACTCTCTAGCTTCAAAACTGTGCAAATGGTTTGCGTTCATACGGACAGACGGACAGACGGACGGACAGCGTGACGGACATTGCACAAAACCAATATACTCATTTCACTTTGTGAATGAGTATAATGAATTATGCAGTAAGGCAGTTTTGTAAAACTACACGAGGTCGTGTTATGGTCAAGATGGCCGTGTCGGCGCGTACTAAGTTTGTATGTGTGTGGTTGTAGTTTTCGGTATCTCACAATGATAATTTCATCATATTGCGTCGGCTTCTAGTTATGCGTATTGGTGCGTCTTTCGATATATCGCAATAATTATCATCATCAGCATTAGCATAAGCCTTTGTAAGGGCTGTGATTGGTTGATTAAGTTGTCGGTTCTAGGAGGTCCCGTTTTAGCGAGGCGACAGCGTGTTACTGCGTAATAAGAACACGTGCGTTGCTGCACCTTTGAGTACTGCGCAATATGATGGCATTGGGAAGACCCGTTTTAGCGGGGCAACAGCGTGTTACTGCGTAATAAGAACACGTGTGCGTTGCTGCGTCTTTGAGTACTGCGCAATATGATGGAATTGGGAAGTCCCGTTTTAGCGGGTCGACAGCGTATCGGCGCGTATTGAGTGCGTCTTAGATATTTGAAAGTAATGCAGACCCCATAAAGTATATATATTCTTGATCAGGGCGACGAACTGAGTTGATTTAGCCCTGTCTGTCTGTCTGTCTGTCTGTCTGTCCGTCTGTCCGTCTGGCGGTCTGTCCGTATGTATGAACGCGTCGATCTCAGAATCTATAAGAGCTAGAGACTTGAAATTTTTTATGGAGATTCCTGTATAGCACGCGCATATCAAGTTTGTTTCAAAAAATCGATAACTTTGATGGTTTTAATGTTATCGATTAAAAACGAAATCGGAAACCAGTTATAAAATTATGTCTCGCACATTTTTAAAGCTACAGACTCCTTATTTTGTATTTAGTATAATATGGAGTTTATGCAATTTTGATTTTTTTTATATTTTGGATGATATTTCAAGTGCTAGACACTTGTGCTTGAAATATCGGCTCGTCGCAGGGTTCAGAGGATCTCCTAGTCGGGTACCACCGACTAGAGCTTTCTTACTTGTTTTAAAGTGAATTAAAACAAGTAAGAAAGCTCTAGTCGGCGGTACCCGACTAGGAGATCCCCTGAACCCTGCGAAGAGCCGATATTCCAAACATTCTATGCTTATTTAACACATATATACAATCAACACATGCACACACACACACACACATGCATACGCACGCACGCATAAGCACGCGCTCTGCTGACTGCGCAGTCAACGCAGCGACTGCGCTTCGGCTGCAATATGCCTATTGTATGGGAAATTAAATGTTTAAAAATTTCTTTTGTATATGGACTTTCTTAATCAAACTTTCACAGCATAATTAAGTCATTCATATGTATGTATTTGCCAAAGCACAAGTCTCTACTATTTGAAATATGGATTTTACAAGTTTGGTGGGAAAGGGAAGGAAAGGGGGGATGGTATCCAAAATGTGACAAAAATTGTATAAACTCCACATTATACTAAATACAAAGTTTGGAGACTCTAGCTTTAAAGATGTAGGAGATATAAATTTATAACTGCATTTCGATAAAGTTTTAAATCGATAACTTTAAAACGATCAAATTTATCGATTTTTTGAAACAAACTCGATCAAGTCTCTAGCTTTTATAGATTCTGAGATCGACGCGTTCATACATACGGACAGACGGACAGACGGACAGACGGACGGACGGACAAACGGACAGACGGACATGGCTATATCGACTCAGTTCGTCGAGCTGATCAAGAATATATATACTTTATGGGGTCTGCCACGCCTCCTTCTGCCTGTTACATACATTTTAACAAAACCATTATACCCTGATTTCCCATTTTCAATGGGTTCAGGGTATAAAAAAAAACAAGTAAGAACGTTGCAGTCGGGCGCTACCGACTGCGGGATACTCATTCACACCCGCACAGATCACGCCCATTGCCACGCCCACAATTCGTTTGTACATATATAATTTTTTGGAAATCAATAGAGGGGATCAGCAGTAATATCGTCATAAAATTTTGATTTTCTCACTGAGAATCGGAAAAACGTACAGTTTTTACAGATTTGCCACGCCCCCAGTAGGTGTAGACATATAATTTTTGGCCAGTTCTTAGAAGTGGTGAAGAGTAACGTAAATGTGAAATTTGGATGCTTACACTCAAAAAATGCGAAAATTACAGGGTATTTTTTAGCCGGGCATGCCCCAAAAGGGGCGTAAAAATTATTTTTAGGTCATCGATAGAGGAGCTCACCAGTAACTCAACCATCCAATTTTGAAGCTTTTAGCTCTAAAACTGTAGGAGCTATAAACTTTTGCGGTTTGCCACGCCCCCTATGGGCGTAGATATATCCGCCATATCTTTTTCGTCTTGGGTTGTCAACCCGAATATATATACCAAATTTCAAGTCTCTAGCATCAATAGTGCTCAAAATATTACAGAATTTGAAAAATCACTATATAGTCAGATCCGATTTGCCACGCCCCTAGTAGGCGTGGATATATAGATTTTTGGTCGATCTTCATAGGATCGTATCAGTAACCTACGTGCCAAATTTGGGCGTTCTAGCTTTAAAACTGTAGAAGATACAGTTTTACCCGATTTGCCACGCCCCCAATGGGCGTAGATATATTCGTCTTGAGTTGTCAACACGAGTCTACATTTCAAATTGCAACTTTCTAGCACTTCTAGAAGTAGTGTTTCTGAGATATCGGAAAATGCATTTTCCGATTTGCCACGCCCCTAGTGGGCGTATCGGGAAAATCTTGACACTTTATAATTCGAGGGTATACACGAGTATATATTCCAAATTTCAACTCTCTAGCTTCAAAACTGTGCAAATGGTTTGCGTTCATACGGACAGACGGACAGACGGACGGACAGCGTGACGGACATTGCACAAAACCAATATACTCATTTCACTTTGTGAATGAGTATAAAAAAAAGGAGAAAATTAAACGAGAGAAAATTCAGCATAAATCCAGGGAAAACATCAGCGACAGAACGAGACACAGCCAGTGGTACAGCGAACACGGGAAAACAGGCAAAGAAGGAGCAGAGCATAAATGGAAGGAGGTGAGTGCCAGAATCCGGGGGTGTATCAGCGGTGCAAAGAGCAGCTGATAACCATAACCCAAGAGTTCAGGTTAGAAAGCGACGGCCGTGTAGAAGACCTTCGAAAGAGATTGTCTGCTTTCATCAAGACTAGCGGCCACTCCGTGGGGGTCTGGGCAAGTCTGGCGGAATTGGAGGCACGGTATGCCAAGATGCCAGAGCCTTTCCTAGGGGGTGCGGCGCCTTGTGTCGATGGCCGAGCTTATCAGAAGTCCGAACCGGATCTGCGTAAGGCTCAGCTACACGAACCAATCCTTGCGCCATCATGGAAGCTGAGCGTTCCGACGATCAGCGGGATGGCCGAGGGCCGAAAGTGTGGAGCACGGGAAGATTCGAGAGTCGACGGCAAGGTTAAAGAGCCGCCTCCGATTCTCAAGGTCAGTGAATATGTTCCTGCGCACCAACTACAGCCTGAGAGGAGCCCGCTCAGATGCATAGCAGAGCAGGTCAGGAAGTGGGGCATGACGACCAGTCGGACCCACTCGGATTTTTAGAAATCTTGGAAGAGCGGGCCATCACATACGGCATCGACCTCGATCGTATGCCCAGGGCAGAGAGTGAGGTGCTCGTGGACGAAGTCGCCAGGTGGTTCCTTACAAGCGGGTTAAGGGACGTGATCTGGGGAGAGTTTAAAAGCGGATTTCTGGCTGAACAGCGGAAGGATTTTGATATTATCAATATTGTGAACAAATTGAAGGACAATTCTCTTGCCGAGGACATTGCAAGGATTACGTTATCGAAAAATTCAGAGAAATGGTAGAACTCGATCTTTGCACTTAGGTTGGGAGAAGACTTTAGATAAGGCCTATGATTATTATTGGTTCGATAGCATGTCTAAGTATATACGAAAGTTTGTTGAAAACTATATTACTTGTAAGATGTCAAAGTCATCCTCGGGTAAAATTCAAGCTAGACTTCATCCAATACCAAAGGTCAGCACACCTTGGCACACGATACAATTAGACGTAACAGTAAAATTGAGTGGCAAGTCTGATCAGAAGGAATATGTTATTGTCCAAGTGGACGCTTTTACCAAATTTGTTTATTTAACACACACACTTAAGATTGATGCTGACAATTGCATAGGTGCTGTGACATCGTCGGTATCTTTGTTTGGCTGTATCTTCGTTTGGAGTACTAAGCCGCATAATAGCAGACCAGGGTAGGTGTTTTGCTAGCTCTAAATATAGTGAGTTTTGTTCCCAACAGAAAATAAGTTTGCATTTGGTTGCGACAGGCGCAAGTAGAGCTAACGGACAGGTGAAACGCATTATGAGCACTTTGAAAAAAACTTACTAACGGCAGTTGAGACTAGCAGCCGATCTTGGCAAAACGCATTAGGTGAGGTACAGTTGGCTTTAAATTGTACAGTCGGCCTTAAATTGTACAGTAAGTCGAGTGACAAAGGCAAGCCCTTTAGAATTGTTTATTGGCATTGTGAATTGTGATTTATATCAGCGGCAGCATTATATAGAAAAAAACGGTTTGATAAAACCAAGGCTAAGGTTGTTGGATACGAAGTAAGAGATTTTGTGTTGTTAAAGAATGAAGCAAGGCATCAAACGAAGTTAAGTCCAAAGTTTAGGGGACCGTTACAAATAGCTGAATTGTTGGACGGAGATAGATATATCCTATGGTCATTGACAAATAATAGAAAATACAAGTATGCTCATGACGATATAAGAAAATTGCCAGAAGGGTATGTACCAGTTGAGTTAGAAAGTAGTAATGAGTATTTGAATAATGTTGGTAATAAAACTGTTGAAAGAGACAGTATTGGAATGATTAAGAGTCAAACTGTTGAAAGAGACAGTATTGGAACGATTGAGAATGAAACTGTTGAAAGAGACAGTATTGGAATGATTGAGAGTGAAACTGCTGAAAGAGACAGTATTGAAGCGATTGAGAATGAAACTGTTGAAAGAGACAGTATGGATGCCTGAAGGGGCTGATAAGAAAAGTTTTGATCATGGCGTGTGATGCATAAGATGATGTAATGTAAAACCAGTTGAGTCTATGATGATATAAAGATAGTGAAGAAAGTTGAATTAAGCCAAAGATTAATTTTATAGCAGTTTAAGAACGAAACTAAAAGTTGAAGATAACATTTTGTATAAAACCCTGAAGCAAAAATAGTTGTTATCAAAAAGGAAAATGTCAATCTTAAATTACTTTCGAAAATTTATAAATAAAACAAGTAAGAACGTTGCAGTCGGGCGCTACCGACTGCGGAATACTCATTCACACCCGCACAGATCACGCCCATTGCCACGCCCACAATTCGTTTGTTCACATATAATTTTTGGAAAATCAATAGAGGAGATCAGCAGTAATATCGTCTTAAAATTTTGATTTTCTTACTGAGAATCAGAAAATCATTTTTTGCCAGTTCTTAGAAGTAGTGAAGGCTAACGTAAGTGTGAAATTTGGATGCTTACACTCAAAAAATGCGAAAATTACAGGGTATTATTTAGCCCCAAAAGGGGCGTAATAATTATTTTTAGGTCATCGATAGAGGAGCTCACCAGTAACTCAACCATCCAATTTTGAAGCTTCTAGCTCTAAAACTGTAGGAGCTATAAACTTTTGCGGTTTGCCACGCCCCCTATGGGCGTAGATATATCCGCCATATCTTTTTCGTCTTGGGTTGTCAACCCGAATATATATACCAAATTTCAAGTCTCTATCATCAATAGTGCTCAAAATATTACAGAATTTGAAAAATCACTATATAGTCAAATCCGATTTGCCACGCCCCTAGTAGCCGTGGATATATAGTTTTTTGGTCGATCTTCATAGGATCGTAGCAGTAACCTACGTGCCAAATTTGGGCGTTCTAGCTTTAAAACTGTAGAAGATACAGTTTTACCCGATTTGCCACGCCCCCAATGGGCGTAGATATATCCGACATAGCTTTTTCATCTTGGGTTATCAACACGAGTCTACATTCCAAATTGCAACTCTGTAGCACTTCTAGAAGTAGTGTTTCTGAGATATCGGAAAATGCATTTTCCGATTTGCCACGCCCCTAGTGGGCGTATCGGGAAAATCTTGACACTTTATAATTCGAGGGTATACTATATATTATCATCATCAGCATTAGCATAAGCCTTTGTAAGGGCTGTGATTGGTTGATTAAGTTGTCGGTTCTAGGAGGTCCCGTTTTAGCGAGGCGACAGCGTGTTACTGCGTAATAAGAACACGTGCGTTGCTGCACCTTTGAGTACTGCGCAATATGATGGCATTGGGAAGACCCGTTTTAGCGGGGCAACAGCGTGTTACTGCGTAATAAGAACACGTGTGCGTTGCTGCGTCTTTGAGTACTGCGCAATATGATGGAATTGGGAAGTCCCGTTTTAGCGGGTCGACAGCGTATCGGCGCGTATTGAGTGCGTCTTAGATATTTGACAGTAATGCACCACTTTAGCGCGGCGACAGCGTTGCGTCGCTGTCGCTGAGTGTGGTTCGGGGGTAGGCTCGAGAGAAATAAGAGACACGAGAGTCAGTTGTGTCTGAGTTCAGAGAGCGACCGAAACTCACTGCGCTAAATAATGGAACACAATTCTTAATGCTGCAACATATATATAAAGAGAGACATCGGCTACGAAGACAAGTGCACACTGGTACAAAGTAACGTTTTTATACCCTGAACCTATTGAAAATAGGAAAACAGGGTATAATGGTTTTGTTAAAATGTATGTAACAGGCAGAAGGAGGCGTGGCAGACCCCATAAAGTATATATATTCTTGATCAGGGCGACGAACTGAGTTGATTTAGCCCTGTCTGTCTGTCTGTCTGTCCGTCTGTCCCTCTGGCGGTCTGTCCGTATGTATGAACGCGTCGATCTCAGAATCTATAAGAGCTAGAGACTTTAAATTTTTTATGGAGATTCCTGTATAGCACGCGCATATCAAGTTTGTTTAAAAAAATCGATAACTTTGATGGTTTTAATGTTATCGATTAAAAACGAAATCGGAAACCAGTTATAAAATTATTTCTCGCACATTTTTAAAGCTAGAGACTCCTTATTTTGTATTTAGTATAATGTGGAGTTTGGGGGGATGGAGGGGAGCAGGCAAGGCAAAGCTTCTGATTGTGCTCAAATTGGTGAGTGCCAGAGTGATCCTTGCTCTTGCTCTCCTCAAGTCGACACACTACCTCCACGTGGTTCCTCCTGGATTGTGACTCAACACCCGTTGAGTTATAAACTAAAGTGCGCGGCGGGATCCTAATCCTTAAATTAGGTTTTGGCGTAGGACTTGATATCCACCCATGGAAAAAACACGCATCAGTGAAGGAAGCAAGAAGAGCCTCGGATAGGAACCCGAAAAACGTTGACGACCACTGCAAACGTAAAAAGGACAATGATTTGAGAGTATGCACTTGGAATGTAAGGACATTGTACAGACCCGGTGCTGCTCAACAACTAGCGGATACCCTCAATAAGTTGAAGGCTGACATTACAGCCATCCAGGAAATGCGATGGAAAGGACAGGGACGCATGCGAAAGAGTAATTGTGACATTTACTACAGTTGTCATAATGATAGGCATGAATTTGGTTGTGGTTTCGTCGTTGGGGCCAAGTTGCGGCACCGAGCCTCGCACTTCACACCAATCAGCGAGAGGATCGCGACGATCCGAATAACTGCCAAATTTTTCAACATCAGCCTAATCTGTGCGCATGCCCCGACGGAAGAGAAAGACGATGCTACAAAGGATGCTTTCTATGCAGAGCTTGACCGAGCATATGGCCGTTGCCCGTCACATGACGTTAAGATCCTTCTAGGAGATTTTAACGCCAAAATAGGGCGGGAGGGCATCTTTGGAGCAACCGTTGGCCCCTTTAGTCTGCATGAGTCCACGTCGAGCAACGGACTTAGACTAATAGGATTTGCGGCCGCGCACAATATGATTGTACGTAGTACAGGTTTTCGTCACCTCAACATCCACAAGGCAACCTGGCTGTCGCCTGATCGTCTGACGGGAAATCAGATTGATCATGTTGTGATCGATGCAAGGCATGCATCTAGCATTCTTGATGTGAGATCTTGTCGGGGTCCTAACATCGACTCTGACCACTACCTTCTTGCAGCGAAGGTTCGCGCACGGATGTGTGCCGCGAAAGTCTCACGTCAAGGTATGCCAAGAAAGCTGGACATCGAAAAGCTGCAATCGCAACAACATAAGGATGCCTTCTCCACTCGACTCTCGGGCCGACTCGGCCAACTCTCACCAACACCTATAAATACAACGGATATGTGGGCGTACATATCCAACGCCATAAATTCTTCTGCTGTGGAAGTACTTGGATTCCAACGCCCTCCTAACCGGAATCCATGGTATGACCAGGAGTGTCGGGAGGTGACTGCAGCAAAAGACGCCGCCTACAGAAGAACGCTGCAAGCAGGAGCTACTCGAGCGGTAGTAGATATTTATAGGTTGCGGAGACGAGATGAGAAGCGCCTTTTCAGGAGGAAGAAGCGGGAGATGGAAAGGCTTGAGTGTGAGAAGATGGAGCATAGCAGAAGCAAGAACGATGCCCGTGACTTTTACCAGAGGGTCAAACGCATGACCCAAGGGTATAAGTCTGGATCGCTTGCCTGCAGGAGTGATGATGGAACCCTGGTCACAGATGCGAAGATGGTACTGAGGTTATGGCGGGATCACTTTGAGAAACTTTTGGCTGGGAACAGTGAGAGTGAGCTTGACGAAGATGGTCCACTAACCCCAATCAGAGATGATGGTATTGAAGTTCCCACCCCTAGTCATACGGAAGTCGAGATAGCTATACAGCGTCTCAAAAACAATAAAGCCGCGGGAGCAGATGGCTTACCGGCTGAATTGTTTAAGGCTGGAGGCGGTGAGTTGGTAGGGTGCATGCACCAACTCATCAGCAGAGTATGGCTAACGGAAAGCATGCCCGATGATTGGAACCTCAGTATGATCTGCCCTGTCCTTAAGAAGGGTGATGCAACACAACGCACCAACTACCGTGGCATCAGCCTTCTTCCCGTCGCATACAAGGTTCTCACGAGCGTAATGTGTGAGAGACTGAAACCACACGCTGAAGCATTGATAGGTCCCTATCAATGCGGTTTTCGTCCTGGCAAGTCTACAGTTGACCAGATCTTCACATTGCGCCAAATCCTGGAGAAATCGCATGAGAACCAAATCGACACATACCATCTGTTCGTCGATTTTAAAGCTGCTTTTGATAGCCCACGGCGAGACCGCCTGTACGCTACCATGTCTGAGCTTGGTATTCCTGCAAAGTTAATACGGCTTTGTAGCATGACATTGAGCAACACCATCAGCTCTGTCAAGGTAGGAAATGACCAATCCGAAACCTTTAATACCAAGTGGGGTCTCAGACAAGGCGACTCGTTGTCTTGTATACTCTTCAATCTACTGATGGAGAGTATAATAAGGAAAGCTGGGGTGCATCGGATGGGCACAATACTGGGAAACAAATGTGTCCAGCTCCTTGGTTACGCTGATGATATCGATATTATTGGTCGTACCAAGCGTGATGTAACTGCGGCTTTTGGAGCTATCGAAAAGGAATCAGCCAAAGTTGGTCTTGCAGTAAACATGGGCAAAACGAAGTTTATGGTGTGCAGTAACAGAGAATCGCGGCGTCTTGACTCTCACCTTACTGCTGGAGACTATGACTTCGAGTCTGTCAAGGACTTTGTCTATTTGGGAACTGCCGTGACCAACAACAATGATGTCAGCCTAGAGATCAAGCGGAGAATTACATTAGCCAACAAATGTTACTTTGGGCTCAGTAGGCAAATGAACAGTAGAGCCCTCTCTCGAAAGACAAAAATAACACTCTACAAGACGCTCATCATTCCAGTGCTGCTTTATGGTGCGGAAGCCTGGACAGTGACGCAGTCAGATGCGGCTGCTCTTGGTGTTTTCGAGAGAAAGATTCTTCGCAAGATCTATGGACCAGTTTGCGTTGGCGAAACCTATCGTATCAGGTGGAACGACGAGCTGTACGAGCTATATGGCGATGTGGACATTGGCAAGCGAATTGACATTCAGCGTCTTCGTTGGTTGGGTCACATTGCTCGTATGGAGGGAAGCACTCCAGCTCGTTCGGTTTTTGATACGATAGTTGGAGGACAACGAAGAAGGGGTAGACCTAGAACCCGTTGGAAGGACCAAATGGAGGCAATCCTAGGAGGTGTAACCAACTGGAGAAGTCGTGCACAGGATAGAGAAGCGTGGAGGCAAATCGTGCATCAGGCTGTACTCCGATAGGGGTGTTTTAGCCAATTAATAATAATGTGGAGTTTATGCAATTTTGATTTTTTTTATATTTTGGATGATATTTCAAGTGCTAGACACTTGTGCTTGAAATATCGGCTCGTCACAGGGTTCAGGGGATCTCCTAGTCGGGTACCACCGACTAGAGCTTTCTTACTTGTTTTAAAGTGAATTTAAAAAAAAAACAAGTAAGAACGTTGCAGTCGGGCGCTACCGACTGCGGGATACTCATTCACACCCGCACAGATCACGCCCATTGCCACGCCCACAATTCGTTTGTACATATATAATTTTTTGGAAATCAATAGAGGGGATCAGCAGTAATATAGTCATAAAATTTTGATTTTCTCACTGAGAATCGGAAAAGCGTACAGCTTTTACCGATTTGCCACGCCCCCAGTGGGCGTAGACATATGATTTTTGGCCAGTTCTTAGAAGTGGTGAAGAGTAACGTAAATGTGAAATTTGGATGCTTACACTCAAAAAATGCGAAAATTACAGGGTATTTTTTAGCCGGGCATGCCCCAAAAGGGGCGTAAAAATTATTTTTGGGGCATCGATAGAGGAACTCACCAGTAACTCAACCATCCAATTTTGAAGCTTCTAGCTCTAAAACTGTGGGAGCTACAAACTTTTGCGGTTCGCCACACCCCCTATGGGCGTAGATATATCCGCCATATCTTTTTCGTCTTGGGTTGTCAACCCGAACATATATACCAAATTTCAAGTCTCTATCATCAATAGTGCTCAAAATATTACAGAGTTTGAAAAATCACTATATAGTCAAATCCGATTTGCCACGCCCCTAGTAGCCGTGGATATATAGTTTTTTGGTCGATCTTCATAGGATCGTAGCAGTAACCTACGTGCCAAATTTGGGCGTTCTAGCTTTAAAACTGTAGAAGATACAGTTTTACCCGATTTGCCACGCCCCCAATGGGCGTAGATATATTCGTCTTGAGTTGTCAACACGAGTCTACATTTCAAATTGCAACTTTCTAGCACTTCTAGAAGTAGTGCTTCTGAGATATCGGAAAATGTATTTTCCGATTTGCCACGCCCCTAGTGGGCGTATCGGGAGGGTATACACGAGTATATATTCCAAATTTCAACTCTCTAGCTTCAAAACTGTGCAAATGGTTTGCGTTCATACGGACAGACGGACGGACAGCGTGACGGACATTGCACAAAACCAATATACTCATTTCACTTTGTGAATGAGTATAAAAAAAAGGAGAAAATTAAACGAGAGAAAATTCAGCATAAATCCAGGGAAAACATCAGCGACAGAACGAGACACAGCCAGTGGTACAGCGAACACGGGAAAACAGGCAAAGAAGGAGCAGAGCATAAATGGAAGGAGGTGAGTGCCAGAATCCGGGGGTGTATCAGCGGTGCAAAGAGCAGCTGATAACCATAACCCAAGAGTTCGGGTTAGAAAGCGACGGCCGTGTAGAAGACCTTCGAAAGAGATTGTCTGCTTTCATCAAGACTAGCGGCCACTCCGTGGGGGTCTGGGCACGTCTGGCGGAATTGGAGGCACGGTATGCCAAGATGCCAGAGCCATTCCTAGGGGGTGCGGCGCCTTGTGTCGATGGCCGAGCTTATCAGAAGTCCGAACCGGATCTGCGTAAAGCTCAGCTACACGAACCAATCCTTGCGCCATCATGGAAGCTGAGCGTTCCGACGATCAGCGGGATGGCCGAGGGCCGAAAGTGTGGAGCACGGGAAGATTCGAGAGTCGACGGCAAGGTTAAAGAGCCGCCTCCGATTCTCAAGGTCAGTGAATATGTTCCTGCGCACCAACTACAGCCTGAGAGGAGCCCGCTCAGATGCATAGCAGAGCAGGTCAGGAAGTGGGGCATGACGACCAGTCGGACCCACTCGGATTTTTAGAAATCTTGGAAGAGCGGGCCATCACATACGGCATGCCCAGGGCAGAGAGCGAGGTGCTCGTGGACGAAGTCGCCAGGTGGTTCCTTACAAGCGGGTTAAGGGACGTGATCTGGGGAGAGGTTAAAAGCGGATTTCTGGAGTTCTTCCTGCCACCGCAAAATTTTGAGCGCCTCGAAGATCAGATCATATCGCGTCGGCAGCGAGGAGGAGAGAGTTTCAAGGACTATCTCGAACGAGACCTGCCTGGGCGCAAACAGCGGATAGCCGGCCCAACAACCCGTTCCGCTCGCAGCCGGCGGGTGATTATAAGCCACTTGTTTGGCTTAACAATGTTAAAGAACCAAATATGAAGTTACAAAGATGGAAAATCAGATTAAATGAATTTGACTATAACATAAAATGGAACATCGAAATGACAAATGACTATGCAATACAAATAATAAAATGCATTTTCCGATGTGTCAGAAACACTACTTCTAGAAGTGCTAGATGGAATGTATACTCGCGTTGGCTACCCAAGATCAAAAAGCTATGGCGGATACATCTACGCCCATAGGGGGCGTGGCAAATCGAGTAAAACTATTTTCTACAGTTTTAAAGCTAGAATACCCAAAAAGGAAAATGTTAATCTTAAATAACTTTCGAAAATTTATAGATAAAACAAGTAAGAACGTTGCAGTCGGGCGCTACCGACTGCGGGATACTCATTCACACCCCCACAGATCACGCCCATTGCCACGCCCACAATTCGTTTGTACATATATAATTTTTTGGAAATCAATAGAGGAGATCAGCAGTAATATCTGTATATAATTCTGATTTTCTCACTGAGAATCGGAAAAGCGTACAGCTTTTACCGATTTGCCACGCCCCCAGTGGGCGTAGACATATGATTTTTGGCCAGTTCTTAGAAGTGGTGAAGAGTAACGTAAATGTGAAATTTGGATGCTTACACTCAAAAAATGCGAAAATTACAGGGTATTTTTTAGCCGGGCATACCCCATAAGGGGCGTAAAAATTATTTTTGGGTCATCGATAGAGGAGCTCACCAGTAACTTACCATCCAATTTTGAAGCTTCTAGCTCTAAAACTGTAGGAGCTACAAACTTTTGCGGTTTGCCACGCCCCCTATGGGCGTAGATATATCCGCCATATCTTTTCCAACTTGGGTTGTCAACCCGAGTATATATACCAAATTTCAAGTCTCTAGCATCAATAGTACTCAAAATATTACAGAATTTGAAAAATCACTATATAGTCAGATCCGATTTGCCACGCCCCTAGTAGGCGTGGATATATAGATTTTTGATCGATCTTCATAGGATCGTATCAGTAACCTACGTGCCAAATTTGGGCGTTCTAGCTTTAAAACTGTAGAAGATACAGTTTTACCCGATTTGCCACGCCCCCAATGGGCGTAGATATATTCGTCTTGAGTTGTCAACACGAGTCTACATTTCAAATTGCAACTTTCTAGCACTTCTAGAAGTAGTGCTTCTGAGATATCGGAAAATGTATTTTCCGATTTGCCACGCCCCTAGTGGGCGTATCGGGAAAATCTTGACACTTTATAATTCGAGGGTATACACGAGTATATATTCCAAATTTCAACTCTCTAGCTTCAAAACTGTGCAAATGGTTTGCGTTCATACGGACAGACGGACAGACGGACGGACAGCGTGACGGACATTGCACAAAACCAATATACTCATTTCACTTTGTGAATGAGTATAAAAATGAATTATGCAGTGAGTCATTTTTGTAAAACTACACGAGGTCGTGTTATGGTCAGGATGGCCGTGTCGGAGCGTCAGAGGTTCGAGAGCGCTGGCGCTGTATCGGGGCGTAACAACAGTGTGCGTTGCTGCGTCTTTGAGTACTGCGCAATATGATGGAATTGGGAAGTCCCGTTTTAGCGGGGCGACAGCGTGTTGGTGCGTAATAAGAACACGTGTGCGTTGCTGCGTCTTTGAGTACTGCGCAATATGATGGAATTGGGAAGTCCCGTTTTAGCGGGTCGACAGCGTGTCGGCGCGTATTGAGTGCGTCTTAGATATTTGACAGTAATGCACCACTTTAGCGCGGCGACAGCGTTGCGTCGCTGTCGCTGAGTGTGGTTCGGGGGTAGGCTCGAGAGAAATAAGAGACACGAGAGTTAGTTGTGTTTGAGTTCTCGGAGCGACCGAAACTCGCTGCGCTAAATAATGGAAACTAATCTTAATGCTACAACATATACATATAGACTTAATTAATAAGTATATTATATTTATATAAAATATCGTGTAGATAATTTTTATTAATATAATAAATTTTCTAAAAATATAAATAATGCCTAGGACTAACAGAATTTCAGTTTCTGCTAGGTCTCAGAGAGAAGGAAATAAAAATTTGTTAAAAAGGTCAAATGCTGAATATTCTGAACAGGAGAGGGTTAATAATTTAGAGTCTTTACGAGAGCGTAGAGAAAATGAAGAGTTTAGTCAAAGTGAGAGAAATAGAAATAGACAATACTTTAAATAGACTGTTAGATCAAAGTCAAAAATCCTTCTTCGAGCTACTCTACGAACAAACTCTCAGACTAGACAGTTGGACAGACTAGACAAGACTCAGCTTATAGGGCAGTTAAGCAAATACAGAATACTGAGCACCAGGCCACTAGACGAACCAATTCTCCCGTTAGACAACAGCAACAATTGGCAGACACTTCGCGCCGATCGAGACGCAGACAAGTCCTGGTCTACCGGACTAATGAACAAAGACAGAATACTGAGGATCACGCGACTAGACGAGCCAATTCAACCACTAGGCAACAGGAGCAATTGGCTAACAATTCGCATCGATCGAGACGCAGACAAGACCCGGTCTACCGGGCGAATGAACAAAGACTATACGGCGAGGTCGCCGAAGACAAGACATTGGACAGTGCCTTATAGAAAGATCAAGAGATAGGAACCTAAGGTCGCAGGTTAGAGACGATCCAACTCGTAGAATCATTGAGCAGGCACGTAATACTAGTGCAAGGCGAAGTGCTCGCATTCAAGCACGACAGGAAACTTTTGATGCCAATAGAAGCATATCATAGCGAGTTAGCCAACATCGTAATAATGTTGATAATAGGGTAGTTGACAATAGGCGTAATGCAACCAGGAACAGGGTAGAACGTTCTTATACCTTTTCTCAAAAAAGATCCCAAAATGTTAGTACTAGTCTTGATGGTCTAATAACTGCTTTCAATACTAGAGTTAAGCAGGGCCCTGATCAGGTCTGCATTAGCTGCAAAAGTTTGTAGTTCCCCCACCAAGTAGATAAAGTTTCACGAGAGGCTATTGAAAGCAAGTGTAGTGCAGAAGTAGCTTCAGATATTTTATATGTATCGATCTTCCCAATTGCTTAAAGGGCTTAACGCCGCTGGAGGAAAGGCCGTCAAAATGCCATAAAAGGAGCAGTGGTCAATGTACCTATTTCTGTGGCCAATGTGGTAACGTTGTTCAAATTCATTTGAAGCGTAGGATGGAATATAGTCATGATTTCATGACTGAAACCATTAGGCCATCAAAAGTTGCGGATGCAATTCGATTTTTAGTCGACACTGAGCTTTACAGGAAGCACCAGGTTACTGTTAATGAACAGTGACTGCCTTCCTTTTCGTCTGACGAAATTCCATTCGTTGCATCAGCTGAAGACAGGGACTTAGTATCAAAATTAGTACAAAGATCTGCTCAAGCCTCAACAAACGAGCAGAATAGACATCAACTCATCAACCCAGAAACACTTTTAGAAAATGTCCACAGGGACACTACAGAGTAAATGTCGCTATGCAAAGGATAGTTATAGCCAGTGGAGAAGGTCAGCGTGCATTAGATATGATCGAAGATTGCGATTCAGAGGAGCTGGCCTTCCCAACTATCATTGCAGGCGAAAAGAGAAAGTGCAAGGAAAGTTTTACAGCCATAGTTAGGTCAGAACTTAGGAATTTTGATAGAAGAGGTTGTAGGGCACAAGAAATATGTAGACTCGGTGTTCCATACCCTCCTATGCCCCAAACTGAAATTTTGTTCCCCTTAGAAGAGAATGCTCAGAATATAGATAAGCAAATAAAATTTTCAAAAAATTCAAGGCTTCTTAGAAAATTCGTTTGATCGTGAAACCATAGACTCTCTTAGTGATTTCAATAGCTTTTTGTCCCACGATCAACTTAACCTTATATATGAGTATTATATTAATTCACTTAGGTCTAGTATCAAGAATATTTAAAGCGTTCATTCGCAGCAATTAAGCTTAACGATTATAATAAGCATCTCCTCCAACTGCAGCTAGCTAACATAGATATTCAGTTTATGTTCGCTCCCTAGCTTGCTGCAGTTACGTCGTTAATTATATTAACATGTCTCAGAGAGGTACTTCAAAATTAATGCGTGAAGCAGTTAGTGAGATTAGTATGGGCAATGTAACGATTAAACAAAAGTTACAACACATAGGGCACAAATTTATTTCGGGCACTGAAATATCTGCCATATACTGCTGTTTAAGTATGCACTTGTAACGCAGAAGTATATATTAATACTTCATTGCCAGAGCATCGGGTTAGGATGCTAAAGAGTACGCAGAATTAGAAAATTTACCCGATGGCTCTACAGATATATTTTTTTAGGGCTCTTAGAGCATTATGTTCAGCGTCCAGACGCTTTAGGTAGTTTATGTCTGGCTGATTTTGCTGCTATTTATAGATTCAGCAAACAGCAAGGTGCAGCTCGCCAAATTTTAGAACAGGTTGACCCTGAAGAACCAACATTCGATTCAGTAGTTTTTGCCCTTCGGTAGTGGTTTCGTTAGAATAAGACGCTCTCCCAGTATTATTAGGTATAGGAGATTTAATATTAATACTTAAGGGAGCCAGCACTTTAGGGAATTCGTTATGTTATATGTCCCATGGAGAGAGGAGGAGGCAGAACTAATAATAAGAGACTGCGAGTTGTTTTGCATTCAAAATCAGGAGTTAGTTGAGACAAACCGTAGGAAGTATAATAGCTTAGATGATAGTGAGCTCCATGAAGCTCTTAACAACGCAGTGCAGGATGAGAATGAGGGCAATATTGAGAATAGAGAGGTAGTTGACGATAGATTTAGAGTTTTAGGGTTGCCAGAAATAGATCCTAGATTGAATGTCTTAAAAATTAATGGTAGGGATGAGAATCAGGACTTAGATACTTCGCGTCGGTCAAGACGCAGACAAGAACCAGTTTATAGGGCAGACGAACAAGGACGAGACACGGTACAGCGAGTTCGCCGTAGGAATGACATTGGACAGCGCCTTTTAGAAAGAGCAAGAGATAGGAGCCTAAGGTCGCAGGTTAGAGACGATCCAATTTGTAGGATCATTGAGCAGGCACGTGATACAAGTGCAAGGCGAAGTGCTCGCATTCAAGCACGACAGGAAGCTTTTGACGCTAATAGAAGCGTATCACAGAGAGTTAGCCAACATCGTAATAATGTTGATAATAGGGTAGCTGAGAATAGGCGTAATGCAACCAGGAACAGAATAGAGCGTTCTTATACCTTTTCTCAAAATAGATCCCAAAATGTTAGTACTAGTCTTGATGGTCTAATAGCTGCTTTCAATACTACAGTTAAGCAGGGCTCTGATCAGGTCTGCATTTGCTGCAAAGGTTTGTGGTTCCCCCACCAAGTAGATAAAATTTCACGAGAGGCTATTGAAAGCAAGTGTAGTGCTGAAGTAGCTTCAGATATTTTATATCTATCATCTAGATTTCCGTCTAAAAATAATAAATATAACTTCTGCAAGACATGCAGTCATAGTGTAAAGTTAGGCAAAAAACCAAAAGCTTCGATTACAAATGGCCTAGATTTTCCGGATCTTCCGAATTGTTTAAGGGGCTTAACGCCGCTAGAGGAAAGGCTTATCTCCCCACGCCTTCCTTTTATGATCATTAAATCTTTAGGATATGGACGTAAAAATGCCATAATAGGAGCAGTGGTCAATGTACATATTCCTGTAGCCAATGTGGCAACCTATCTTCCAAGAGCGTTTAGCAAACCTGAGGTTACAGTCATGATTTCATAATACTTCGATTTGCTTACGTAAGCACAGCGCCACTCACGGCATTACAGCAGCAAACGCTCTTAATGAAGAGCAAACAGGTCAATTAGTTCGCCATGATGATGGTTCACTGGGAAGCAAAAAAAAAGAAGGTAATGGCTATGATTAGGCAGTTTGGTCTTCCGACCTTTTTTATCACATTTTCAGCAGCAGAAACTAGGTGGACGGAGCTTTTAGTGTTCTTTCTAGAAACGTAGATAAAGTAGAGATTTCAGAAGACACAGCAGGCAGCTTAAGTTTTGAGAATAAAGCCCGTCTAATTAGAGCCGATCCTGTCACTTGCGCTAGGTATTTTGATATTCGCTATAGACAGGTTTTTAAGCTAATGAAGAAGGAAAATTGTGTTTTTGGTAGGCATTATTTTCTAAAGTTTTATTGGCGAGTTGAGCTCCAACAAAGGGGGAACCCGCATATTCACGGCATGTTTTGGCTGAAAGATGTCCCCAAGCTTGACTCGACTGATGAGTCAAGCATTCTTAGAGTGAAGTTCTTTATTGATCATTTTATCACAACTGATACTGATTGCCCGGATGTGGCTCCATATTTGGAGTATCAAATCCACAATCACGGCCACTTATGTAGGCGAGAAGTTAGGGCACAAAAAATTTGTAGATTCGGTATTCCATAGCGTCCTGTGCCCCAAACAGAAATTTTGCTTCCATTAGAAGAGAATGCTCAAAATACATCGTAGAAATTTCGAAAAATTCCCACGAACTTAACCTTAGCTATGAGTGCTTTAAGCACTTAAGTCCAGGATCAAGAAGCCTAAAATATATTTAAAGCGTCTATTCGCAGCAATTAAGCTTAACGCTTATAATAAGCATTTCCTTCAACTGCAGTGTTATATTAATGCACTTAGGTCTAGTATCAAGAAACCTAAAATAAATTTAAAGCGTTCATTCGCAGCAATTAAACATAACGCTTATAATAAGCATCTCCTCCAACCGCAGCGAGCTAACATAGATATTCAGTGCATATTAGATCCTTATGCTTGCTGCAGTTACGTCGTTAATTATATAACAAGTCTCAGAAAGGTATTTCAAAATTAATGCGTGAAGCAGTTAGTAAGATTAGTAGGGGCAATGTAACGATTAAACAAAAGTTACAACACAGGGCACAAATTTATTTCGGGCACTGAAATATCTGCCGTATACTGCTGTTTAAGTATGCACTTGTAAAGCAGAAGTATATATTAATACTTCATTGCCAGAGCATCAGGTTCGGATGCTGAAGAGTATGCAGCAATTAGTTTTTGCCCTTCGCAATGGTAGTGGTTTCGTTAGAAAAAAACGCTAACCCAGTATTATTAGGAATAGGAGATTTAATATTAATACTGAGAAGAGCCAATACTTTAGAGAATTAGTTATGTTATATGTCCCATGGAGAGACGAGGAGGCAAAACTAATAACAAGAGACTGCGAGTTGTTTTGTATTCAAAATCAGGAGTTAGTCGAGACAAACCGTAGGAAGTATAATAGCTTAGATGATAGTGAGCTCCAGGAAGCTCTTAACAATAGCGGTAGGGTTACCAGAAATAGACCCTAGATTGAATGTTTTAAGCATTAATGGAAGGGATGAGAATCAGGACTTAGAATACAATATATTGTTAAATCGTAAAATTTAAAGCAGAAGACTTACTTTACACATGTATTGCACAATGTGAAAAGTACTGGTGTCGGAAAAGCCGACTTATCACCTCCATTTTCCAATCATTATCCCATATATTCAATAGTAGGCCTGGGAGTAATGATTCAGCTGAAATTTTACTCTGTGCCCCAACAGGTAAAGCTGATTTCGGAATTAGTGGTTCGACACTACATTCCATGTTCTCACTACCAGTTAACCAATCTGGTTCTGATTTGAGAGCTTTTAGCAATGACTTAGTCAATAGTTTACAGTCAAGGTTAATAGACCTTAAACTTATTATAATAGATGAAATATCTATGGTAGGCTCTCAAATGTTTTCCCAGTTAGACTCCCGTCTAAAACAAATTTTTTTAAAAATACTTCTCCATTCGGTGGTATTTCTGTCTTAGTATTTGGAGATCTACGACAGTTGTCACCAGTAGGCGATCGTTGGATTTTCGAATTCAACTCTCATGATCTTGGCGAGTCCTGACTTCTCTGCCAAGCGTACGGCAGTCGCAAGTTACTGAAGGCGGAGGTGAGGCCTTTAATGTGGCTAAACTCGATAGAGAGACCCACCGGTAGGATCGCCCGGTGTGCGCTGGAATTGCTCTCTCCCGGCAACCTCTAGAGATCTGTCAACAAGCAGTGGTAGTGGAGCTTCCCTGCAAATGGATCGCGAGGATGTACGAAAGGGTCGCCAAAGAACCAGTGAAATTCACAGACTACGTTGAGGAGAATGGACAGTTGTATCGGAACCTAGGATACCGCACAGATGAAGAGGACTACATATCATGGAAACTCTGCGTCTGGTCAGAGGGGCAGGGTGCTGGGAGAATGCCACGACGTTCCCACGGCCGGACATCAAGGCGTGAGGAATACGGCAGAATGGGTGGCCCAAAGAATTATTGGCATTTTTAGAGTATGCCAAAAATTCAAAAGCGAGCAACAGAAACCGACCGGCCAAATGCTGACAAGACAGGTGGCTGAGCCCATGGTGGTTTTGTGTGCCGATTTTGTGGCTCCCTTGCCGCATTCGAAACGGGGCAATACCATGTTATTGGTGTTTCACGACGCGTTTGGTACCTCTGAGAAGAGCGACGACCGCGCTCCTACAAGTGGCGTTTCAAGAGCGTATCCTTCCATCTATCCATTTGTCTGCGATAACGGATTGCAGTTCGCGAGTAGGAGCTTAGGAGTGGAACTCAGCGCACGGCTCCATACTCTCCGCAGGAAAATATAACAGAGAGGACGAATCGCACGACGAGCTGCTGCCAGATATAACACTGGCTAACAACTCCAGTGTGTCGGATTCTTAATACCGGGTCGGGAGCCACGCTTGCCGGCCGCATTATAGTACGAGGTCACACCTGGATCAGCAACGAGGGAACTTAGCCCGAATGCAAAGGAGCGCAAGATGAAAGAGATCTTTAAAATAAAATTCGTAACAATCAACAGCGGGCTTCGAGGGACCAAGGACATCACTACAACCTGTTTCGACGGGAGTGGAGACCCACGATAGGGTCGTCCGTTCTGTTGCGGCAGCATCAACTCTCCAACGCAGCGGAGGGATTTGCTGCGAATTCCATTCCACCAGGAAGACAAAGAGAGCGACGTGGGATCCGCAGATGACAGCGCTGGGAAGATGAACGGCGAAGGAAACCTCGACGACGACATCGATGGCGATGAACCAAATCCTTAAAGCACTTGCACTTAGGTGTCTCACACGCCTTGTTGTCAAGGATGTGAGCCGGTTAACCCTGGATCATTAATCATTAATTTCCCCGATTTGTCTAACGGACTTTTTTTGTTTATATCCTTATCCCTATTTCTAATTATAACGTTATAAATAATCCCAAATTGTAATAATAGTTCAAATTAGTAGTTGTTAGCTGTACCGGGAGGAGAGATTTGCTAATTGGAAAACACAGAATAGTAAGAAGAATGGATGAAGAAGTCATCAACAGTAGCAGCGAGGAGGACGCCGAAATGGACCTCGAGGCAGAGACGGACCTCGAAAAGAAGTATGCGGCGATTGACGAAGAGGCGCCGGAGTACGAGCCGAAGTACGTCGAGGATATTACTAGCGACGGCACCGAACCGTTTCGCGTAGCGCAGGCACATGGTCGGCGCGGCGATCCGAGGCAGGGCCAGGATTATTATCGGATATAATGACAGTCGCGTCAAGTCGAGCGACGGGTACAGCGGACGAGGAAGAGCGTTTGGCGCGAGAGCGCGATGACGGCAGGGAAAATTGTCCCTCCGTCATCATTCCCGCTCCAGCAGCTACAGCGCGGCACGAAGAAGGATGGTGGTGTGTAAGGCGGCAGCCAGAATAGCCGCCTAACATCGCCTGGGGCGGTATATTTAATCAACTACTAGCTTGAAATAGTTAGTTGATAGTTGATAAGTTAAGTTTAAGACGCAAGAAGCGCATTATTTATTTATTTATTTATTTATTTATTTAAAAAAAAAGGAAAATTGACAAATCGATTGTCAAACTTAAAGATAAACTAAACAAATAAGTTATATAGCCTAAAAGAACACAAAAAATATTACAATAATACCACCAACCCGTTGGGGGTATTTTATTTGCCAGTCCGACCAGCTATGCCCCGATTCATAGCCATGTATGGTCAGTGATATTAATGAACTACAAAAGATAGAGAGTGTTAATAGAAACTTAAAAATATTTATAATAGATTATAGAAAAACAAGTAAGAACGTTGCAGTCGGGCGCTACCGACTGCGGGATACTCATTCACACCCGCACAGATCACGCCCATTGCCATGCCCACAATTCGTTTGTACACATATAATTTTTTAAAACTCATTAGATCATCAGTAACATCTGATGACATCTAGGGTTGTCAACCCTAGTATATATACCAAGTTTCAAGTCTCTAGCATCAATAGTGCTCAAAATATTTCAGAATTTGACAAATCACTATATAGTCAGATCCGATTTGCCACGCCCCTAGTGGGCGTGGATATATAGTTTATTAATCGATCTTCATAGGATCGTAACAGTAATCTACGTGCCAAATTTGGGCGTTCTAGCTTAAAAACTGTAGAAGATACAGTTTTACCCGATTTGCCACGCCCCAAAGGGCGTAGATATATCCGCCATATCTTTTTCGATTTGATTTGTTAACGCGAGTATATATACCAAATTTCAAGTCTCTACCATCAATTGTGCTCAAAATATTACAGAATTGTAAAAATCACTATATAGTCAGATCCGATTTGCCACGCCCCTAGTAAGCGTGGATATATAATTTTTTAGTCGATCTTCATAGGATCAAAGCAGTAACCTACGTGCCAAACTTGGGCATTCTAGCTTTAAAACTGTAGAAGATACAGTTTTACCCGATTTGCCACGCCCCCAATGGGCGTAGATATATCCGCCATAGCTTTTTCATCTTGAGTTCTCAACACGAGTCTACATTCTAAATTGCAACTCTGTAGCACTTCTAGAAGTAGTGTTTCTGAGATATCGGAAAATGATTTTTCAAATTTCAAATTCATCTTGAGTTGTCAACACGAGTATATATTCCAAATTGCAACTTTCTAGCAGTTCTAGAAGTAGTGTTTCTGAGATATCGGAAAATGCATTTACCGATTTGCCACGTCCCTAGTGGGCGTATCGGGAAAATCTTGACACTTTATAATTCGAGGGTATACACGAGTATATATTCCAAATTTCAACTCTCTAGCTTCAAAACTGTGGAAATGGTTTGCGTTCATACGGACAGACGGACGGACAGCGTGACGGACATTGCACAAAACCAATATACTCATTTCACTTTGTGAATGAGTATAAAAACTGTTTCTGGACCAATTCAATTCGATCCTGATGAGACTATATAATTAAACAGTATTATAAAATAGGTCGTACCAGCGAAACATAAAGAAGTTTGGTAATAAATGGATCCTTGAATTCTTTAGCCCAACGTTTAATAAAGCCAAGAACATTTTTGGTTTCATTTATGATAGTTGATGCATGAGAATTGAAATTAAGTTTCGAGTCAAAAACTACACCAAGATCTTTGACTCAAAAAATACATTACAAGGAATAATTGAATAATTAGCCATATATGGAATAGTACGGCAGAAGGTCATTGTCATACACTTAGAACAATTTAAATGCAACCGATTAGCCACACACCAAAGTTGAAAGCAATTAAGATCATTTTGTAGGCGTAGATGATCAAGTGCATTAGAATACGAAAGACAAAGTTTTACGTCATCTGCATACATAAATATCTTTGGAAGGTCATTTATAAATAGGGAAAAAAGTAGCGGACCCAAATGACTACCCTGAGGTATACCCGACGAAACGAAAACAAGTTTCGAAAAAGCTGTTCTCAACACAACTCTTTGGGTTCTACCTTTTAAATAGGATGAAATCCAAGAAAGAAGTTTAGGGGAAAATCCTAAGTGATCAAGCTTTTGAAGTAATATATCGTGGTGTACTGAGTCAAATGCTTTACTGAAATCAGTATATATAACATCAGTTTGCATTTTATTAAAAAAACTGTCATTGACTAGGGAAGTAAATTCTAATAGATTAGTGGAAGTAGATCGATTTCGAACAAAACCATGCTGCGATGGTGAAATAATCGATTTACAAAAATGTTGTAAGGTAGATGTTATTATTTTTTCAAATAATTTTGGAATAGCAGATAGTTTTGCAATACCTCTATAATTAGAAATGTCAGACCTCCCACATTTTTTATATAGTGGGATGATGAAAGACTCTTTCCAAATAGACGGAAAAACAGAAGGTTTTCAGCGACAAATTAAATAGTTTTAGTAATGGTGTCTGAAGCGAACCACTACATTCTTTAATTACACAACTGGGAATATTATCAGCTTCAGGAGAAAAAGATGATTTCAGTGACCGAATGGCTGAAATCAGAGAAGCTGGGGAAACTTTAGAAGCATTAATAATATTAGTTGTAGAAATTAAGTAAGGGTATGAAGTGGTATAGGGATCTAAGGAGGAGTAAGGATTGGAAAAAATCTGCGAAAAGATTAGAGGAATCATGATCATTACAAGTTTTGTCCAATCCAAGGAAAAATGAGGAATGTACTCTAGAAGACTTACGCTTCAATTTTACGAATGAATAGAATTTCTTAGGATCACGAACAAACTGCCTTTTGCAACCAAAAAGGTAATTCTCATAACACCGAGAATTTAAAATATTAAAATATTAAAATTCGACTTGGAGTCGAATTAGGGAGTTATCCCTAATGCGCTTCTTGCGTCTTAAGCTTAACTTATCAACTATCACAAGGAGCGCAAAAGGTTTTGTAATAATTAATTACAACAAGTAAGAAAGCTCTATTCGGTGTTACCCGACTAGGAGATCCCCTGAACCCTGCGATGAGCCGATATTCCAAACATTTTATACTTATTTAACATATATATATATACAAGCAACATATGCACACACACATACGCACGCACGCATAAGTGAGCGCTCTGCTGACTGCGCAGTTTACGCAGCGACTGCGTTCGGGCTGCAGTAAGAGCTATATTATGGGAAGTTAATTGTTGAATAAGTTCCTTTGTAGATGGACTGTCTTAATCAAACTTTCACAGCGCGATTATGTCATTCATATGTGTGTAGTTGCCGAAGCACAAGTCTCTAGCACTTGAAATAAGTTTTTTGCAAATTTAGGGCGAAGGGGGCGTGGCATCCAAAATATAACAAAAATCAAAATTGCCAAAACTCTATATTATATTAAATACAAAATAAGGAGTCTCTAGCTTTAAAGATGTGCAAGCCATAAATTTATAACTGGTTTTCGATTTCGTTTTTAATCGATAACTTTAAAACGATAAAAGTTATCGAATTTTTGAAACAAACTCGATCTGCGCGTGCTATACACGAACCTACATAAAAAATTTCAAGTCTCTAGCTCTTATAGATTCTGAGATCGACGCGTTCATACATACGGACAGACGGACAGACAGACAGACAGGGCTAAATCAACTCAGTTCGTCGCCCTGATCAAGAATATATATACTTTATGGGGTCTGCCACGCCTCCTTCTGCCTGTTACATACATTTTAACAAAACCATTATACCCTGTTTTCCCATTTTCAATGGGTTCAGGGTATAACAAGTAAGAAAGCTCTAGTCGGTGGTACCCGACTAGGAGATCCCCTGAACCCTGCGATGAGCCGATATTCCAAACATTCTATGCTTATTTAACATATACATATATATATAAGCAACGCACATACACATACGCACGCACGCATAAGCGAGCGCTCTGCTGGCTGCGCAGTTTACGCAGCGACTGCGCTCTGGCTGCAGTAAAAGCTGTATTATGGGAAGTTAATTGTTGAATAAGTTCCTTTGTATATGGACTTTCAAAATCAAACATTCAGAGCATGATAATGTCATTCATATGTGTGTATTTGCCGAAGCACAAGTCTCTAGCACTTGAAATACGTTTTTTGCAAATTTGGGGCGAAAGGGGCGTGGCATCCAAAATAACAAAAATCAAAATTGTATAAACTCTACATTATACTAAATACAAAATATGGAGTCTCTAGCTTTAAAGGTGTGAGAGACATAATTTTAAAACTGGTTTCCGATTTCGTTTTTAATCGATAACATTAAAAGGATCGAAGTTATCGATTTTTTGAAACAAACTTGAAATGCGCGTGCTATACAGGAACCTCCATAAAAAATTTCAAGTCTCTAGCTCTTATAGATTCTGAGATCGACGCGTTCATACATACGGACATACGGACAGACGGACAGACAGACAGACGGACAGGGCTAAATCAACTCAGCTCGTCGCCCTGATCAAGAATATATATACTTTATGGGGTCTGCCACGCCTCCTTCTGCCTGTTACATACATTTCAACAAAACCATTATACCCTGTTTTCCCATTTTTAATGGGTTCAGGGTATAAAAAGAATTATTGATAGTATAGGCTTAAGACGCAAGGTAACGGCTCGAGTGCGCGTCGATAATCGGCGGCGCCGTTCTCCACAGCGTGGTGAAAGCTCCGTAGTAAGGAGAGGGGACTGTGGGGAGTTGCGTCGCCGAGATGATCAGGCGGCTCGAGCGCGATAGGTTAATGTTAGAAAATTAATTAGTTTTCGGCACGCGACAAGAGAGGTCGTGGAAAAGAGGAACATTGGTGAGCGTGAGGCGGCGCTCAAAAGAAGCGGAGAACAAATTGGATAAGTGACCGGTGCGGCAGGGCTCGATCGGTAGATGAAGGTAATAATTTAAAAAATATATGCGAGTACGTATACAACCAGATATGTATATATTTTTGTTTGTTTTCCTCTTTATACCTTTTTATATCCTGAACCCATTGAAAATGGGAAATCAGAGTATAATGTTTTTGTGAAAATGTTAGAGACTCCAAATTCACTGTGTATATCCGTGCAATGAATGCGGAGATTTTGTCATTTTTGGTTTTTGGATGCCACGCCCCATTCGCCCCAATTTAAAAAATATTTCGAATACTAGATATTTGTGCTTTGGCAAATACATACATATGAATGACATGATTACGCTGTGCAAGTTTGATCAAGAAAGTCTAGCCCCAAAAAATGTTATTAAACATTTAATTTCCCATACAATAGGCATATTGCAGCCCGAGCGCAGTCGCCTCGCTGACTGCGCGGTCAGCAGAGAGCGTGCTTATGCGTGCGTGCGTATGCATGTGTGTGTGTGTGTGCGTTGCTCGCAATATTTGTATAAGCATATAATGTTGGGAAGATTGGCTCTTCGCAGGGTTCAGGGTATCTCGTAGTCGAGCCGTCTCGACTAGAGCACTCTTACTTGTTTTTTTATCAACTATATTGCATACATAGTGACGTAAATGTGATACAAAATCCTCATAGTATATAATGTTCCCAACTGCAATTAATAAAAGCGTGTAGCTATGAATAGTACATACATATATATATATAAAGTTAAATTAAATGTAAATCAAATTAATTTATTACATCATATATATTTATCGAATGCTTGATTTTAGGATTAAGAAATCATTTTCCACTATACATGCATGTATGTATGTAATACATACCATGTATATATTAGGGTGACCATACGTCCTGGAATTCCGGGACATGTCCACCTTTTGTCAAGACAAGTGATGAATTGTTTTGAGGAAAGCAGCGCAGATAAGCAGTTTTTTGCAACAAAGTCGTCGACCGTCCCGGAATGGCCTGAGGCCGATCTGGTCACCCTAGTATATATGTATGTGCATATGTATGCGTATGATTTGGCCTTCGACAAGTCATTGTTCGCATACACCTTCACACATAGATGTTCTAATATGTCTATATGTATGTACATGCTCAAAATCTCATCAGTATTTAAATAGACGTTGTAAACGCTTAAAAAAAAAAAAAATTAAAAATATATTTTCATTTATAAGTTTTGGTGATAAATAAGTTTATATTTATTATAAACGGTGACAATTTAAGCACGCCATTTGCTATTAGTCTGTTCTGATTGAATATCTTCTATTTCTGTGGGTGTATTAATATAAAAACCATGTGTTGAGCAGATTTTGGGTATTATCCAACACTGAAACTTTAATTTTGTGCTATAAGACAATTGTGGCGGCATGTAGATTTAGTCTGTAGAAAGCGGTTACCATCACTCTTCAGATTATTGCGAGCTCTCTATTTTCGACGGCCGATTTCGATTTTTTTATTAAAATAATTATTCAACGCTTTTAATAGCTATATAAATTTGCTGATCGGTTCAGAGCGATAATAAATTGCGGTTAGATTGCAGTGTTTTGCAATATCTCTCCAAAAATTTCGTTTACAATAATTATACAGTGTTGTCCGTTGCCGTTGTGTGAGTGAGTGGTCATAAAACTTTAATTTCACGTGTCCAGTTATTACAATAGGTCTTTAACTCGAAATACTTAATTGAATTGTTTCGCTTCCTTCGCGCTGATCAACAAATCAGTTGACCGATTTCGCGGCAAGCGAATAAGCGTCGGCAATCGACGACGTTTTTGTGCGCGTAGTGTAACGGCCAAACGTTAAGTGTGTGTGTGAGTGTATATGTATATACATATTCATATGTATGTACATATGTACTTTGTGTGAGTGTGTTTCGGTTTATCAGTTTTTAGAGAAGAGACTTTTGCGCGGATCGTGAGTAACTCGTGATTTTTTTTGCTCAGGACCACGAACAGCAAGTTTTTAATTTCATTATTTTAGTTCATTAATTAAAATAATTATTTTAATTCATTAATTAAAATAATTATTTAGACTAATTAAATGAATTATTTCAGTCTTTTTCAAGACTTAAAATACAAAATTTAACTTTTTACTTATTTAGTTATATATTTATATATATATATATATAGACTTAATAAGTATATTATATTTATATAAATAAATAATTTAATGAATATATTTTAATTTTAGTTGATATATTGAAAATTTCGTAAAAAAATATAAATATACATTTATATTAAATATTTTTTAAGATATAGTGCACATCATTAATTTAAACAATTTTTTAAGAATACTAAAATGCCTAGGACTAACAGAATTTCAGCTTTTGGTAGGTCTCAGAGACAACGTAATAGAAATCTGTTAAATAGGTCAAATGCTGAATATTTTGAGCAGGAGAGGATTAATAATTTAGAGTCTCTACGAGAGCGTAGAGAAAATGAAGAGTTTAGTCAAAGTGAGAGAAATAGAAATAGACAATGGAACCAAGTTCACAGGAACAATACTTTAAATAGATTGATAGATCAAAGCCAAAATACCCTTCTTCGAGCTACTCTACGAACAAACTCTCAGACTAGGCAGTTAGAGCAAGTCCAAGACACTTCGCGTCGATCGAGACGCAGACAAGACTCAGCTTATCGGGCAAATGAGCAAAAACAGAATACTGTGGACCACGCGACTAGACGAGCCAATTCTCCCGTTAGGCACCAGGAGCAATTGGCTGACTTCGCGCCGATCGAGACGCAGACAAGACCCGGTCTACCGGGCGAACGAGCAAAGACAGAACACTATACGGCGAGGTCGCCGAAGACAAGACACTGGACAGCGCCTTTTAGTAATAGGTACAACAATTAGCCGATCCACACAGAGAAAAGCACTCAATGCGCACTTCTTTTCGTCAGATATCTAGGAAAGAACTGGTGTTAAAGCGACGTTTTCAAAGATTTAATGATTTTTTTGAAGAGCTGGATATCTATAGAAACTGAAAAGATATTCGCTTGTACTTTGCTCACACGAACATGAATTGGCTTTCGCAGTAGCAGTATTTTCTGTTTTCAGGTATGTATGTATGTAAGTTAACAAATAACATAGCAGCTAAGTAGCAACTAAGTAGCAATGCTGATGCGCCAAATCGCGGACTCAGTGCTCAGCACTGACGACAATAAGCAACGGTAATCGGCCACTTCTTATGCCGAAGCGCTGTACCGTTTAGAATGCTGAATCGGCGTGCCGATTGCTGCTTGATGGCGGGATGCATTTGATTTTAGGGTACAGTCATACTTTGCCTTTGTCTTTAGCTTTAGTTCATTTCTGAAAAAAGAAGAGACAAGTCGAGTGAAAAATACTCCGGCACACTGCCACAATACTTTGTTCTTATTAAACCCTATCACTGAGCCACAAGGTCGGAGATTCAACAAAGGGGACGAAGTCAAGTTGGAAACATCGCGGACGCTGTAACTCAATAACTGGCGCCCAACAACAGGATTAACACCCAATCAGTTTTAGATATTTAAAACGAAAAACATGTAAGTTTGACAAGCAAACTCAAGTGCGAAAAAATAAAGAAGTAGTGAAAAAGCACGCACAGTGAAAATACTATTGCAGACGTTTGCCAATACAAAATATTATTCCATACTTTCATCAAATTAAAAATAATATTGCATACCCTAACCAATTAAAAATATTGCATACTTTTACCAAATAAAAATGTTATTGCATACTTTTATCAAATTAAAAATAATATTGCATCCCCTTAACAAATTAAAACAAGTAAGAGTGCTCTAGTCGAGACGGCTCGACTACGAGATACCCTGAACCCTGCGAAGAGCCAATCTTTCCAACATGCTATGCTTCTTTTACATATACAAAGATTGCGAGCAACGCACACACACACACATGCATACGCACGCACGTATAAACACGCGCTCTGCTGACTGCGCAGTTGACGCAGCGACTGCGCTCGGGCTGCAATATGCCTATTATATGGGAAATTAAATGTTTAATAACTTTTTTTGTGGATAGACTTTCCTTATCAAACTTGCACAGCGTAATCATGTCATTCATATGTATGTATTTGCCAAAGCTCAAGTCTCTAGTATTTGAAATACGATGATCTGAGTTGAAATAGCCCTGTCCGTCTGTCCGTCCGTCCGTCCGTCTGTCCGTATGAACGCAGCGATCTCGTAAACCACAAAAGCTAGATATCTGAAATTTTCAGAGAATACTCGTCTATAGCCTACGCAGTACGAGTTTTTTCTAGATTTTCGATAACTCATCCCGTTTCCTTATTATCGATAAAAATCGATAAATTTTCTTCGGTTAAGCATACCGTAAGAGCTAGAGACTCCAAATTTTCTGTAGATCCGTGTAATGAATGCGGACAATTTTTAATTTTTGGATTTTGGATGCCACGCCCCCTTCGCCACCCATTTGCAAATTTCGTATTTCAAATACTAAAGACTTGCTTTGTCAAATACATACATATGAATGACATAATTACGGCGTGCAATTTTGATTAGGAAAGTCTATCCACAAAAAAAGTTATTAAACATTTAATTTCCCATACAATAGGCACATTGCAGCCCAAGCGCAGTCGCCTCGCTGACTGCGCAGTCAGCAGAGCGCGTGTTTATACGTGCGTGCGTATGCATGTGTGTGTGTGTGTGTGTGTTGCTCGCAATCTTTGCATATGTAAAAGAAGCATATCATGTTGGAAAGATTGGCTCTTCGCAAGGTTCAGGGTATCTCGTAGTCGAGCCGTCTCGACTAGAGCACTCTTACTTGTTTAAATTAGAAAGAGTCTGAGTAAACCAAGGGGATTTATTAGAAACGGGCATAGAATAGAGTTTAACTTACAATAGAATTCAAGTGCTATAAAAAAAAGTTGTTGCCAAATTAATGTCAACTGACTTATATATCAAGCAAAACGAAATTGCATTTATTTTAACAAGGACGTTGTTTTAAAAGTATTGGTGTGAAAACTGGTGGAATACTCATGGATAATAGTACCTCCAAAATGGGATGATGTATATCCTCAGGTATACAAAGAGGTGATAATCTAGAGACATTAATGCTATAGTCATCATTAATATAAACTAGATCAAGTGACCAATTCAGATTATTTGAAATAGAGTTCATCTGAAACATATAAAGATTGAATAATTCATTGAAAAGGTAATGATCTAATGTAGGAATAAGAAAATTAGAGTTGGGACTGGAGGACCAAGAAGTATTAGGTCACCCAACACAAGAAATATCGTTACCATTAACATGTCCATAAATTTATTTAATGCAAGTTATATGTTGAGCATAAACTTGAACATCGGAAGAGGGAGGGATATATGAACAAGTAATAAATAGGGAACACGATGGAAGAGTTATTTTAACTCCAATAATCTCGACATCATGAGCAAACGAAAAAATAACACATTCTGAGAGGATTTTGAATTTAACACCAACCAAGACATCACCACCTCTACGTAGCAATCAATCCTGTCTATAAATGGCGAAATCATTTGAGAGAATCTGTGAGAGCAATAATTTCAGAATTTATATAAAAACTACTCAAAAATAGTCTTCTGAGCTTAGAATTTAGACCGCGAACTTTTTGTTATATTAAAGACAGTTTCGGTGAAGATTGTGCAAAATGTAGTTTTTTGGTACAATATTGGAAGAAGAAGAAACGAAGTTGAAATTAACGATATAGGAGACAACCTTTTTCGAACAATATTGGAAGAAGAAGAACCGAAGTAGAAATTAACGATATAGGAGACAACCTTTTTCGATTCTTGTGTTTGAATTCATGCACAACTACAGTAGGTGCCCAAAATTTTGAGTCACATATAGTTGTGAAAAAATCAGCGGGTACATGGGTTTTGAACGAAACAATTTCACGAGAAGTCGCGAAATTGAACTTCAAAACAACAGATAAAGTCGGTATAGTAAGAGTGGAAAAAGAGGTCGGAATATTGTTCGTTGCTCTTGAGTGTTTATTATAAAATAGCAACAGGTGTGTCTGACAAGTCATTAGAAAGCGGAACTAATAACAAGTCATGACAAGGTGATGAAGGCACTAATAAATTACGAGACGATATTGGTACGGAAGGGGGTACCAACTGAGATAAAGTCACATTTTGAGAATGTGGAGTATCAATTATTGTATTGATTTAATAAATTTTCACCAGTTTCTAATTTTGTTTGACAATATAACTCAGTTTTAAAAATTGAACTTGCACTGAATTTTACATCTTGGAAAAATTTAATTGTTTTTTTAAGCAAATTGGACACCACAACCAATTTTGGCAGTGGACATGATTTTATCAGACCAGCACATTGAGATTAAGCAACCGAAACGGAAGATACAGATCAAAAGAGTGGGTCGAACAACAAACAGCTGATAAAGAGCGAAGTGAACAGAAATCAGCGAAAGAATTTATTCGTTTTCTATATTTCGTGAGAAAGTGTAAAACAAGTAAGAACGTTGCAGTCGGGCGCTACCGACTGCGGAATACTCATTCACACCTGCACAGCTCACGCCCATTGCCACGCCCAACAATTGGTGTGTTTATATATAATTTTTTGGAAATCAATAGAGGAGATCAGCAGTAATATCGTTACAAAATTTTGATTTTCTCACTGAGTATTTTTTTAGCTTCATTTAGATGCTTCTACTACATATAGTTTTTTGGTCGATCTTTATAGGATCGCAGCAGTAACCAACTTGTCAAATTTATGCATTCTAGCTTGAAAACTATAGAAGATAGAGTTTTAGCCGATTTGCCACGCCCACAATTGGCGTAGATATATCCGTTATAGCTTTTTCATCTTGAGTTGTCAAGTATATATACCAAATTTCAAGTCTCTAGCATCCATAGTGCTCAAAATATTAAAGAATTTGAAAAATCACTATACAGTCAGATCTGATTTGCCATGTTGAAGAGATTGGCTCTTCGCAGGGTTCAGGGTATCTCGTAGTCAAGCCGTCCCGACTGGAGCACTCTTACTTGTTTTATTTAATTTTCTGAAATCAATTACCAATCGTTTCTTTCTGTGCCCTGACGATCCATATTGGGTTTTTTTAAGGGGACTTTGAAGGTGTAGTTATGCCATTCGCCAGAAGTTGTAAGGATATAACTGAGTGTAAATCGGTTCGCCGTCCGTTCCGATTGTGGCGATGGTGTTAATGTTATATGGTAGGGATTCGTTAACGTATACGAATGCATTAACCATCTGTCCGTATGAACGCAAACCATTTGCACAGTTTTAAAGCTAGAGACTTGAAATTTTGAATATACGCTTTTTTCCCGATACGCCCACTAGGGGCGTGGCAAATTGGAAAATGCATATCCCGATATCTCAGAAACTTTACTTCTATAAGTGCTAGAGAGTTGCAATTTGGAATGTAGACTCGTGTTGGCTACCCAAGATCAAAAAGCTATGGCGGATATATCTACGCCCATTGGGGGTGTGACAAATCGGGTAAAATTGTATTTTCTAAAGTTTTCTAGACAGAATGCCCAAATTTGGCACTTAGGTTACTGATACGATCCTATGAAGATCGACTAAAAAACTATATGTCAGCTCCTACTAGGGGAGTGGCAAATCGGATCTGACTGTATAGTGATTTTTCAAATTCTTTAATATTTTGAGCACTATGGATGCTAGACTCTTGAAATTTGGTATATATACTTGACAACTCAAGATGAAAAAGCTATAACGGATATATCTACGCCAATTGGGGCGTGGCAAATCGGCTAAAACTCTATCTTCTATAATTTTCAAGCTAGAATGCATAAATTTGACAAGTAGGTTACTGCTGCGATCCTATAAAGATCGACCAAAAAACTATATGTAGTAGAAGCTTCAAAATGAAATGGTTGAGCTCGTCTATCGATTACCCAAAAATATTTTTTACGCCCCTTTTGGGGCAAGCCCGCATAAAAAATACTCAGTGAGAAAATCAAAATTTTGTAACGATATTACTGCTGATCTCCTCTATTGATTTCCAAAAAATTATATATGTACAAACCAATTGGAGGGGTGGCAATGGGCGTGAGCTGTGCGGGTGTGAATGAGAATTCCGCAGTCGGTAGCGTCCGACTGCAATTATGTTAATAGTAGTAGTAAATTTGTCTCCAGCAGCTCAGCAATGTATGTAACGGACCATATACAATACAATAGTTTTGGCAAATCAACATATTTACGGCATCCTCAGCAACATCTACTACTCTATTAGCCCAAGATCTGAACAGCGATGTTGTGCTCCTTGGCGACCGCAGTGGTTCTGGCCAAAAATCGGTATTATATGTATAAACCAATTGTGGGGCGTGGCAATGGGCGGGTGTGAATGAGTATTCCGCAGTCGGTAGCATCCGACTGCAACGTTCTTACTTGTTTTTATATACATTTTTTATGTAATACATACTCATTTTTTGCTTTGCTTAAATTTTTTTGCGGTTATGCGTGCGTGCGTATGTATGTCTATGTGTGCGCATGTATTGCTTGTATATATGTATATGTTAAATAAGCATAGAATGTTTGGAGTATCTTTTATTAGTTTCTTAAATGTTTGTTTTTATGTTTTTCTTCTTCTTGTTGTTGTTTTTGTTGATGTTTTTGCTAAAATCTTTGTTGTTCACAGTTTATTATTTTTATACTCATTCACAAAGTGAAATGAGTATATTGGTTTTGTGCAATGTCCTTCACGCTGTCCGTCCGTCTGTCCGTCTGTCCGTATGAACGCAAACCATTTGCACAGTTTTGAAGCTAGAGAGTTGAAATTTGGAATATATACTCGTGTATACCCTCGAACTACTTCTAGAAGTGCTAGAGAGTTGCAATTTGGAATGTAGACTCGTGTTGACAACTCAAGATGAATAAGCTATGGCGGATATATCTACGCCCATTGGGGGCGTGGCAAATCGGGTAAAACTGTATCTTCTACAGTTTTAAAGCTAGAACGCCCAAATTTGGCACGTAGATTACTGTTACAATCCTATGAAGATCGACTAAAAAATTATATATCCACGCCTACTAGGGGCGTGGCAAATCGGATCTGACTATATAGTGATTTTTCAAATTCTGCTATATTTTGAGCACTATTGATGCTAGAGACTTGAAACTTGGTATATATACTCGAGTTGACAATCCAAGTTGGAAAAGATATGGCGGATATATCTACGCCCATAGGGGGCGTGGCAAACCGCAAAAGTTTGTAGCTCCTACAGTTTTAGAGCTAGAAGCTTCAAAATTGGATTTTTATGCCCCTTTTGGGGCATGCCCGGCTAAAAAATACCCTGTAATGTTCGCATTTTTTGAGTGTAAGCATCCAAATTACGGCATCACGGTTACGTTACTCTTCACTACTTCTAAGAACTGGCCAAAAATCATATGTCTACGCCTACTGGGGGCGTGGCAAATCGGGAAAAACTGTACGCTTTTCCGATTCTCAGTGAGAAAATCAAAGTTTTATGACGATGTTACTGATGATCTATTGAGTTCCAAAAAATTATATATGTACAAACGAATTGTGGGCATGGCAATAGGCGTGATTTGTGCGGGTGTGAATGAGTATCCCGCAGTCGGTAGCGCCCGACTGCAACGTTCTTACTTGTTATACCCTGAACCCATTGAAAATGGGAAATCAGCGTAGTGTTATAGATTAAAAACGAAATCGGAAACCAATTATAAAATTATGTCTTGCACACCTTTAAAGCTAGAGGCTCCTAATTTTGTATTTAGTATAATGTGGAGTTTATACAATTTTGATTTTTCTTATATTTTGGATGCCACGCCCCCTTCGCCCCAAATTTGCAAAAAAACGTATTTCTAGTGATAGAGACTTGTGCTTCGGCAAATACACACATATGATTGACACAACCACGCTCCGAAAGTTTGATTAAGAACGTCTATTTACAAAAGAATTTATTCAATAATTAACTTCCCATAATGTAGCTCATACTGCAGCCCAAGAGCAGTCGCTGCGTAAACTGCGCAGTCAGCAGAGCGCTCGCTTATGCGTGCGTGCGTATGTGCGTGTATGTGTGTGTGTGTATGTGTGTGTGCATGTGTTGCTTGTATATATATATGTTAAATATGTATAAAATGTTTGGCATATCGGCTCAACGCAGGGTTCAGGGGATCTCCTAGTCGGATACCACCGACTAGAGCTTTCTTACTTGTTGTTGTTCACATTTATTTTATTATTGTGTGTATGTTAACAGACTGCTTGTTTTCGCGTGCTAGTCGTGTGCTAATCCCAAAAGTGGATTAAAGAAAACGGATTTTAGTTTTCAAGGAAATATTTTTCTGATATCTTTTGTTCACAGACAGCTTGTTCTAAGACTTATGTCTTAAGTGAACTTAGTGCAGAAAAAAAATTTATAATTTTTGTAATATATCACACGCGGGTTCTTTGGCGGATACCGGAATGTTTTTTTCCAAAAACTTTGTTTATATCACGATTCTTTTGCGTCTTTTCGCTTGCTAATCCCAAAAGTGGATTAAAGAAAACGGATTTCATTTTTCAAGGATATATTTTTTCGATATCCTACTGGCTGCGCCAATTACATAGATCGTTATTCGGTAACAAAGTATAACTTTATTTAATAATACCTCGATACTATGGAAGTATAAAACTTAAACTATTGTAGACTACTGCGTCTAAACTATACAGAACTAATCTTAATTAGTAACTATAAAAAATATAAAATATATAGCATTTATATTGGTATGTGAGGCGGTCACTGCGCTCGACCGAATTGCCGATCCCGTGCTCGTTTCCTTCTCCTCGGGCGTTTTTTCACAATGGTGTGGCTAAAATAGCGCTCGCATGTTCTTGACCACTCCTGGCCGGTAGCCAATGCTGACCCATGGGTCTACGTTCAACGACATTCCGGTGAAGCGCCACCGTAAGAGTGGGCCCCCTTCTTCGTCGCTGTCCGCAAGTTCGAACTTAGCGACGTAGTCGGGTCTGCGTCTGGCGGGTTGGACAGAAGGCATCCACTTTAGCGGCGCATCCTTCGTCGCGAGGTTCTGCGACCCTTCGTAACCTTTCCTCTTCTCGGTCTCCACAGTCCTGTACCGCCTTTGTCGGCCCCTCCTCCGTCGCAGCATCCGGGGGAATATGAACGTGTACAGAGAGACAGTCTCGCCTACCCCTGCGACTCCTCGTATTTGGAAATTGATCGCGCTTCCGGCTCCGAGAGAGCCGGTATTACACAGATAAAGAACGGCGTACGACGGTCAGGCTCTCAACCCATGCATCTGGACAAATACTCCACCCTTATGAGCTCAAGCTAGGCCCTGCCGAGATCGACTAAAAAACTATATGTCAGCTCCTACTAGGGGAGTGGCAAATCGGATCTGACTGTATAGTGATTTTTCAAATTCTTTAATATTTTGAGCACTATGGATGCTAGAGACTTGAAATTTGGTATATATACTTGACAACTCAAGATGAAAAAGCTATAACGGATATATCTACGCCAATTGGGGGCGTGGCAAATCGGCTAAAACTCTATCTTCTATAATTTTCAAGCTAGAATGCATAAATTTGACAAGTAGGTTACTGCTGCGATCCTATAAAGATCGACCAAAAAACTATATGTAGTAGAAGCTTCAAAATGAAATGGTTGAGCTCGTCTATCGATTACCCAAAAATAATTTTTACGCCCCTTTTGGGGCAAAAATACTCTGTGAGAAAATCAAAATTTTGTAACGATATTACTGCTGATCTCCTCTATTGATTTCCAAAATATTATATATGTACAAACCAATTGGAGGGGTGGCAAACCGCAAAAGCTTGTAGCTCCTACAGTTTTAGAGCTAGAAGCTTCAAGCTTGGATGGTTGAGTTACTAGTGAGCTCCTCTATTGATTACCTAAAAATAATTTTTACGCCTCTTATGGGGCATGCCCGGCTAAAAAATACCCTGTAATTTTCGCATTTTTTGAGTGTAAGCATCCAAATTTCACACTTACTTACTTCAGTACTTCTAAGAACTGGCCAAAAATTATATGTCTACGCCCACTGGAGGCATAGAAAATCGGGAAAAACTGTACGTTTTTCCGATTCTCAGTGAGAAAATCAAAATTTTGTGACGATATTACTGCTGATCTCCTCTATTGATATCCAAAAAATTATATATGTACAAACCAATTGTGGGCGTGGCAATGGGCGTGATCTGTGCGGGTGTGAATGATTATTCCGCAGTCGGTAGCATCCGACTGCAACGTTCTTACTTGTTTTTTTCTTCTTTTATAATTTTGTTTAAAGTTTTATTTTGGTTTAAAAATTTGTTATAATTTGAATTATATGTCAATACTTGTGTTTAGTTTTAAATTATTATACCCGTCCCTCCGTCCGTGTGAATGCAGAGATCTCGTAAACCACATACGGATAGACGGAGAGACGGACGGACAGCGTGACGGACATTGCACAAAACCAATATACTCATTTCACTTTGTGAATGAGTATAATAAAGTGTAAAATACCCTCAAATAAGTAAGAGAATATAAACGAATCTCAAACCTATAAACACTGACTTATAATTTATCGCAAGGTGCTACAAATTAATTTGCTGGCACGAACCCACAGTCGGCTGAGTTCGGCCCGGCTTAAAACTCGGGATAAGCCGAGGTTCGTTACAACTGGCGCCCAACGTGGGGCCCAACAATAATTACTGATTGAAAAATATAATACTTGTATTATGTTATTTATTATTTATTACAAGATCTTTCGTTTTTGCAATGTATGATTTATTATTTAGTATAAAATATTTGTCGTGTATTGTTTATGTCAAAATGTTATATTGCTCGTCAGGGTAATAAATAATTTCAGGGTCTGTTTCGCTTTTAATAATTCTAAATTTTTCATTTACTGTGAATAGACTTGCTGTGTTGGTGTTCAGTAGTATATTAAATTTATTCTTCTGAGCCAGTGTATTTATATACTGACTCATGCATAATTTTAACCCTTAAATCTAGCTTATCTATTGCTGAGTTTGTAAGGCCCAGCGTTGGTCTTTATCTATTCTTAGTCTATCGCAGAGGTTGTAAGGCTCAGCGTTGGTGTTTATGTACTCTTAACTTATCGCAGAGTTTGTAAGGCTCAGCGTTAATGTTTGTGTACTTAGCCTATTTATAGATTCTACATGTGTGACCCTTGTCATTTCTACGTACTTCAACCTAGTCGTGAGTGCGTAGATTACATGTTTATGATCTTCGGCTATTTCTTTATGTTCATGCCTGAACATTCTGCGGGGGGCCAGAAAATGACAGCCAGTGGTCTGTTTATCATAGAACGTCCTCCATCAGCAGTCGCACCTACTCGCCTTTTGGATTTGTGTGCCGATGACTTCTTGGGTGCGTCCATTACCTTCCGTATAAACTGGAAGGGATCGCTTACGCTGTGCATCCAGGTATAGCACAGCGGCACTTGACCACGTCTGGAACGACGAACTCCAGTTGTGTTAGCATCGGCTTCATGCTCATCCGGTCGCAGCGTCTCGTTACGTTGCTTCTTGGTGATCGAGCTGTTGGCTTCTTGTAGATGTCTTCTGGCGGTGCTTGCTTTAGCAGTTGCATCGGGTTGTTTTGGTATTACATCCATTGTTGCTCCCTCCGCTTTGATCTTCCTTTTCCAGTTGCCATTTTTTGCTTTCTAGTTTTCCCTCCTTCTCTCCTTGATATTGTTATAGCTTCTCCTGCAGCTCCTTTTGCAGTAGTTTTGCCATAGCCTTTTTCCGAGAGTTTTGTTGCGCTGATTATCTTGTTGCTTGATGGTCTAGCTATGTTGCCAGAAACAATCCATCCAAGTTCAGTCTTTTGTCCCAGATTTCTTCCTGGTTGCTGAGCTCTAGGTTGGCATACACTTCTGCAATGTGCTGCCTTACTTTTAGAACTCTCCTATCTGCAAGGTCCACCATCACATCCATTGTGCTGGCACCTCGTCGTGAAGACACCTCTCCTGGTTGCTGAGCTCTAGGTTGGCATACACTTCTGCAATGTGCTGCCTTACTTTTAGAACTCTCCTATCTGCAAGGTCCACCATCACGTCCATTGTGCTGGCACCTCGTCGTGAAGACACCTCTCCTGGTTGCTGAGCTCTAGGTTGGCATACACTTCTGCAATGTGCTGCCTTACTTTTAGAACTCTCCTATCTGCAAGGTTGAATTGAAGGACCATGATTTCACTTAGATCATGAATACACTTCAATCTATCTGACTCGACGGACCTTGAATACATTTGATCTATCCGGCTCGAAGGACCATGATTTCACTTAGATCATGAATACACTTCAATCTCCGGCTCAACGGACCTTGAATATACTTTATCTCTCCGGCTCGAAGGACCATGATTTCACTTAGATCATGAATACACTTCAATCTCCGGCTCAACGGACCTTGAACACACTCGCTGCGTTGACGATCAATAATATATTGATCTCTCCGGCGCGAAGGTCCATGAGTAGACTTGATTTGATGCGGCTCGTTCGCAGCTCTGTAGTATATTAATTTCTCCGGCGCGAAGGTCCGTGAATATACTTGTTCTATCCGGCTCGAAGAACCATGAATATACTTGCTGTGTTGGTGTTCAGTAGTATATTCCAATCTCTCCGGCGCGAAGGTCCATGAGCAGACTTGCTCTCTCCGGCTCGAAGGACCATGAATAGACTTGCTGTGTTGGTGTTCAGTAGTATATTGATTTTATTCTTCTGAGCCAGTGTATTTATATACTGACTCATGCATAATTTTAACCCTTAAATCTAGCTTATCTATTGCTGAGTTTGTAAGGCCCAGCGTTGGTCTTTATCTATTCTTAGTCTATCGCAGAGGTTGTAAGGCTCAGCGTTGGTGTTTATGTACTCTTAACTTATCGCAGAGTTTGTAAGGCTCAGCGTTAATGTTTGTGTACTTAGCCTATTTATAGACCGAGGTTCGTTACAACTGGCGCCCAACGTGGGGCCCTGCGATAATATAGTCAGTGTAGAAAAATGGTGCGAGCTTGGGTATATAATCTCAAGAAGGATGATGTGCTGCGCTACGGGATCGAGTTCGGCATAACTTTGACTGGCACTCTGGACGCAATGCGGAGGCAGTTCGGCGAGTGGGTCACAATGAATGAGGGAAGGATTCCTAATTCTATTAGGATCGCAGAGATTGCGAAGCTACATGGATGCCATTCGCCGCTGAGAGACGAGGCACTGACCGCCGTCGAGGAAAACGAGCGGGGTGAGCAAGATGAAATCGTGAACGGGGCACGATTGTCTCTGCCATCCACCAGTGCCGCCGCCGCCCGCCTGCAAGAGATGCAACGAGGATCGTGGAGAGCCACATCCACCCCGCAACCAGAAATAAGGCCACGAGGGCCGAGCTGCACAGCGCTGGAGTACCCAAAGGTCGCCAAGCAGGTGCGAGAATGGGGCTTCCGCTTCGATGGCACAACGAAGCCGCTGGAGTTTTTGGAGCAAGTGGAGTGGTCGGCCGACACATATGGTCTGGATCTGGACCTGATCCCGAGGGCGATGCCAGAGCTGCTCAAAGGCATGGCCTTGAAGTGGTACGTGGCCAACAACAGGCACTGGACAGCGTGGGAAACGTTCGTCAGAAGCTTCCAGGAGTTCTTTCTGCCCAGGGACTATATGGAAGAGTTGAAGGACGAAGTTGCTCGACGGAGACAGATGATGGGCGAGCCTTTCAAGGTTTACATGGTGGATATGCAAACCTTGATGCGGCCACTACGCTATGCGGCAGATCGCGAGCTAAAAACTATTTACAACAATAGTTTGCCCGATCTGCGCGTATATGCTCGCCCATATCAGTTCTGTAACCTGACGGAGCTGATGCTGCTGGCGAACGAGTTCGAGGACCTAGAAAGGAATCGGGAAAAGTTGCGGCAGCAACAGCGAGGCAATAAGACGCGGCTGATGGTCATGGACGACGCTGGGAGACCGGATGATGAGGAATACCACCGAAGCATGGCCGTTGAGGGGACGAGACCTCGACCCGCGCCCAGGACATGCACAGCAGGGCCAAGGACACATGTCCAGAGCCCCGCCAGGGCATGCCGGATATGTGGCCAAGAGGGCCACTACGCCGTTGAGTGCCGCAACGAGCGCCTGGACTTTTTCTGGCAATGCGGGCGCATCGGCGTGCGAACAGCGACTTGCTTCCAGTCGGAAAACGCCCAGGGGCACCCGCCATCCAGGGGCGAGCGGGAGCAGCGTCACGGAGGCCCCCAGACATTAGTGGGTAGTCTTGTGGATGAAGGCACCCAGCTGTCGGCGATAGTGGTCATTGGAGCTGATCAGCATAAGGCCATCATCGATACTGGAGCCACCAGCAGCTTCGTGAGCGAAAAGGTGGCCGAAAGGCTCCGAGGAGTGGGCGTGAGGCGCGCCACACAAAGACGCGTAAGTCTGGCAGACGGCAGTTGCAGTCAAGTGGACTCGCAACTGGAGACAAGAATCACGCTGGGGAGTCAGCAGATCCTCATTCCATTGCTGGTGCTGCCAGGCATGATCGACGATCTGGTGCTGGGCTGGGATTTCTTGGCCAGCATGGGCATCGCGCTGGAGTGCGGCGGCTTGAAGCTGAGAATCAAGCCGAGAAATCCGCAGCGAAGCGGGCAGCTGGAGGAGAAGCTGTCAGTGGCGGTCGGCAGGATGAATATGAGTCCACAGACGCCGATGGAGACGAGCTCGGAGCGTCAGCAGCCACTCCATGAGGATAAGGAGGCTGAGGCGTTTCGGAGGCAGAAACGTGCGCTATCACGGCAGTCGCTGGGCGAAGAGGCGTGCCGCTTGGTGACGAGCAAAGGCAAACCAGCTGGGACAGGATGTCGCTGGATTGCTAAGCTGTGCCAGGACCTGCGCAGAAGCCCAACAAAGTTTAATGGCTACAGGGAAGAGGCCGGAAAGGTTTACCGGCACATCCCGCACCAAGCCGGCCACAAGGACGTGGCTGCGTGGAAACTGTGTGTGCCGACGGAGCGGCGCAAACAAGTTCTGAAGCAGAACCACGACGCAGCCAAGGCTGTCCACCTTGGGAGCCGACAAACAATTGCTCGGGTGGCAGCGAGGCACTACTGGCCGGGTATGTACCGCGACGTGCGGGCATATGTGCGGCGGTGCGAGCTGTGTCAGCGCTGCAATAACAGCCAACTCCAAAAAGCAGGACAGGAGAGAGCAACCAAAGCTGCTCAGGATCATACGCGGCACTACAATCTACGGAGGCGGCAGTGGAAGCCGGCCGTAGGGGACAAGGTGTGGGCAAAGGAACGCCACTTGTCCAATGCCGCGGATGGAGTTGCAGCGAAACTGGCCCCACGATATGGAGGACCATATACGGTGGTCAGTTTTATCTCCCCGGTTATCTGCCGGATCACTTCAGAGGCAGATAAACGGAGTAGGACGGCTCATGTGGCGGACCTCAAGCCATATCGAGCAGAAGCGGGTGAGTTGCCAGCCAGTTTATAACAAAAAAAAAAAAAAGGAGTGAATACACATAGCTATGTGTATTAGCCAAAAACCTATATATATGCATGTAGGGAAAAAAACCTATATATGTATGTAGGGGAAAAAGTTTTTTAAAACAAATCAAATCCACGGCAAAAACAGCCAAAATGTTGTGAGCGGAACAACAAAGTTGTTTGTATGTGCGCGCGCGCACAAATGTTGTGAACACAACAACAAAGTTGTTTGAATTTGCGCGCGCACACACACGAAACGGGGGCGCATGCGCAGCAGCAAAATAATAATCGTCAGCTACGAAACGGCACAACAACAACAGGCACGGCCGAAACCATTTGAGTTGCGCGCGCACCCTTCAAAAACAACAACAACATCACGCACCCGAGCCGAAAAAGAGCGCACACACACGCAGAACGAAAACAGCGACAGCATGAAAGGCGCACAGTGGTCAGCGCATGCGCAAAAACGGGGCGAAAAACACGATGAGCGTGGTAGGTAACAACAACGCAGAGCGCCCAAAGTTCAACAGCCGCGGCGAAAGGCTACTGAACTTTGTCGGCTACGCACGATCGCTAGCGCACGAGATGACACGAAGGTGTCGATGCTAGCGACATGCAAAACGGCCAACAACAAAATAGGGCACGCAGTGTATGTATGAGTGCATGTAGTTGCTGTGCACTCATACAGATATGCGAAGGGAAATAGAGAGAGTGTGAGAAATGCATTAGAGATGCAACAACAATGCCTCGTGTTCAGCCATAAGGCCAGAGTGTTGGAAGAGCGTGCCCTGTAGAGAGTGAGAGAACTAGCTGGTGCAGGATCCGTTAATTTCCGACACTCCGCTGGCGGCAGCGCTGCAGCAGAGGGTATAAAAGGGCATGCATGCATATGAGCAGGGCTTTTGTGAAAATTAAACTCTATAGACTTCTGCTACGTAGCTGGATTTCTCGGCCGTCCGGACTTGGGCGTCGGAAGGGTTTGCCCGGCCGATCCTCGCGCACTGGACAGCGACTCCGCTGGAGCTGTGCGCGAATGAGGAGTGAGTCGGATTTCCCAACCGGCGTCAAAGTGTCGGCGCGCCGGAACCAGCCTCAAACGTCGTCTATAGTAGAAGAATTCTCCAACAAAGCCCAGTTACAGTCACTGGCAGCGGCCAGAGGAGCATCGGCGACCAGAGGAGTAGCGGTGACCAGCAGCAGCAGCAGCAGCAGCCAATAAGTTGAGGAGCAGCCACCACAGCAGCCGCAGTCGCCGCCACAGTCTAAAAATAATTTGTTCATCGCTGCGTACTTACTGCGACGATGGTACAGGTACAGGGAGGTCAGCCGCGGCAGATGCAAGCCACATGACTGGCGAAATCCAGCGGTCCGGCAAAGGTGTCGGGAGGGCGGACCGGCCGATCCTCGCGCATTGGCCAGCGACTTCGGTGGAGCTGTGCGCGAATGAGGAGTGAGCCGAGAACCCCACCGATATCCGATGTCCGGACCCGGGTCAGTTGTGAACGGCATCTGCAACGGAAGATCGTTTCGTTGCCACCATCCCAGCAGCAAGGAACAGCAGCGACATCGGGACAGCAGCAGCCACGCAGCCGCATTGTTACCACGGAGGCTGGTAAAGCAGTGAGAAACGGGTGTTTTCTGCAACAGCGGGCGTGGCCAGAGGGAGAATGCAACCCGGTCCAGGAGAGGGACAACATGGAGAGGATCGCGCTATATAGATTTGGAAGAAAATTGGTAAATTTCTGAGAAGATTTACCTAACACGTTTCAGCCACTTACCTGCAGCACACAGAGTTGCTGGAGGCTGGAGCGATCAGCTGTACGCAGAGTTGCGTAGCAGTGGCGCTGTTAACAACAGAGTGTTAACAGCGGCCCTGTGCGTAGCACTGCTTGCAGCTGGAGGAGCGCGGCGAACTGCTTGCTGAAGAGAAGCAAGCAGTACAACAAAAGGGAGCGCCAGAAGTGAGTCCCGGACGGATGTTAACACGAAGGCTTCGTGTTTCCCGAAGGAAGAGGGGAGTGTGAGGAACAATATAGACGGGCACGTAGTGTATGTATAAGTGCATGTATTTGCTGTGCACTTATGCATATATGCGTGCCTGCATGTATTGTTCCACACAGCGACGCGAGTACGATAGTAGCAACCCTCGCTACTGGAAAGGGCGCAGAGAGCGACGTAGTCTGTCTCTGTCGTTCGTATGTGTTCAGCGCATTGCTCGCGTCGCTCTCACGGCGATCATCGGCGACCGTTGGCCGAAGTACCGCTTGTGGCTGCGAGAAAGTAGTGTACACTTTCACTCGTATGCCAATAACGGTGCTTTGGCCAATGAGAGGCTGCCACGCAGATTTCGGCGATTTGGCATCGCGCTAAATCACGTGATACTGCCGTTTTCGCGGACACGAGCGGCAGACAGGCCCCGCTCCAGAGCCGAGCCGGCGCCGTCATAGCGCGAAGCAGGGCCTGCGTCGCTGCTATAAAAAGGCGCCCGCAACTCGGCACCGGGACAGTCAAGTAAAAGTGAAAGTGAAAGTATTGAGTGCCGACGTAACAATAACGCGAGTGGAAAAGTGACCAGCAAGAACTTCGAGAGGAAGGACATCGCTGCCAAGGACTTCGAGAGGAAGGACATCACTGCCAAGGACTTCGAGAGGATGGACATCGCTGGAAGGATATCTACGAGGGATATCCTGGACGCCTATTGAGGACATAGGCTTGAGACGCGGACACCGGAAGGACATCAGCTGCCACCAACCAGGACATTGGTGCAGCACGGTCAAATCTACAGCATTAGTGGCGGATCCTGGAGCAGGAGCAAAGGTAACGTTTGCGTAGCTGTGCGTAAGAGTGGTGACGGTAGCTTGAGAAGATCTCAAGGTGTGCTTGTGAGCGTATCCAGCCGTAGGAGTCACTGCAATAGACGAGCGAACCGCCGGAGTGTTCAGTGTGGATCCTGGCGTCACCTGGAGTGCTCAAGCGTATCCTTGGAGAACCAAGAGTGCCGTACCATTTGCCAGAGTGCGTTAAACGTTTACCTGCGAGCCTGTGCAAAGGTGTGCTTACTAAGCGCTAGATTTGATAAATAAATATCAAATAGATAAACTTGTAAATTGAGAAAATATACCCAACGTAAACATAAACACACTGCATTGTAATCTATCGCAAGGCGCCACATATAAATTTGTTGGCACGAACGCACAGTCGGCTGAGTCCGGCCCGGCTTAAACTCGGGATAAACCGAGGTTCGTTACAGTACAAACCAACTGTGGGCGTGACAATGGGCGTGTGCTGTGCGGGTGTGAATGAGTATTCCGCAGTCGGTAGCACCGGACTGCAACGTTCTTAGTTGTTTTTTTTTTTAATATTGCTCGAAAATAGTTGATTTCTTAATTTTCAGCTTTTATTTGATCAATATAACTGAATAGACTTGCTGTGTTGGTGTTCAGTAGTATATTAA
>JBAMCI010000170.1:0-24444 GCA_037075265.1 Drosophila nigricruria | reverse complement strand
CACACCGTCCGACCAAGTGCACTCCTGTCGCCCACTTGAGCGTTATTGGAATGTAAATGTATGCAGATCAGGAACAGGGCATGGGTTAGCTGTAGCCGTAAGGCGCCCCGCGACGCGTCACGAAACTTCAAAAGTCATTCAACATAGAAATATACCTTGCAACAGCCCACCCGCATGCATACTCAGCTGCACACGTCACATGTCAGTCGTGATAGAAACAACAACGATGTAAGCAGCTCTGCGTGTGTAGTACAAAAAGGGAAATAATAATCATGTTAAATGTAATTAAATTTTTAATTTAGAGACGGAGTCAGGTACGTTGGCAATCTTCAATTAAAAGCCACAATTACCATGGCCACCAGCTGAGCCGAACTGACGGTCGCCTAGGGTGGGGAAGGGGTGCCAGTTACAGGAATAGGATATGCCAAGTGCTCCAAACTTTTGCGGCTTATTCATTGTCCGCAACAATAAAAAAAATCCAAAGCGCACCACCGAACGGCCGGGGCCTGTGTTTGGGCCTGAGCTTGCTCCTCGCACTCATCCTTGTCGTCGGTCTGCCCAAAAATGTGTGCCCTGAAAAGTTTTTGCTCACTGTCAACGCGGAAGGAATTATTCCGCATTAAGTTTGTGGTAATGGCAGCGGCGGTCACACACCGAGTGTCCTCTGAGCGGCAAGCTAGTGCCCAGGCATTGTTGTTATTGCTGGCGTTTGCTTTTAACATTGTTAATAACCCGACACGCCTCCGCCGCGCATTTATGCACAGCAATGTGCCCTTAAAATTAATGCACTCTCCGCTTGGCGCTTGGCGGCAACAGAAGTGGCCAAAAACTTTGCGCCTGGCAGCACCCAGACCAGACCTCCCGCTGCCGGAGGATCTATTTGACTTGCTTCGGGCCCAGGCTCCATAGCTATCTCTGTCTCTGTCTCCGTCTCTGTGTCCTTGTGGGCAGCCATACAGCTCTGGCTGTTGTTAATTAGATGCACATCGAGTGGGGAGGTAGTTGTTTTTGGCCTTCTAAGTCGCGAAAGTTTAATTGAGCACTGCATGGGGTGTGATATATGTTTCTAATTATGATTTTTTATCATGCTCGACAAAGCATCTTCAGAATTGCAAACTAATTGCAAGTTCTTTTACGTTAAGTTGGCAAATGTGAAATAGTTTTGTCGGGAGGCATTTGAAATAATTATCAAACTGCATTGCCAAAATATGAGCAGCAAAACTTTAAGTAAAAGCTTAAACATATATTTTGTCTTAAACGAAATAATAATCCGATTTGAGAGCCAACATTTTGGCCATGTGCAACTCAATTAAATATACGCTTTATATGTGCTTAGCACCCAAACAACAAAGTATAAGTGCTTTATTTAAAATAACTACTAAGCTCTTCCGAACAATTAGGTAGCCTATATATATATATATATATCTGTGTATATAAACAATAATTGCATAATTTAGTTAAAGCCATAAAAGCATTTTGATTCATTTCAAATTGTTTTTGTTTATGTTTAGTGTGCACATATATTTTCATTACTCAGAAAATCGACTGACAAATTCCGTTCGAAATTAAACATAAGTCATAAGTATATGCTGCTGTTGTTGCTCACATTGGAATTTCTTAATGCTAATATTTTATTTTGGGAACTATTAGATAACTAAAAGCTATAATATTTATGATTTTGTTGTCATTTGATTAGCATGTTTTTAGTGCTAAGTGCTCTTTATTAAATGAAGATGCTTGGCTGGCGGTTTACCATAAAGAATACTAGTGGCATGCCACATACTTTATGTTGCAGATAAATTTGTTGTTGCACTGACTGCAGCTCTGTCGTTGGTGGCCTTGGCCAAAATGTTTGACAAATGGCCACAAATGAACATAATAAATAAAAATGGAAATTGCGAAATGCAAAACGTACTCAAGACAAGCACAGACCGTACACATGCATATATGTAGATATATGCTGGTAACTAGCTGGTGGGTCTGTCCATGTGACATTGTCCATATCCCAGATCCCCGCAATTCTCTGGCACGGCATTCGCATGGCGGCGTGTGCCTGCGTCCTCAACAATGAGCACAATAAAAAGCAATGCATTTTCCAAACACCAAAAATTGTTTACAGCAGCGACAACAACAACAAATGGCAAATGGCAACAACAAGCGCAACAAATAGAAGAAGAACAACCGCACCGGAAACATCTCATTCACTAAATTTGTGGTCGGTTTTTGCCTGGCGCACTGCGTACTGCGCTCAGCGTGTTAGGCAGTCGAACTTCTGAAATGCCAACGGGCAACTGTTAGCATGAACGGGAAAAGGCTGGGGAAATGAGGCGGGAATATGGGGAGGCTGAATGGAAGCGGGAATGGAAGCGGCAACGAGCCGCCAACGCTAGCGCCGTTAGTTCCAACAAAGCTGGAGGCAACGGAAATTCGGAATGACATAATACGTGCCCATGTGTGTGTGTGTGCAAGTGAGAGGAGTGAGGAAGTGTGTATGTACGTGAGTGTGTATGTGTGTGTGTGTGTGTGCAGAGTGTGTGGCTGGCTGACTACCGCGACTTGAGTTGATACAGCAATAATTCATAAAGTGTTGCATGCAAACGAGGCTGCAGCTGAGCCACACACACAAAATGTCTATGTATGTGTGTGTGTGTGTGTGTGTGTGTGTTGTGCATGCGACAGAGTTGGCAAAAATTAAAATTGCTGCACAACAAACAGCGGAAACTCAGCGAGGGGCCAACAAAAGCAATGAGAAGCGCGGCTACAGCTGCAAAAGTGTGGGCCACACACGCAGACACACACACACACATACACACACACACAAGCCCAGGGCTAGATGGCCGGGAGGACATGGCAACGGGGGCATTGCAATGCATTGTATTCTTACAACTCGACGTTGGCTGCTCAGCCGACGAAGCGGTTTTGCAGTAAAGTTATTATTTCATAAAGCCAGAATTATTGAAACAATACTTTACTCTCACACTCGCTTGCACACACACACACACACACACATGCATTCACATTCACATACACACTCGTGTGCTTGTCATGTGAAATTGTGCTTTAGCAGCATAATTTTTTATGCAACAGAGTTGCAGCTGCTACAACTAAGGCAATAAAAAATATAAATAGAAATTAAAAGCCAACAAATAAGAAAAAAGAAGTAAACAGGAAAAAAACGCAACGAGAAAAACTTTTTCAACGCGACAAAAGCGACTCGAGTTCAGTTGAGTTGAGTTGAGGCGAGTCGAGTTGAGCTAAGTTGCGATTCAATTTTCTAGCCCACGGCCAGGCAGAGCAGCTAAAAATGTCGCAACATTTTCATATGAGTAAGTAAAATGTGAATGTGTGTGTGTCTCTGTGTCTCTGTGATTCGAGTGGGTATATAATTCTTCAAAATAGCAGACATTTGTGTTTGTTGGCGCGCTTCCTGGCACTGCCACTTCCGTTTCCGCCAGCCATGAAGCACAACAACAACAACAACAACAAGAGCAACAACAGAAACAAAGTCGCATGCAATTAAATAAATATGATAACAACGCGACGCAACCATCATTCCAGCTAACCGCTGAGAACAACAACGGGGATGACGTCAACGACAAACAGCTAAATAAATAAAAAGTAGAGAAACAAAGACAATATATAAATATTTATGCTGTATATATATATATATAAATATATGAATATATATCATTAAAAAACACAATTAACATCATTTAATGCTTTGAAAAAGTTAAGCAGACATAAATGTAGTAAATTGAAACATATATATATGTATATACTATATACGACTGGATAGAACTACAAACATTTTACAGCTCTCGTAGAGTAAACCGAAATGAAAGGAAAACATTTCTCATGGAGTTATATAATGTTTCGATGTTATTTATGCTTTAAACTATGCCAACAGATAACGCCATGAATAATGTATAATTATTCAAAGGGGCTAATCCTGTCCACGTTGAACATTGTAATCACTAGCCATCCAGCTGTGCAACAGGCATTCGTGACCCTCTCCAACTGCGACTGCAGCTATCCAACTATCCAACTGTGCAGACGAACTAAATTGTTGCACTCATAACTCGTATGCCCGGATGCCAAATGCGGCCATTACTAAGCTACATTCTGTGGCATATCGCACATTTATTCATAGCTCACACATAGTAGCGAGTAAGCCAACAAATACACATGCGTGCACACATGTGTAAAACGCAACAGAGAAAAAAAAATACACATGCACAGAAACACATAGAAACCTTATCAATACGTTTCACATTTGTTTTCATTTTACGATTGCGTAACGAGATCAACGTCGACAAATCGAAAAGCCACTAAAACCACAGACCACATGGGAGGTACACAGTGCCCAGTGTCAAGAACCGAGCGCCGAGCGGAGACCGGCGACCGGCGAGAGCCAGCAGCCATGAGCCAATCCCAACTTGCCAAATAGAAGCCGCGAGCGACTAACCAGCTGAGCTCTTGGCTCGATGGCAATGGCACTGGGTGCAGCAATGGTCCTGTAATCGATGGTAATATATGAATGAACTAACGAAACGATTCGGGTTTGCCTGACTAAGAGAAAGCCCAAAGCGGTAGGGTTTTGAAGAGAGTTTAGAGAGTATATTGGGCGCTCCTTTCAAATTGATCAGCTCAAAAGTATGCGATCCAACGGTTTTGTAGACACTGAGCAAGTGTAAGCTTGCATGTGTATGTGAGCTATTATATATACTATAGATATACTAAATATGAATACTTGAAATGACGGTTGATGCTTAACCTTCTTCATTGGCTTATTAACATTATACCTTCTTTTACCATTTCCAATAGTTTCTGTGTATAAGCCAGACAATGAAAAGGGATAACAACATATGACCATAGAGCAAAAGCAACAGCAACGGCAACAGCAATGGCAACTAAATAAGGTGCTAGAAGAGCCATGCGCTAAACTGTTGAAACAATCGTAAAACACTGTTGGGAGCGTGTGGCAGCAACACAATGGCACACTGACTCAGGCTCCGAAGCCTGGCAACTGAAAGTGCCAATAGCAGAGCAGGCCGGCTACACAGAGGATTAGCATAGATGCAAATGAACAAAAAAACATCTGCTGCATTGGGCGGCATATGCAAAGCGTAAAAGGCTTTTCTGCACTTAAATGCAGCCTCCTCAAATCTGCAACACAGCGAACAACACACACGTTAATCGCGACTGCTGTTGCTGTTGCTGCTGTTGTTGCTGCTGCTGTTGCTGTTGTGTGTTTAAAGTGGATTTGAGCATCATACTGTGCTCGAGTTGAGCCAAGTGGCCCAGCGGTAGCTGCCAATTATCTGTACAAATTCACAATTTGTTAGCTTCATTTCAGAAATTTAACGAAGATTGCACACTCTCTCTCTCTCTCTCTTTCTTTCTCGTTCTGTCTGCTTCTCGATTTGCAATGCGAATAAAAGGAGCAAGAGGATTACTGCTTTTGAACCTTTTGAACTTTTGAATCTATAATTGAACGCAATCAAGCAATGCACAAGAAATTTGATTGATTTTAACCGGAACACGTATGAAAATTGACTTACTTTTTTTAATTTTGTTAAAAAAATGCAACATTTTTCATTGCAAATTGACTCCAAGTGAACTTTATTGACATTTAAAAGCCAAATTAAGCAGATTACATATTCTAAGCAGCAAGCTCAACACTGATTGACAAAGGCGAATCAATACGAATTCTCGATTGAAATTGTTTATTTTTCTGTCCTTCGATGCTGATTAAGCACAGCAAGCCTGCATGCAAAGAGTATGATAAACAAAATGGCCAAGCGACATGACGTCCTCAATTACGGGCTCTTGAACGCAATTTTGCATTTTAATTCAATTTAATCAAGAAATGCAAGCGTTATGCAAGGGTTGAAATTGAATTTTTAAATAAAATGAGGATTTTCGTTGCAGCTAACCAACTCGGATGCCACGTCGGTCACCTTGAAGGGAGTCACGCGGGATCTGACTGGTGGCTATCAGTGCGAGGTGTCAGAGGATGCACCGCTCTTTCACACGGATATACGTTCAGCACATATGCAGGTAATAGAGCTACCGAAAGACGATCCGGCGATGCAGGTGGACAAGAAGGTGATTGGCGTCAATGACAACTTCAAGGCTGTATGCACCGTAGGCCCGTCTTATCCGCCGGCCAACATCACTTGGTACATCAACGGACGCAAGGTGGGTAGCTATTCATTCTTTTTTGATCGCCAGGTGTTGATCAGTTAATGCCGTGCTGCAGGTATACAAAACACCGCTACAGCGCATAACGCAGGACGCATTTGAGGGCTCGACCACGTACTCTTCGCTAGAAATCTATCCGCATAGCCAGGTGCTGCAAGGCTTTTTCCAGGCGATGCCCAAGTACCAGACCAGCATACTGCTTCTCTGCGAGGTCTCCATACTGCATGTGTTCCACAAGAATGTTCAGCAACGCATTGGCCTCAGCATGGCGCCACCCACAACCATTTCACCAAATTTGCTAGGCCTCGAAGGCTCAAAGCGCTACGTCAATGGCGATCCGGACAATTCAGCACTCACTGGCGCTGCACAGTGCAGTTACAGTGCCATTGGCGTGTTGACTCTTGCCGTGGCAACCCTCCTGGCGGCTCAGCTGTGACCGGAATACAATGGATATGCCACATAAGCAAATGGTCGAACAGACACAATAATACCAGTAGCAGCAACAACAACTGGCACAGGCTTTGAGTGGGCAGCCCGTGAAGTGTAATTAAAAAATAACAAATGCAAACAATGCACAAAAGTGCAGCAGAATTATAAAAAACAAGAAAAACCAAAAAATAATAAACACATAAAAAATAGAAAGGAAATGTTTTCAAAACGTTAACGGGCTCCCGTTGTGAACGCGGCGCAGTATGTCCTTGTGGGTAACCGTTTAATTTCAGTTGTTGTTGTAAGTTTACATAATAAAACCATGGTCATGCGTTTAAAATGAATGTATTTCGTGCTGTCGCAGCCCAAATATTATGATTATGATTAAAGCCCACTCATTTTAAAGTAACTATTGAAAAATTAATAAAATCTGAGCTGCAAACAAGAGATTACAAAATGCCCGCGGTTAATTACACACACAACAAATCAGCGCAATGCAAGAAAAAAGAAAATAAACATAGTTAATGCATACAGGGCTAACGGCATGTTGTGGGCGTGCTGTGATGCCAAAGTCTGCAGAGAGAAAATACAACCATAAATATTAAAATCAATAAACTAAATAAACAAATCCATGAATTTGCAAAAAAAAAAAATTAAACAAAAAAACAAAAAAACAAATACACACACTTTTGCAAAACTAATTTACATTAAAAGTAACATAGAAAAAAGTAAAACAAAAACAATTAATAACATAAGTCAAAAATAATTTAACATTAAGTACACCCTACCCTCCAACAACAGCAGCCTAGATACGTAAGCTATGTAAATATAATTTGTAAAAAATTAAAGGCATACAAAAGAATGGGAAAGTAAAAAGCATTAACAAAATGAACGCGACAACAAATAGATACATTCGAGATTGGATGACACGTTGAATAAAAAAACTAAGGTAAACAAATATTAATTAATACACGAATGGGAGTCTAATTATAACATAATAATAATAAAACAATTGTTATATGAAATTCCCAATGCGTAATGTGGATGTAAGTAAAGCTATTTTAATTGAATTTTCGCGTTGTGGTTAATTTGCTGGCTTTTTTATTTACCATTTTTTCATTATGTATTTCAATTTGTTTGCCGTTTTGTGTTTGTTGTGAAACATTCTTGTTAGCTGCAAAAGATGAGCTCTATTTTACGCTACATTCAAATATATTTATATAAAACATGTTTAGAATAATTGTAAAACTTGAAAAGAAACTGTATGTTAGGTGTTAGTCGAATAAAAATCCAAAGCGAAACGAAAAACAGATGAAAGTAATATTTAAAACAGAGCGAAATCTATAAATAGGATAAACTACAGGGGCTTGTGCGCGTAGCCGAATGCTCTTAAGATTCTAGCTATAAAAAAACAGAGAATTTATGCATTACATGGAAATTCCTTAAAGTTCAGCGACTACTTTTCTAAGTAGCTTCGAACTTTACCATGCATAAGCCTCTTCTAAACTAAGCAGAATATTTAAATTAAATGAATATATTTAAAGACAGGAATCAAAACAAGCTAGTCACATTTGTGTGGGCTTAAACAGCAAAATCAAATGTCAAATAAAAATGTTGAAAAAGAAAAACAAAAAAAAAAAACAATTAAATGTAAAATCAAACTAAATTACAGGAAAAACAAAAACAAACAAATATTAATAAAAAGTAAAATTAAACAAATAAGAAAAAAAAAAAACATTAACAATGGTAAAAAAAAAGTGAAGACAAAAAAAGGATATATTAAAGAAAAACGCATAACTATAATAACTTTATGAGTGGTAAGGATAAAAAAAAATTGAAAAACTTGAAGCAAAATCAAAGCACGCCATAGAAGACAAAAAACAAAAACGCCAAAGCGTAAATAACTTAGCTCAAAATTATTAATGATAATGTCAAAATTATATGATGAAATAAAGAAATAAAATACAAATTTTAAACGACTTTCATTATAAATATTTTAAGTTGTTGGAACTTCAAAAATAAAGAATAAATAGAGAGTTTCTTAAGGAAAGATATGCTGTTTGAATATTCTTTTATATACCAACAGATGGAAGACGCATTAGATATGCGGCGACATTTATGGAAAAGATATAAGACCTTAAAAAATATATCTTTTAGAACAACATTTGTACAGAACAATCCAAAAGTGTAACACAATTTACCCTTCATTGTAGGTTGAAAAGGCACACGAGTTGAAGGTAAGCCCAAATAACTACAAGTGTTTCGAATCCACTCAATTAATTCTTGTTGTGCTTTAAGTGTCTTGGCAATTATGGCATAAGTTCAGTGCTGGGCATTAGAGCCATTTATGTATCTCATTGCATAATTTGGACTACGACCTATCTGCAAACACACACACGCATAGCATACACGCGCACCTACGCAGCCGGCCTTGTAGCAGATAGGTGGAGATAGCCGTGTTGTCGCAGCCAACACTTGCTTTTAAGTATGTGTGAGGCATCTTTGCAAGGCAAGTGGCGAGTGCTTGGCAAACAGGCACAAGATAGCCTTTGCACAAATCAGCACAAGTCGCTGCTAGGTCCTATACATGCTGGCGTGGCTCTGAGTTGGGGCCTGCTACGACATCCAGCATGTTTTGTAAATTAAGCAAACAAATTAAGTGCACTTGGCTCACGGGTCTCACATGCGGCGTTTTCTGTTGTGCTCCTTGTAAACACATTGTGACTGTAGCAAAGCCGTATATCAAAACACTCGCGCGCCGTGTCGCCCTTGAGCAGGACTGCCACCCGCAGCGACCAAGAACACTGGCAAAGGTCCCAAAGCCCAGCCCTGCCCAAACCAGACCAGACCACACCAGACCACACCAGACCACACGCACACGTTAGGGTTAGTTTGTCTTAATTAGCTGGTGCTGTTCTAGATTCAGCAAACGCAAAAGCCGTACAAAGTGCAACCCAAGTATGCACGCGCATGTGTTATAGACACGGCAGCTGCACCAACAGCAAACAACAACAGCCTGGCCCCTATCGCTTACCTGCCCATAATATTTACGATCCATTGGTTGCAGCTAAGACGCAGCCACTTTACCCATTACCCATTTCCCACTCCCACCTCTCTCATAATTGTGCAGTCATTCTCATCGTGCTGCTTAAAGTTCATCTTGTACGCATATAGCTACGCTATAGACACACACACACACACACACACACGTGTGTGTGCACACACTTGGCGTATGCGTAACGCAAAATGAAAAGGCAAAATGTTGGCGCCTGCTGGAGCTATACAAAGGGATTAAAGAACAAGTGCCACAAGAATGCCTCCCGAACTTAAGCTCTAAACGACATGCTGTGAATTCTGTAAAAACTTTTCTGACACAGCGAAAATTTGAATCTAGGGTCGCTCTTAGCAACCGAGCAGCAGCTATTCACACACGCAATACGCTTTTTAAAGAGGGCTTTAAGCCAAAGCGAAATATTATTTCGGCAACTCAATTGCTTTTTATCAGATTGGAATTGTGTTGTTTTTTTTATATTCTGAATAGACGTGAATATGTAATATAGGGGCTCTAGCTCCGATTTGCTATACCTCTTGTTAGTAGATATATACCCTATACACTTTAAGACGACAATTCTCTACACAAACATATATTCCAAATTTCAAGCCTCTAGTATCAATAGTTTTCAAAATATAACAGGAATTTAACAGACAATTTGCCACGCCCACCATTTATAAGACGTGTAAGATGGACGGACATTAAGGCGGACATTCACATCGCAAACCAGTATGGAAAACATTCATTCACAAGAGAATTAAAAAGCTTTGAAATTGGTTAAATCAAAACTTATCTTTTTAATGAAATGTCTTACAACTTTCCTGAGGCAAGCAACATAACATTTTTGGAATTAAAAAAGGAAACTACCTAAATAACACTTTAAGAAGTACTGCAACATCGAAATACTTGCAGGCTTATAAATTAAAAATTAAATAAGTGAAACTTGCGTAAAAATGTGGTGAACCTTTGTATCATATGTAGACTAAATGGAAGCATAGATAGCTGTCATTCTAGACCAAGCTTACCATTGTTATTATTATTTTAAGCATATCTTCTATCTGCAGAGCTACGTTGCTTCTGCCCAATATTCTCCTCTTAGATATATATGTGCCACGTAGTCGAACAACTACTTTCTAAAGCACATATATGCCATTTATCTAAGAGGATATCTGCGATCTACAAAAGTACGCATTCCTCTCTTGCTGCGCGTTGTTGTTGAATTTTGTTATTATTGATTGCTGTGGGTGGGTGAAATACACATATGGGTTATAAGTTAGCATCAGCGTATGTCAGGACAAATCCGAGAGTTGGTCTTATAATTAAATGCGTATCGGGCAACAAATAATGCAAATGCGCGTGGGGCATTTGGCAAAATGAGTTGCATATTTTGGAGCATTTTGATCGGCGCTCGGAACGTTTATATTTGTTTTGCGGCTCTCAATGGGGCGTGGCTGCGCGGAATGATTTGGTTTATGGTCGCAGCATGCATTCAACAACACTGGCGGCAACAACAGTCAGAGAAGCGGACAAAATTGGCTGGCAGAGCGAACCTAAAAACATTGTTAAAATGTAGCTAAATTTGTAGATTTATTGCGCGCTAATCGCGGCCAAACAGCAACGGAGTGGAGGCGTAGCACTTTAGGTGGGCGTCTATCGCAATGTTGGTGCTACGAATTGTATATTGTAATGGAAATTGAAATGCAAATGCCTGGCCTGACATTTACGAGTACAGCAGCCAGTGACAGCATCCACAACAGCGCCAGCAGCTGCAGCAGCAGCGACAGCAAATGCAACAACAACAACAACAGCAGCAACTGGCAAACTCTGCCAAAAAGTCACCAATAAAATGTTGCAACTAAATGCGGCGCCATTGTCATAGACGTAACTTGGCAGGCGGCAGTCGGGCTTTTGGCCAACATATTTTCAATTTGTAAATGCAAAACAAGACGCTGGCCACGCCCACAACAGCCAAGACAGCCTATAAATTTTGCAGCTCTCTCGCCTGCGGCGGGTTGCAAGCCAAGCGTAATTAGTAAACGAAACCATTTCAAATTATTCGTTGCAATGAATTCAGCCCAGCCTTAGCTTCAGCTCGGCCGCAGCTCAGCTTTCTTCTGCAGGCCGTAAGCGTTTTACTACCCCGTTATCTGGCAGCTTTTGTCAAAGCTGTTGATGGCCATCTTTTATGACAGCCAACCGACGCCTTGGACATGCAACTGACGGCTACGTCAAGACTGCAGCGCCCAGCAACAGCGATGACAGCGCCTCATAAATTCAGTAAGCGATACTAAGCTATCGATGGAAGGAGAGGATAGAGGGAACGGGGCTTTTCTCATGTTGCTGCTACGCGAAATTGGCCAGCCTTCGATTTGCTGTCATAGATCGCCCTATGCTTTATTTCAATACACACATTCATCTATCGCGAATTTCAAATCCAATAATTTCAAAGGAAATGCGATGAACGGTTTATTACTATTATACTTCAACTATGTCAGCGGTTATGGCTTCGTTAAAGGCTCATAAAGCACAAACGTTGCTGACGATTGAAGTCACTTTAAAGTTTTTGGGTGAAGAAAATGTCGACACGCTTGAGCTTGCCGTGACTTCATAATCAGATTGCTCTCCTAAGCGCTCAGTTCCCTACTCTTGCTAGTTAGCTATCTGTTTTGCAGGTAAAGTTGCTGGCAACACAATGAAAGTCATTTTAATAAATTGACTTTTCGTGTTGTCTCAGCCGCTGTTTGGGTTTTGAAAATTTGTTAATTTTGCATTGAGCTAAGACAAAATCTTCTTACACTGGCTTATAAAACTAAACAGCTCCGCATATACAACCCTTTCACAGCTCAACAAATTGCTGTTGCTTCCCTCAGGTCTGATGCCTGGGCGCATCGGCAAGCATGTTTTCACATCAGATACTGCCAGCAGCATTAGCAGCAACAATAACAACAGCAACGACTGTTTTCAATGTTTCACCACAGTTTATTATTTTTGTTCATCAGCTGAGCCTTCTTCATATTTACCCAATAGACTGTTGTAGACACTTTTTCGGCCCACCCACTTGGAAAGAGCCAAGCAGCTGGTGATTGGGCCAGCTGAAAATCCTTTTGTAGCAACAATTTGCCGCGCAAAGATTAAAACTTTTAATTTGCTTTTAATTAATTAAGTTGAAAATCGCGGCTAGAAGTCACTGGAACCGAGCTGCGCCGCCTTTCATGCGCTTCAACAAGCTGCTCCCACCCGCCTTTCCTAACGCTTCATCAAGCCAAATGTGCCGCGCTTATATTGTTTTACATGCTTCACACAGCTCTGCGGAAACTTCGAGCGATGGTTTCTGGGAAATTAGTGTTGAATTCTGTTTGTGAGGTCGCTTAACTTCATTTGCCTGCGGCTTAGTTGAGGCCATTAAAATTCAACTGGATTCAATATGCTTTTAGGCCATCAAAGGAAACTGTTAATTGCTACTGACATAAGTCTGTGCAACTAAAATTAAATCACAATTGTTGTTTGACATGGTGAATATCCATATTATTTCTATATTCTATTTCAACTAATATTTAGCTTGCAGGCTTATTCAGTTGGAATGTGTTTTGTCTGTTATAAATATGCAACTTTAAAAAACTATGATTTAACTAATAAATGCGCTTGAAACTATTTTTGATTGATTCTTAGGCAATTATTTGAAACTTTAGTATACTGAAAATTCTTTTAGCTTTTGTGGTTTTAATTTTATTTGATAGCAAAGTTAGCAAACTATTGATCTGCTGTCTATTTAAAATCGAATAGCATCAAAAACTTTGGTATTCGCCTGAAAATACGTTTTGGTTTAGCTATCAAAGCTGTGGTTAGAAGAGAGCAAAAAATATTTAATATTAAAAATACGTATCTACCGCTACCAAACAAATCTGTCTGTGCTATATAATCAATTCATATTTTCCTTTAAATATTGCGTATTCCCCAAAGGGAAACAAAGGATACATTTTTAGCGCGACTGCAACGTTTTTACTTAATTATTTTTAAATTTATTATTTTTAAATTTATTTTTTATGGCATTATTCGTAATGTTATTTATTTATTCATTTGAAAACAAATCATGATATACTAGAGAAGCGTCGCGTCGCGTCGTTTCGATGCAAATCAATTATCTAATAAAAAGATTTGACAACGACTCCCAATTCTATATGAAAAGTTAATCCAATCAAAATATCAATACAGCAAAAATAGTAATATTTGCAAATTGGTTCCGCCAATCACTTAACCGTTAAATCAAATATGCAAAAACCTTGACAAAAATATTAATTTAGAAGAATTGAATATGTCAAATATCTTACAATATTTCTGGGACACTTATGTAGTAAACGAAATTATTTTCAATGCAAAGAAAACTCGAGAAAATTCTACGAGACATGCAACATAATTTGAAGAGCATTCGATTCTGTTAGTTGTCATTATTGTTGGTGTTGTTACATTTCCTGCTGCCTTTTACGCCTCACTGCCAATTGATGCTGCGCTGTTTCCTTACATTGTGGAATGTTGCAACTTTTATGCTTCTAAGATGACTTTCCCTTGCTCACACATACTCACGCACACTCACACACACTCACACTCACAGGCACACACACACTTATATGTACACACAGAAGTGTTCGGTTTTTTGACTGTGCCTCACTCACGTGCCCTGCCGCTCCTTTGTGTGCCCAACGTGACGGAAATTAGCGTGGTGTGTGTGTGCGTCAGTGTGTGTGTGTGTGTAATCGCGACTTGAAGCCATATTTATTTTTCCACTGTGCTGCAGTTATGATTGTGCAAATAGACACACACTCACTCACATATATTGGCACATGCCTATGTTCAGTGCGCATCTTTTCGATTTCAGAATTGTTGCTATGTACACACTTATTTCATGCTTTCTGTATAAACTGACTTGCTATTCCCTGAACCCTAGGCACTGGGCCCATGCCTCGGGTGCTCTGGCGATGTGATTGATGTTTGCAAAAGCTAACCCTCCCGATGGGGTGGCTCTACCTCCCTCCCGCCGTCCCTCCGTCACTCCATCCCTCCTCTTCAGCGTTGCCAGCCGCAAACAAACATTTTACATTTTGAGTTCGAGCCACTTTTGGTTCGGTGCTTCATTTTATTCAGCAGCCAAAACACGAAATTGCGCATATTTGCTTTGCTCTCACACCAGCACACACGCAGTACACTACCACCACATACAGAATCGCACATGCATAGACGTCATTCTTTTATCATAATTTTGGCATAGCACGCCTCATAAAATTTGTTTGCCAAAAACATTTTCACTTCATTTATTAGAGAACAAGAAAAAGCAAAGCCCGTCGCTTTCCCGGAGATCTGCCATTTAACAAATTGCATTTCGGTTTAAACTGTGTGGATTGCGTCTTTAACAGCAGGTGCCGTTACTCATATTGGCCAATTTAAGAGCGAAGGAAGTGGAAGTGGAAGAGATAGGCAAGCGGCGGATGCGGCAGTGAGAAAGCTTTGTGCGTTAATTGCTTGAAAATGAAAACATGAAATTAAATGAAAACATTGTTGGACACAAGTGTCTTGCGTACATTACTCATACGCCTCACAAAACCGACAACCACCGCATGCAGGTAATTATTAAAACTTTCAGCCGTTGCCCTGGCGAAAACCGCAGCTTCTCTTACACACATATATCCATATTTGCTCAGGTTTCTGTGTGCCTGTGTGTACGTACGCATGTCGCAGACAATCAAGTAAATTTCTTCAATGGCTTCCAGCCCAGTGTGGCGCTGGGTGGGCATGAATATGGAAATTATAAAGTACCTATCGGGCTGGCAGTAGCAGCCGCTGGCCGTGTGATAAGTGACAAATAAATGCGCTTTCCATGTGCTCGTTGTCTGCCTGGTGCATGTCCTTGTCTGTTTATTCCTCGAACCTGACCGGCCTGACAGATGCAGCAACTGGCCGCTGACACTGCCCCCTGCTTGCTCCACCACCACCATTGCCTGTTAAATATTGCAAAATATTTCACTCTGCCAAACGATGCAATTATGAAAAATTCGCGCGGGCTTCGTGTGTGGGCGACATCGAATGTGCGACTGTTCGTCAGTGCGTCGCTTGTGTATAATTTCGAGTGTTTTTCTACCGCAAAATTGCTTGCATATTTTAATGAAACTACCACATGACGGCTGCCATCGGCCAGGACATGCCCCTGGTGAATGGGCAGCGAGGACTGTGGCCAATATTTGTTGATCTCGAGTCGTCGTCCTCACATTGCAGCCGCTGACACCACATCCTGTCAGGCTGTCAAAAAAAAAAAAAAAAAAACAAAAAAAAACAAAAAACGAACAAAACAAACATCAAAGGCATATTTAATTAAGAAAATGTTATTCATTTTTTATTTAACAGAAAAGACAAACTGTGCTGCTCGTTCAATAGTGTTCGCCGCCATTGTGATTAACCTGACCTATTTTAAGCAATCTATACATATATTTATAATTATAGCTGTGTCAAATAATTGAATATGTTAATCATAATTATGAATATGTGTTCAATATGAAAGCCAAATTAATAACTCTGAAAAGCACGCAGAGTCGAGAGATAGTGGTTGAAGCATGAAGCTAGGTATTCAATCGCTAAACATTCATAATGAGAAACTTTCCTGCTGAATAAACTCTGTTTAGTAGGAATATTATTTCCCATAAATACTTCAATGTAAGACAAAAATGTATATAATGATATTCTTTGATTTATTTTCTACAGGGTGGAATTATCAGCACGCATTTTCTCAATTTCAAGCCGGGCTCTATATATTATTAAGTACTTGACTGAATCAGGTCAAATAACGATTGCAAATTCCTGTCACTTCATGATTTCTGCTATATTTATTAACTTAAAGACCAGCTATATTAATTAAAGAAAAGACAAACATTAATATGTGAAGTAATAAACTCTGATTCAATATGCCTAAAGCAATTGCATTTACTGCAACTAACTTTGGTTTGCTTAGTGCGCACCTTAAAGGAATACAGAAACTGTATCAATGTTAGGGATTTTCTTTCGCTTCAACAGCTATTCATGAGTCAATGATATTACCAGCTATTTTCTATGACGTCCACGTGACAACTTCTGCGAGCACTTGCCACGGAAGCGAAAAAGCCAAATGAAAACACGTGACGCGATGCCAGCAATTGGTAAGCAACAAAGCTCCAGCTTTGAATTATGACCAACTGGGTCGCATACACAAGCAGCACAAGGAGCTCAGGCAGAAGCAGGGGTAGCAGCAAGAGCCGGACAAGGAGCAGAAGCAACAGGAGTAAGTGCAGGTCCAGCCATGCCGTTGGAGCCAATGGCCACGTTTGCATTTCAATTTTGGGTTTTCTGCGCATTTTTTTTTTCTTACTGAGATTTTGCACTAAGATAAAATCATAAATCAACGCTGAATCAGGTAAATAAAAATAAAGCTCAGAGTGCGTATGCAAATTGAACAGAAACTGAGCGACTGTGAATCTTTGCTTGAGATTCGCTGGCGCAAAAATATGATAAAACTTAAGACAGTCAAAAAGTTTTTGACTTTTCAAAAAACTTTTTTTTGCATAATATTGTTGCAACCAACTTTGCTTTTAAGTAGGTAGCCGACTTTGTGCTTCCACGGCATGAGCCAGTATGTGCGTGTGCTTGTATGTTCGTACTCGTTAAGCGAATGGAAATGTCCATCCAAGCAATTACTGTGTCGTTAATTAGCCTGAGCGCTAAACAGCATGGCTAATGTATAGGCAAAACAGGTTGCAGCCATGGCACATGGATGATGACAATATGGCCAAAATAGTTTTTCTATTTGGACTCGCTGTAAATAAGCTCTTTATTCCCTGACTTCATTGAAAATGGGAATTTGGGGAATCATGTTTTGTGAAAATGTATGTAACAGGCAGAAGGAGGCGTGGCGGTATACACAAAACCGAATTAAAAGTTTCTGGACGTCATTATTACATCTCGATAGTTTCATTAATAAAGTGCAATTATAACTCAAGGTTTTCAATTATTAATATCGCATACTAAAACCCATAAGCGCACAAATTGCGCAGTAAACAGAACGCATATTTATATTGATTTTTTTCTATCGCCTAATGCTCGTTTCAAAACTTTGTATTATTTATTTTAATTTTTGCTAAGAATTTGTTTTACTAATTGGAGCTTTAATACAAACTTATAAATTATAAATCATGGTATAATGATGGATGCTTGACAGAGCCAATATGAATTCTTGATCAGGGCGACGAGCTTAGTCGATTTAGCACTGTTCGTCTGTCCATCTGTCCGTCCATATGTATGAACGCATCGAGAACCTATAAGTGCTAGAGACTTGAAATTTTTGTAGATCCCTATATAGCACGCGTAGATCGAGCTTGTTTGAAAAATCGATATCTATTCTCGTTTTAATCTTCTCGATTACAACTGTTATCGAAATTCAATTATTAAATTATATATCGTACATCTTTTAAGCTAGATTTTTCAAATTTTGCAATGAGTTTAAAGTATATTTTATACAGTTTTGGTTTTTGTTATATTTGGACATAGTCAGAGTGAGCACAGCCATATGCAGAACCATAGGTAGAGCTATAGACTGAGAGCCATAGGAAGAGCAAAGGAAGAGCCATAGGCAGAGCCATAAGCAGAGCCATAAGCAGGGCTACAGTAGAGCAATAGGCAGAATCTAAGAAGAGCCAGGGCAGAGCCGGAGTTGAGTCAAAGCAGTGCCAGAGGCAGAACAACAGAGCCAGACGCACAGCCATAAGCGATGCCAGAGCAAAATTGGAACCTGAGCAGAGCCATAGGCAGACCTGATCTGAGACAGAGCAGAGCCAGCGTTGAGCTCGAGGCAGAGCCATACGAAGTGCCAGAGCAGAGCCAGAGGCAGGGCCTTAGCGTCAGCCTCAGCCTCAGATTTAGCCTCAGCGTCAGCATGAGCATCAGCCTTAGCGTCAGCGTCAGCCTCAGCAGCAGCCACAGCTACTGCTCTGGCTGAGGCTCAGGCTGATGCTCAGGCTGCTGCTCAGGCTGGTGCTCTGGCTGTTGCTCTGGCTGCTGCTCAGGCTGCTGCTCAGGCTGTTGCTCAGGCTGCTGCTCAGGCTGTTGCTCAGGCTGCTGCTCAGGCTGTTACTCTGGCTGGTGCTCTGGCTGCTGCTCTGGCTGCTGCTCAGGGTACTGCACTGGCTGCTGCTCAGGCTGGTGCTCTGGCTGCTGCTCAGGCTGCTGCTCTGGCTGCTGCTTAGGCTTGTGCTCAGGCTGCTGCTCTGGGTACTGCTCTAGCTGCTGCTCAGGCTGGTGCTCTAGCTGCTGCTCTGGCTAAGGCTAAGGCTGGTGCTCTGGCTGCTGCTTTGACTGCTGCTCAGGCTGGTGCTCTGGCTGCTGCTCAGGCTGCTGCTCAGGCTACTGCTCTGGCTGCTGCTCTGGGTACTGCACTGGCTGCTGCTCAGGCTGGCTGCTGCTCTGGGTACTGCTCTGGCTGCTGCTCAGTCTGCTGCTCAGGCTGGTGCTCAGGCTGCTGCTCTGATTACTGCTCTTGCTGCTGCTCAGGCTGCTGCTCAGTCTGCTGCTCAGGCTGGTGCTCTGGCTGCTGCTTTGACTGCTGCTCAGGCTGCTGCTCTGGGTACTGCACTGGCTGCTGCTCAGGCTGGTGCTCTGGCTGCTGCTCTGGCTGCTGCTCTGGGTACTGCTCTGGCTGCTGCTCAGGCTGGTGCTCAGGCTGGTGCTCAGGCTGGTGCTCAGGCTGCTGCTCAGGCTGGTGCTCTGGCTGCTGCTCAGGCTGCTGCTCTGGCTGGTGCTCAGGCTGGTGCTCTGGCTGCTGCTCAGGCTGGTGCTCAGGCTGGTGCTCTGGCTGCTGCTCTGGCTGCTGCTCAGGCTGGTGCTCTGGCTGCTGCTCAGGCTGGTGCTCAGGCTGCTGCTCAGGCTGCTGCTCTGGCTTATGGCTCAGGCTGGTGCTTTGGCTGCTGCTCAGGCTGCTGCTCTGGGTACTGCTCTTGCTGCTGCTCAGGCTGCTGCTCTGACTAAGGCTCAGGCTGGTGCTCTGGCTGCTGCTTTGACTGCTGCTCAGGCTGCTGCTCTGGGTACTGCACTGGCTGGTGCTCTGGCTGGTACTCAGGCTGCTGCTCTGGGTACTGCTCTGGCTTCTGCTCTGGCTGCTGCTCAGGCTGGTGCTCTGGCTGCAGCTCAGGCTGCTGCTCTGGGTACTGCTCTGGCTGCTGCTCAGGCTGGTGCTCTGGCTGGTACTCAGGCTGCTGCTCTGGGTACTGCTCTGGCTTCTGCTCTGGCTGAGGCTCAGGCTGGTACTCAGGCTGCTGCTCTGGGAACTGCTCAGGCTGCTGCTCTGGGTACTGCTCAGGCTGGTCCTTTGGCAGCTGCTCAGGCTGGTGCTCTGGCTGCTGCTCAGGCTGCTGCTCTGGGTACTGCTCAGGCTGCTGCTCAGGCTGCTGCTCTGGGTACTGCTCTGGCTGCTGCTCAGGCTGGTGCTCTGGCTTCTGCTCAGGCTGCTGCTCTGGGTACTGCTCAGGCTGGTGCTCTGGCTGCTGCTCTGGCTGCAGCTCAGGCTGCTGCTCTGGCTGCTGATCTGGGTACTGCTCTTGCTGCTGCTCAGGCTGGTGCTCTGGCTGCTGCTCAGGCTGCTGCTCTGGGTACTGCACTGGCTGCTGCTCAGGCCGGTGCTCTGGCTGCTGCTCAGGCTGCTGCTCTGGCTGCTGCTCTGGCTGCTGCTCTGGCTGCTGCTCTGGCTGCTGCTCAGGCTGGTGCTCTGGCTGCTGCTCAGGCTGGTGCTCTGGCTGCTGCTCAGGCTGGTGCTCTGGCTGCTGCTCAGGCTGGTGCACTGGCTGCTGCTCTGGCTGATCTGGCGGCTGCTGCTCAGGCTGCTGCTCAGCATCAGCCTGAGCCAGAGCAGCAGCCGCCAGATCAGCAGCCTGAGCCTCAGCCAGAGCAGCAACCTGAGCCTCAGCCAGAGCAGTAACCTGAGCAGCAGCCTGAGCAGCAGCCTGAGCACCAGCGTGATCAGCAGCCTGAGCAGCAGCCTGAGCACCAGCCTGAGCACCAGCCTGAGCACCAGCCTGAGTACCAGCCTGAGCACCAGCCTGAGCAGCAGCCTGAGCACCAGCCTGAGCATCAGCCTGAGGAGCAGCCAGAGCAGTACCCAGAGCAGCAGCCTGAGCAGCAGCCAGAGCAGCAGCCAGAGCAGTACCTAGAGCAGCAGCCTGAGCAGCAGCCAGAGCACCAGCCTGAGCAGCAGCCTGAGCAGCAGCCAGTGCAGCAGCCTGAGCAGCAGCCAGAGCAGCAGCCAGAGCAGTACCCAGAGCACCAGCCTGAGCTGCAGCCAGAGTACCAGCCTGAGCAGCAGCCAGAGCAGCAGCCTAAGCACCAGCCTGATCAGCAGCCTGAGCAGCAGCCTGAGCACCAGCCTGAGCACCAGCCTGAGCACCAGCCTGAACACCAGCCTGAGCACCAGCCTGAGTACCAGCCTGAGCACCAGCCTGAGCAGCAGCCAGAGCAGCAGCCAGAGCAGTACCCAGAGCAGCAGCCTGAGCAGCAGCCAGAGCAGCAGCCTGAGCAGCAGCCAGAGCAGCAGCCTGAGCAGCAGTCTGAGCAACAGCCTGAGCAGCAGCCAGAGCAGTTCGCAGAGCAACAGCCTGAGCAGCAGCCAGAGCATCAGCCTGAGGCTGTTGCTCAACTGTTGCTCAACTGTTGCTCAACTGTTGCTCAACTGTTGCTCAACTGTTCCTCAACTGTTGCTCAACTGTTGCTTAACTGTTCCTCAACTGTTGATCAACTGTTGACCATCAGCGTCTGCCTTAGCATCAGAGTATCAGGCTGAGGCTGTTGCTCAGACTGAGGTTCAGACTGGTGCACTGGCTGCTGCTCTGGCTGATGCTCTGGCTGCTGCTCTGGCTGAGGCTCAAGCGGATGCTCTGGATACTGCTCTGGCTGCTGCTCAGGCTGGTGTACAGGCTGCTGCTCTGGGTACTGCTCTTGCTGCTGCTCTGGGTACTGCACTGGCTGCTGCTCAGGCTGCTGCTCAGCCTGCTGCTCTGGCTGCTGCTCAGGCTGCTGCTCTGGGTACTGCTCAGGCTGCTGCTCAGGCTGCTGCTCTGGCTGCTGCTCTGGCTGCTGCTCAGGCTGCTGCTCAGGCTGCTGCTCTGATTACTGCTCTTGCTGCTGCTCAGGCTGCTGCTCTGGCTAAGGCTCAGGCTGGTGCTCTGGCTGCTGCTCAGGCTGCTGCTCAGGGTACTGCTCTGGCTGCTCCTCAGGCTGCTGCTCAGGCTGGTGCTCAGGCTGCTGCTCAGGCTGGTGCTCTGGCTGCAGCTCAGGCTGGTGCTCTGGGTACTGCTCTGGCTGCTGCTCAGGCTAAGGCTCAGGCTGGTGCTCTGGCTGCTGCTCAGGCTGCTGCTCTGGGTACTGCTCTGGCTGCTGCTCTGGCTGCTGCTCTGGTTGCTGCTCAGGCTAAGGCTTAGGCTGGTGCTCTGGCTACTGTTCTGGCTGCTGCTCTGGCTGCTGCTCAGGCTGCTGCTCAGGCTGCTGCACTGGCTGCTGCTCAGGCTGCTGCTCAGGCTGGTGCTCTGGCTGCTGCTCAGGCTGCTGCTCTAGGTACTGCTCTGGCTGCTGCTCTGGTTGCTGCTCAGGCTAAGGCTTAGGCTGGTGCTCTGGCTACTGTTCTGGCTGCTGCTCAGGCTGGTACTCTGGCTGCAGCTCAGGCTGGTGCTCTGGGTACTGCTCTGGCTGCTGCTCTGGCTGCTGCTCAGGCTGCTGCACTGGCTGCTGCTCAGGCTGCTGCTCAGGCTGGTGCTCTGGCTGCTGCTCAGGCTGCTGCTCAGGCTGCTGCTCTGGCTTATGGCTCAGGCTGCTGCTCAGGCTGGTGCTGTGGGTACTGCTCTGGCTGCTGCTCTGGCTGCTGCTCAGGCTGCTGCTCTGGCTTATGGCTCAGGCTGGTGCTCTGGCTGCTGCTCAGGCTGCTGCTCAGGCTGGTGCTCTGGGTACTGCTCAGGCTGCTGCTCTGGGTACTGCTCTTGCTGCTGCTCAGGCTGGTGCTCTGGCTGCTGCTCTGGCTGCTGCTCTGGCTGCTGCTCAGGCTGGTGCTCAGGCTGGTGCTCTGGCTGCTGCTCTGGCTGCTGCTCAGGCTGGTGCTCTGGCTGCTGCTCAGGCTGGTGCTCAGGCTGCTGCTCAGGCTGCTGCTCTGGGTACTGCTCTTGCTGCTGCTCAGGCTGCTGCTCTGGCTTATGGCTCAGGCTGGTGCTTTTGCTGCTGCTCTGGGTACTGCTCTTGCTGCTGCTCAGGCTGCTGCTCAGGGTACTGCTCTGGCTGCTCCTCAGGCTGCTGCTCAGGCTGGTGCTCAGGCTGCTGCTCAGGCTGGTGCTCTGGCTGCAGCTCAGGCTGGTGCTCAGGGTACTGCTCTGGCTGCTCCTCAGGCTGCTGCTCAGGCTGGTGCTCAGGCTGCTGCTCAGGCTGGTGCTCTGGCTGCAGCTCAGGCTGGTGCTCTGGGTACTGCTCTGGCTGCTGCTCAGGCTAAGGCTCAGGCTGGTGCTCTGGCTGCTGCTCAGGCTGGTGCTCAGGCTGGTGCTCTGGCTGCTGCTCAGGCTGCTGCTCAGGGTACTGCTCTGGCTGCTCCACAGGCTGCTGCTCAGGCTGGTGCTCAGGCTGCTGCTCAGGCTGGTGCTCTGGCTGCAGCTCAGGCTGGTGCTCTGGGTACTGCTCTGGCTGCTGCTCAGGCTAAGGCTCAGGCTGGTGCTCTGGCTGCTGCTCAGGCTGCTGCTCTGGGTACTGCTCTGGCTGCTGCTCTGGCTGCTGCTCTGGTTGCTGCTCAGGCTAAGGCTTAGGCTGGTGCTCTGGCTACTGTTCTGGCTGCTGCTCTGGCTGCTGCTCAGGCTGGTGCTCAGGCTGGTGCTCAGGCTGCTGCTCAGGCTGGTGCTCTGGCTGCTGCTCAGGCTGCTGCTCTGGCTGCTGCTCAGGCTGGTGCTCTGGCTGCTGCTCAGGCTGGTGCTCAGGCTGGTGCTCTGGCTGCTGCTCTGGCTGCTGCTCAGGCTGGTGCTCTGGCTGCTGCTCAGGCTGGTGCTCAGGCTGCTGCTCAGGCTGCTGCTCTGGGTACTGCTCTTGCTGCTGCTCAGGCTGCTGCTCTGGCTTATGGCTCAGGCTGGTGCTTTGGCTGCTGCTCAGGCTGCTGCTCTGGGTACTGCACTGGCTGCTGCTCAGGCTGGTGCTCTGGGTACTGCTCAGACTGCTGCTCTGGCTGAGGCTCAGGCTGCTGCTCAGGCTGCTGCTCAGGCTGGTGCTCTGGCTGTTGCTCAGGCTGCTGCTTAGGCTGCTGCTCAGGCTGTTGCTCAGGCTGTTGCTCAGGCTGGTGCTCTGGCTGCTGCTCTGGCTGCTGCTCTGGCTGCTGCTCTGGCTGCTGCTCAGGCTGTTGCTCAGGCTGTTGCTCAGGCTGGTGCTCAGGCTGGTGCTTAGGCTGCTGCTCTGGCTACTGCTCTGGCTGCTGCTCAGGCTGGTGCTCAGGCTGGTGCTCTGGCTGCTGCTCAGGCTGCTGCTCTGGCTGCTGCTCAGACTGCTGCTCTGGCTGTTGCTCAGGCTGGTGCTCAGGCTGGTGCTCAGGCTGGTGCTCTGGCTGCTGCGCAGGCTGGTGCTCAGGCTGCTGCTCTGGGTACTGCACTGGCTGCTGCTCAGGCTGGTGCTCAGGCTGGTGCTCTGGCTGCTGCTCTGGCTACTGCTCAGGCTGGTGCTCTGGCTGCTGCTCAGGCTGGTGCTCA
>JBAMCI010000169.1:0-11203 GCA_037075265.1 Drosophila nigricruria | reverse complement strand
ACACACACACACATGCATACACACGCACGCATAAGCATGCGCTCTGCTGACTGCGCAGCTGACGCAGCGACTGCGCTGTATGGGAAATTAAATGTTTAATAACTTTTTTTGTGGATAGACTTTCTTAATCAAACTTGCGCAGCGTAATCATGTCATTCATATGTATGTATTTGCCAAAGCACAAGTCTCTAGTATTTGAAATACGAATTTTGCAAATTGGGGGCGAAGGAGGCGTGGCATCCAAAATCCAAAAATGACAAAATGTCCGCATTCATTACACAAATCTACACAGTAAATTTGGAGTCTCTAGCTTTTACGGTATGCTTAGCGGAAGAAAAGTTATCGATTTTTATCGATAATAAGGAAACGGGATGAGTTATCGAAAATCTAAAAAAAACTCGTACTGCGTAGGCTATAGACGAGTATTCTCTGAAAATTTCATGTATCTAGCTTTTGTGGTTTACGAGATCGCTGCGTTCATACGGACGGATGGACGGACGGACGGACGGACGGACGGACGGACGGACGGACGGACGGACGGACAGACGGACAGGGCTATTTCAACTCAGCTCATCGAGCTGATCAAGAATATATATACTTTATGGGGTCTGCGATGTCTCCTTCTGCCTGTTACATACATTTCACAAAAACATTATACCCTGATTTCCCATTTTCAATGGGTTCAGGGTATAAAAAAACGTAACTTTGTCCCACTGTACACTTGCCTTCGTATATATATATATATATTTTTTTTTTTTTCCACAAAAAAAACTCACTCAAAAAAAAATCACTCAAAGTCGTTGTGCGCCACTGTTTATTCGCCACTCGCCACTGTCTCTCTTTGTACGTATATATATATTTTTTTTTCAAAAAAAAAACTCACTCAAAAAAAATCACTCAAAGCCGCTGTGCGCTACTGTTCATTCACCACTCGCCGCTGTCTCTCTTTGTACGTATACATTTTTATTTTTCTCAAAAAAAAACTCACTCAAAAAAAATTTCGTACATGTTACGCCGGCACACACTTGCTCTGAGTTTTTGGCCCTCGGCCTGCAGTTCACTCGATTTTTTGCTCGAAATTTCTAGCTCTCGACCCACTGTACACGCTTGCTCGTTCTCGACGTTTCCCGTTGCATGCTGTACTTTTTCGGCGTCGCTGTGCCCTTGAATTTCGTTCGCCGTTACCGTCGCCGCGCTTGAAGAGTATGCTTGGGTATCGCCGACTTGACGTAGATTTTGCGGCGTTTGCCGACCAGCACCTTTATTTGGGCATATGCGCAGGATTTTACGCCGCGAATATGCCACGCTCCTTAGTAGTCCCAGGGTCCCTGCTCGGGCGCCACTTGTAAAGTTACAAATCTGGCTGGGGTGCAGACTCAGTCTCCCAGGACCAGCACCTACAAGAATATTTGTTAAGTGCGGGGACGGGGACTTAAGGGAAGGGAAAGGGGGTCGTTTGGTTAATACAAACTATTGCTCGCAAAATCTAAGTGTTGGAGTCGGGGTTATCTGCATGACTAAACGCGGACTTAGCCTCGTCTCTACTTTGGATTAGTTTCTATTTTTGATACAGTAGAACGGCTGGCCGAGGAACAAGCACAGCGTCGCCGCTGAAGTTCTCTCTAGGCCGCGCCGTTTTTATGCCGGGGTTATCCGCGCGGCGGACGGGACTTTGCCTCGCCCAAACTACTGCTCAAAACTACTTCGTATTAGTGGCGGCCGCCAACGGGGTTCACGTCGGCCGGCGCGCGATTTGTTAGAATGGCGTTTCAGCCGGCTTTGTTAAAGTAAAAATCAGATCTGTTAGATTATCTAATTTCCTTATTTATTATTAGTTAACATTTTCTTCTTATTATACCTTGACTGCCGGTCGAGCCCTGTCGTACCGGTCACGTGTCCAAATAACCTTGTTTCCCCGTCGGCGGCGCTCCGCGCTCGCTGATCTTATCTCTTTTCCTTTTTCTCTTCGACCGTCTTGGTCGCGTGCCAAAAACTAATTAACCTTAAGCCCTTGATTCTACCACACACGAGCCGCCCGATCGCCTCGGCGACGCAACTCACCACAGCGCTCGCTCCCCATGGTGGAGCTTTCACCACGCTGCGCAGAGTTGCATCGCCGATCGTCGGCGCGCACTCGAGCGGTTACATTCAAATTCAAATATGTTACGCTCCTTGCGTCTTAACTTAAAACTATGTTGCGCTCCTTGCGTCTTAATTCTAACTTAAAACTATATTGTTATAATTACTAATTACTAAACTAACTATATACCTATGCCATGTGAGGCGGCTACTCTGGCAGCCGCCTTACATGATATAAATAATTTTATATTTATTATATAAGATGACAATCTAAGCATATAATTTGTTATAAGCCTTATTTTCTGATTGATTTTCTTTTATTTCTATGAGTGCATTGACATTAAAAACATATGTTGAATAGACTTTGAGCATTTTCCAACACTGAAACTACAATTTTGTGCTATAAGACAATTGTGGCGGCATGTAGATTTACTCTGTAGAGTGCGATTGCCATCACTCAGATTATTTCGAGCTCTCGATTTTCGGCGGTCGATTTGCGATTTCTGTATTAAATTAATTATCATTGAAAGCTTTTTTAATAACTTAAGAAATAAACTTTGCTGATCGGTTCAGAGCAACAAAAACGTCCGGTTATATTGCAGTGTTTTGTAATATATCTTTATAAAAATCGCGTTTACAATAAATATACAGTTTTGTCCGTTAAGTGCCGTTGTGTGTGTGAGTGTTGATAATAAACTATAATTTCACGTGTCGAGTTATTACAATAGGTACCGTGTTTTGTGAAAGTGATCGCCACCTCACTAACTCTAAATATTGAACTAAATTGCTTCGCTACCTTCGCGCCGATCAACAAATCAGTTGACTGATTTCGCGGCAAGCAAGAAATTCGTCGGCAATCGACGACGTTTTTGTGCGCGTAGTGTAACGGCCGAACTTTAAGTGTATGTGTGAGTGTATATGTATAAAAATTATGGAATTTAATATCTTTGTCAGAGGCGTTAGCCAGCTCACTGATATAACTCCGTAAGGTTTGTGTTTAATATCGACAGCGATGGCTGGTCGAATTAAAGAGTGAGTAATAAGCGATTAGAATTGTTGCGAGCGGTACGCTGCGCGTTTATTGAATTCACACTTAAGACTAACAATTAGAGAATTAACAAGTAAGAAAGCTCTAGTCGGTGGTGCCCGACTAGGAGATCCCCTGAACCCTACAAAGAGCCGATACTCCAAATATTCTATGCTTATTTAACATATACATGTATACAAGCAAATACGTGGACACACACATACACATACGCATAAGCACGCGCTCTGCTGACTGCGCAGTTAGCGCAGCGACTGCGCTTGGGCTGCAGTATGGCTATATTATGGGAAGTTAATTGTAGAATAAGTTTCTTTGTAGATGGACTTTCTTAATCAAACTTTCAGAGCGTAATACTGTCATTCATATGTAAGTAATTGCCAAAGCACAAGCCTCTAGTATTTGAAATACGGTTTTTACAAGTTTGGTGTTAAGGGAAGGAAAGGGGGGATGGTATCCAAAATGTGAAAAAAATCAAAATTGTATAAGCTCCACATAATACTAAATACAAAATTTGGAGGCTCTAACTCTAAAGATGTGGGAGATATAAATCTATAGCTGAATTTCGATAACGTTTTAAATCGATAACTTTATAACGATTAAATTTATCGATTTTTTGAAACAAACTCGATCTGCGCGTGCTATACACGGACTTACATAACATTTTCAAGTCTCTAGCTCTTATAGATTCTGAGATCGACGCGTTCAAACATACGGACAGACGGACGGACGGACGGACGGAGGGACGGACAGACGTACAGGGCTAAATCAATTCAGCTCGTCGCCCTGATCAAGAATATATATACTTTATGGGGTCTGCCACGCCTCCTTCTGCCTGTTACATACATTTCAACAAAACCATTATACCCTGATTTCCCATTTTCAATGGGTTCAGGGTATAAAAACTAAGTCTGCGACCAAGCGCAGATTCGGTGCTGCCGCAGCGCTGCCGCCAGTGCACAGCCGCTGCTACCGTTGCGGGCGTCGACGTTGGTGTTCTTGGAACACCAGCGGCGTTGGTCGTTGCTAGTGCAAAGCTGCTGCCGCCGTCGCAAGCGCAGGCGCTGTCGTTGGCGTTCTTGGAACACCAGCGGCGTTGATCGTTGCTAAAGCAAAGCCGCTGCCGCCGTCGTAGGCGCAGGCGCTGTCGTCGCTATTCATGGAACTCCAGCGCCGTTGACCGTTGCTGTTCTTCGAACCCCAGCGTCGTTGCTGGTGCTCCTCAGAACTGCTGACTTGCGCCTTGTGTGTGGCGCCGTATTATCACGACGGCCGCTAACATTGTTGCGGTACATCCGCAGCTGCCGCTGAAGCTGCCAACATTGTTGCGACACATTCGTAGCTATCACTGTTGCGACACATTCGTAGCTACCGCTGGAGCTGTCATCATTGTTGCGACACAATCGCAGCTGTGACTCTGGGCGTGGACTTCGCAAATATGACAAGTCAGCACGCGCCCAGTGTCAGTGGTTAACTTATACATATTTATATACATATATACTTTGTGTGAGTATGTTTCGGCTGCTAGAGAAGAGACTTTTGCCCGATCGTGAGTGGCGCGTGTTTTTCTGCTCTGGACCACGAACAGCAAGTTTTTAATTTAATTATTCTAGTCTTTTTCAAGACTTTAAATAAAAAATTTTACTTTTTACTTATTATATATATTTATATAAATACCTACATAGTTAATTAATTAGTTTATGATATATATTAGATATAACTTTATAAACATACATTTGTACTAAAAATTGTTTTAAAAAATTTAACATTTATTTAAGATATTTAAGTGCATACAATTTGTATTAAATTAATAATTTTTCTAATAATATTAAAATGCCTAGGACAAAGAGAATTTCAGCATCTAATAGGTCTCAGAGACAACGAAATAGAAACGTGTTAAATAGGTCAAATGCTGAATATTCTGAGCAGGAAAGAATTAATAATTTAGAGTCTCAAAGAGAGCGTAGAGAAAATGAAGAGTTTAGTCAAAGTGAGAGAAATAGAAATAGACAAAGGAACCAAGTTCACAGAAATAATACTTTAAATAGAATGTTCAGGCATGAACATAAAGAAATAGCCGAAGATCATAAACATGTAATCTACGCACTCACGACTAGGTTGAAGTACGTAGAAATGACAAGGGTCACACATGCAGAGTCTATAAATAGGCTAAGTACACAAACATTAACGCTGAGCCTTACAAACTCTGCGATAAGTTAAGAGTACATAAACACCAACGCTGAGCCTTACAAACTCTGCGATAGACTAAGAATAGATAAAGACCAACGCTGGGCCTTACAAACTCAGCAATAGATAAGCTAGATTTAAGGGTTAAAATTATGCATGAGTCAGTATATAAATACACTGGCTCAGAAGAATAAAATCAATATACTACTGAACACCAACACAGCAAGTCTATTCATGGTTCTTCGAGCCGGATAGATCAAGTCTACTCAAGGACCTTCGCGCCGGAGAGATCAATATATTATTGATCGTCAACGCAGCGAGTGTGTTCAAGGTCCGTTGAGCCGGAGATTGAAGTGTATTCATGATCTAAGTGAAATCATGGTCCTTCGAGCCGGATAGATAAAGTATATTCAAGGTCCGTTGAGCCGGAGACGAAGTGCCAACACAATGGATGTGATGGTAGACCTTGCAGATAGGAGAGTTCTAAAAGTAAGGCAGCACATTGCAGAAGTGTATGCCAACCTAGAGCTCAGCAACCAGGAGAGGTGTCTTCACGACGAGGTGCCAGCACAATGGACGTGATGGTGGACCTTGCAGATAGGAGAGTTCTAAAAGTAAGGCAGCACATTGCAGAAGTGTATGCCAACCTAGAGCTCAGCAACCAGGAGAGGTGTCTTCACGACGAGGTGCCAGCACAATGGATGTGATGGTGGACCTTGCAGATAGGAGAGTTCTAAAAGTAAGGCAGCACATTGCAGAAGTGTATGCCAACCTAGAGCTCAGCAACCAGGAAGAAATCTGGGACAAAAGACTGAACTTGGATGGATTGTTTCTGGCAACATAGCTAGACCATCAAGCAACAAGATAATCAGCGCAACAAAACTCTCTAAAAAAGGCTATGGCAAAACTACTGCAAAAGGAGCTGCAGGAGATGCTATATCAACATCAAGGAGAGAAGGAGGAAAATCTAGAATGCAAAAAATGACAACTGGAAAAGGAAGATCAAAAGCAGAGGGAGCAACAATGGATGTAATACCAAAACAACCCGATGCAACTGCTAAAGCAAGCACCGCCAGAAGACATCTACAAGAAGCCAACAGCTCGATCACCAAGAAGCAACGTAACGAGACGCTGCGACCGGATGAGCATGAAGCCGATGCTAACACAACTGGAGTTCGTCGTTCCAGACGTGGTCAAGTGCCGCTGTGCTATACCTGGATGCACAGCGTAAGCGATCCCTTCCAGTTTATACGGAAGGTAATGGACGCATCCAAGAAGTCATCGGCACACAAATCCAAAAGGCGAGTAGGTGCGACTGCTGATGGAGGACGTTCTATGAAAAACAGACCACTGGCTGTCATTTTCTGGCCCCCCGCAGAATGTTCAGGCATGAACATAAAGAAATAGCCGAAGATCATAAACATGTAATCTACGCACTCACGACTAGGTTGAAGTACGTAGAAATGACAAGGGTCACACATGCAGAGTCTATAAATAGGCTAAGTACACAAACATTAACGCTGAGCCTTACAAACTCTGCGATAAGTTAAGAGTACATAAACACCAACGCTGAGCCTTACAAACTCTGCGATAGACTAAGAATAGATAAAGACCAACGCTGGGCCTTACAAACTCAGCAATAGATAAGCTAGATTTAAGGGTTAAAATTATGCATGAGTCAGTATATAAATACACTGGCTCAGAAGAATAAAATCAATATACTACTGAACACCAACACAGCAAGTCTATTCATAGAATTTTAGATCAAAGCCAAAATACCCTTCTTCGAGCTACTTTACGCTCAAATTCACAGATCAGACAGTTAGAACAATTGGCTAACACTTCGCGTCGGTCGAGACGCAGACAGGACTCAACTTATAGGGCAAATGAACAAAGACAGAACACTGAGGACCACGCGACTCGACGAGCCAATTCTCCCGTTAGGCAACAGGAGCAATTGGCTGACACTTCGCGCCGATCGAGACGCAGACAAGACCCAGTCTACCGGGCAAATGAACAGAGACAGAACACTACGGACCACGCGACTCGACGAGCCAATTCTCCCGTTAGGCAACAGGAGCAATTGGCTGACACTTCGCGCCGATCGAGACGCAGACAAGACCCAGTCTACCGGGCAAACGAACAGAGACAGAACAATGAGGACCACGCAACTCGACGAGCCAATTCTCCCGTTAGGCAACAGGAGCAATTGGCTGACACTTCGCGCCGATCGAGACGCAGACAAGACCCAGTCTACCGGGCAAATGAACAGAGACAGAACACTACGGACCACGCGACTCGACGAGCCAATTCTCCCGTTAGGCAACAGGAGCAATTGGCTGACACTTCGCGCCGATCGAGACGCAGACAAGACCCAGTCTACCGGGCAAATGAACAGAGACAGAACACTACGGACCACGCGACTCGACGAGCCAATTCTCCCGTTAGGCAACAGGAGCAATTGGCTGACACTTCGCGCCGATCGAGACGCAGACAAGACCCAGTCTACCGGGCAAATGAACAGAGACAGAACACTACGGACCACGCGACTCGACGAGCCAATTCTCCCGTTAGGCAACAGGAGCAATTGTGTGTGTACATGTGTTGCTTGTTGTTAATAAGCACAGAATGTTTGGAATATCGGCTCATCGCAGGGTTCAGGGGATCTCGTAGTCGGGTACCACCGACTAAAGCTTTCTTACTTGTTATACCCTGAACCCATTGAAAATGGGAAATCAGGGTATAATGGTTTTGTTAAAATGTATGTAACGGGCAGAAGGAGGCGTGGCAGACCCCATAAAGTATATATATTCTTGATCAGGACGACGAGCTGAGTCGATTTAGCCATGTCCGTCTGTCCGTCTGTCCGTCCGTCCGTATGTGTGAACGCGTCGATCTCAGAATCTATAAGAGCTAGAGACTTGAAATTTTTTATGTAGGCCCGTGTATAGCACGCGCAGATCGAGTTTGTTTCGAAAATTCGATAACTTTTATCGTTTTAATGTTATCGATTAAAAACGAAATCGAAAACCAGTTATAAAATTATAGCTCTTACATCTTTCGAGCTAGAGTCTTCAAATTTTGTATTTAGTTTCATATGTATTTTATACAATTTTGATTTTTGTTATATTTTGAATACCGGATCCAAATTTTAACTAATTCTTAAAACTTAGTATCAGTTGTAAATATAGGCAATAAGTGCAAGAGTTTGAATTTTCTCTAATTAAGAAATTTTTTATAGAATATTGAGACTATGTGCTGAAAATTTCATTAAAATCTATCAAGTAACACAGAAGTTATTAAGCAAAACGTTTGGCTAATTACCAACAGCAGCAGCGCGACTACTTACGCAGTTTTCCTATACATGTGAACACATATGAACATGTACACATGAACACACATATGAACATAGAAATGCATATATTCTGGAATATTCTAAGAATCGCAAATGCGGCGATAGTAAGTTGTTCTAGGTTCGACGCCCCGGCTAGACAATTTATTTTGTATTTCTCTTCAAATAAGAAATTCTTTTTTTTTTACAAATTTGCTATTTAATTCTGAAGATACGGGTTAAAATCGACATACATATGTTAAACCAGTAGACGGCGTGTGCGTAAATACATTTATTTACTTTTAAAAAAAAAAATTTTTTTTTTTAGTCAATGGCAATTTAGTCTCGTTTAAATTGTATTAGTGTTGCATTTGCAACTCGGGCAATAATTCTCGTGGTGGCTTTGAAGAATGAGATGATGGCAGTGAACATCCGCGGCGCGAACGCTTTTTTTTTAATTTTTCAAAAATATATGAGTTATTATACAAGCAGATACGTCGTACATATGTAGTGTAGTATGTTTCTTTGTTTTTTTTCTATTCACACTTTTATCAACTGTAAGCATATGTAAAGTTTGAAAATATGAGACATAATGTTCATAGCATAGAATCATCCCAACTTCAACTAATATGGATATATACATAGGCCCCTTTTGAAGTTAAATCTCAAAATAAATACAATTAATGTATATCAAATATCGATTGCTTCATTTTATGCTTATATGCATGTATGTATGTAATACATACTATGCATATATGTATGTATGTATACGTATGGTTTGGCCTTCAACAAGTCATTTTTCGCATGCACACATACACCTTTATACATAGATGTTCTAGTTTGTCTATATGTATGTACAAGTTCAAAATCTCATCACTATCACTAACCATACAACACATAGATGAGACAACTAGAACAAGCGTTTTCAACACACTAGCGGCGAAGCTGACCGTCCCACACAAGCACGACTGAGCTTCGGTTGGGTTCGGTTAGCTTCAAGCAATGAACATATATGCCTGCAAAATCATTGCGCTGCGAGCGCTCAGCCGAAATGGTCAATCTATACACAAAGCCCTTCTACGCAACTATGTGTGCTTATTCCCTGATCTCCTCTCTCTCAAATATATTTATTCTCAGCTCTCTTCTCTCGCAAATATATTTGAATGCTCGCACCAGCAGCAACCCACAAAAATTGAAATTTGCTCGCTGAGGTCCAATGTCTTCTCTTGCGAGAGTAGAGTATACCAAATTGTAGAAAGCGTTTGCCATGCTCATGCAAAATGTTGACATTTTCATGATTATTTGTTGAAAGGGTATGAAACCGTTGAGGCGCATAACGAATATGTTTTCGCGACGAGCGTGCACACACACTTACAGTCACTTACCGCTACAGTTGCTCACATGTATGAGCATTTGTGTGCCTGTATGCGAATTTGAAGCTGCTTGTAGAAATTGTCAAGGGTGTCGCGCGATTCAGTAGTTTGGTAATTTTGTATGGTTTGAATTGTAGAGTGACTGTCAAATGAGCTTATATGGTCCGCAGCATTAATTTTGGCTTAGTTTGGTGCATCCTGACAGCTGTGAATAGATATGAATTACCTGACGCACTTAAATGTTTTATAGCCTATTAACCGATATATTTCACAGAATTAAATAAACTTTTTAGTTAGAGCACTGCTATGATTTTTTCGATTTGAAAATATTTATGGCCCAATATTACTATAGTAATTAATTTATTAATAATAAATTAATCAATATGTAGCTGTAAGTATTTATTAATGCATATACATACAATATGTGTGAAGTGGATTTGGATGTCGACAACATCGATCAAAACAAAAAATGTTTCTACAGGCAGGCAAATGCTCATACATGTGAGCAAGTGACTGTATGTGTGTGTGCATGCTCATCGCGAAAACATATTCGTTTATATTCGTTTGCGAAAACACACGCTCGTCGCGAAAATATATTCGTTATGCGCCTCAACGGTTTCATACCCTTTCAACAAATAATCATGAAAATGTCAACATTTTGCATGAGCATGGCAAACGCTTTCTACAATTTGGTATACTCTACTCTCGCAAGAAGAAGAGAGCGGAGAATAAATATATTTGAGAGAGAGGAGATCAGGGAATAAGCACACATAGTTGCGTAGAAGGGCTTTGTGTATAGATTGACCATTTCGGCTGAGCGCTCGCAGCGCAATGACTTTGCAGATATATTTGTTCATTGCTTGAAGCTAACCGAACCCAACCGAAGCTCAGTCGTGCTTGTGTGGGACGGTCAGCTTCGCCGCTAGTGTGTTGAAAACGCTTGTTCTAGTTGTCTCATCTATGTGTTGTATGGTTAGTGTCACTATTTAAATGGAAGTTTCAAACACTAATTTGATACATTTAATAGCCGGGATTTTTAAAAAAGTTAAAAATATTTTTATTTTGTGTTTTTTGATATAAATAATTTTATATTTATTATATAAGGTGACAATCTAAGCATATAATTTGTTATAAGCCTTATTTTCTGATTGATTTTCTTTTATTTCTATGAGTGCATTGACATTAAAAACA
>JBAMCI010000168.1:0-82435 GCA_037075265.1 Drosophila nigricruria | reverse complement strand
CCTTTTGTAGTAAACAACTCAGTAGAACTACAACGGCTACAACAAAACATAAACGAATTATACAGTCAAAAAGTACACATTGAGGATCTGGTCTTCCACACGATGAATGGACACATCTCGTTAGGATTAACAATAATTGTAATAGTTTTTATTTTCCTATATATAATTAAGAAAAGAAACCAGAGACATCAATTGCTGACTGTCACATTTTCTGGCCCCCCGCAGAATGTTCAGGCATGAACATAAAGAAATAGCCGAAGATCATAAACATGTCATCTACGCACTTAACGACTAGGTTGAAGTTCGTAGAAATGAGAAGGGTCACATGTTTGGAATCTATAATAGGCTAAGTACACTAATATTAACGCTGAGCCTTACAAACTCTGCGATAGACTAAGAATAAATAAACATCTGCGCTGACCCTTACAAACTCTGCGACATGCTAAGAATAGATAAAGACCAACGCTGAGCCTTACAAACTCAGCAATAGATAAGCTAGATTTAAGGGTTGAAATTATGCATGAGTCAGTATATAAATACACTGGCTCAGAAGAATAAAATTAATATACTACTGATCACCAACACAGCAAGTCTATTCATCATCTATTTCTTCGATACTTGTGATATTATTAAATATAAATTTACAACTGTTGGTTATAGTGCAACTTTTACTTAATTTAAGTTCCTTTAAGATTGTATTTGGTTTATATTCCAGTGTCTTATTGTTAATTTCTATAATTAATAAATTTTCTTGATCAATTTGGATATAATCTATGTTAGGCATTGGGATAAGTAACTTAACATCTACACTTATATACTTTTTTGGAATTTTTATTGCTATTATTATGCAATTATTTTTGTATTTCAAAATGCCCGTACGAATTAACTTTAATTTATAAAAATCAATATCAAATTTGTTTATTTCTTCTTCTGATAAAATTTCTGGTAAAATTATGTTATTCTTTGCAGAGGTTATATTTTCCTGAATGTAATTTATTTTGTATTCAATATTTTTTAATTTTTGTGTTTGGTCATTTATGCTTGTCAGTGTTTCGTTAATGATTATTCGGTCGTGCTTAACCTATGTATTGTGTCGTTAAAATGTGAATTTATGCTTATTTCTTGGTTCATGTTGTTTATGATGTTATGGTTATTTTGGTCAATTATATCAAGATGTTCTAAGATATCTGCCCTGTCTACGTCGTCCATTAGTCCAAATAGCCATTTGTATGCTGTTCCTGCTATATTTATAAGTCCCCTATTATTTCTGCTAAAAGGTGTAATGGATTTAATCTTTGCCTTTATTAATCTGATTTCTGCAAATAGTTCCTCACTGTCAGTAATATTGGCTGTTCTTATGTTTGTTTCTATTCGTTTTATAATATTCTGAAGTGGGTCGATGTTAATAATGTGTAGTATAATTATTGTTTCTTTTACTATATCGGTTTGATGAATCTGTATGGGTGCATAACCTGCACTTACTAATATCGGTTCCATTTGTAATCTTGTCTGTACTGTATTGAACCTGGTTATAATGATGGCTAAAATGATTAGTATCTGGGGAATAAAGAAAAAAACTTTGTCAAATCTGCTATCAATCTGTATTTTTTTCGTTAGTATTGTTAATTTCCTGTTTTAACGGTCTTTTAATGTTACTTGGATGAATGTTTTCTAACATTGCATATCTAAAATAAGGCTCATCCTTATGTCTGACTCTTTTATAATTTTTAATTAGACCTTCCTGTCTTTGTTCATTGTATTCTTATCTTGTATTATTTATTTTGTTTATAATCATTTTCTTACGTTCCTCAATAGTCATTTTTAATTTATTTGCATCTTCTGTGTCTTTATCATAAATTGGTGTACATTTTATTGTTGAATGATAACGTTTATTGGAAGCTATTGTTGCTAATTGAATTTTAGATTCAATAGATAGTTCATTATTATCTATTCCTGTTATTATTTCAATTAATGTAGAATGTAATCTTTCAATATCAGCGTTTCCCTTTTTTGTGAATTGGGCTTTGTATAATGTATTGAAATATCTTCCTTGTTTAAAAACTGTATTATATGTTCTGATCTAAACTCATTATCCATTATTATTTTCTGTGGTTTATTAAATTTTGCAAATGTTCTATCATAATTTGCATCTTTGTTCGCCAATTTCTCTCCATAATATTATAAGCAACTGCAAATTTTGTAAGTTTATCTATGATTGTAACAAAAGATTTGTGTTTTTTGTGAAATATATCTAAATGTATAATTTGGTTTTTAGTATCTGGTGTTTCTGTAAATTGAAAGTTTGGTTTTATCGGTTTTCTATCATACTTTATTTCTTTGCATTTTCTACAATTTGCTATTATTAATTGAATATGGTCCCTTAATTTTGGAAAATAGATTTTGTCTTTTAGTGAATTGAATGTTTCACTTATAACGCTGTGTAATGAATCTTTTGAATGGTAAATTGAAATTTGTTTATGTAATTCTTCCACAGTTGAAATTTCTTGTGCTCTTTTTGTACATTTGAAAAATTTAATATTTTTAGAGTGAGAAAAAATGTTGATTAATATACATTGTATTTTATGATATTCTGAGTCTGGTACTTCTGAAAAAATTCCTACTATTCCTTTCTCTATATTATTTTGTAATTTTATTTCAATTTCATTTTCTGTGTCTGCTGGATTTACTTCAATTATTTTTCTTCCATGGTATATATTAATATTATCTGTTGCTGAGTAGGTTATTATTATCTGAGTTTTATATTTATTAACAAAATCATTTTTTATATAAAAATGAGTTAATTCCTCTTCATCTGCTGAATGCTATGTATTTGTTACATCAAAATTTTATTCTTCTTTATTTTCTTCTGTATTTCTGCTTAAAAAATCTGCTACCCACCGATGTCCGATGTCCGGACCCGGGTCAGTTGTGAACTTCATCTGCAACGGAAGATCGTTTCGCTACCACCATCCCAGCAACAAGGGACAGCAGCGACATCGGTACAGCAGCAGCCACGCAGCCGCATTGCAGCCACGGAGGCTGGCAAAGCAGTGAAAAACGGGTGTTTTCTGCAACAGCGGGCGTGGCCAGAGGAAGGAATGCAACCCGGTCCAGGAGAGGGACATCATGGAGAGGATCGCGCTATATAGATTTGGAAGAAAATTGGTAAATTTCGGAGAAAATTTACTAACACGTTTCAGCCACTTACCTGCAGCGCACAGAGTTGCTGGAGGCTGAAGCGATCAGCTGTACGCAGAGTTGCGTAGCAGCGGCGCTGTTAGCAACAGAGTGTTTACAGCGGCCCTGTGCGTAGTACTGCTTGCAGCTGGAGGAGCGCGGCGAACTGCTTGCTGAAGAGAAGCAAGCAGTGCAAACAAAAGGGAGCGCCATATGTGAGTCCCGGACCGATGTAAACACGAAGGCTTCGTGTTTCCCGAAGGAAGAGGGGAGTGTGAGGAACAATATAGACGGGCACGTAGAGTATGTATAAGTGCATGTATTTGCTGTGCACTTATGCATATATGCGTGCCTGCATGTATTGTTCCACACAGCGACGCGAGTACGATATTAGCGACCCTCGCTACTGGAAAGGGCGCAGAGATCGACGTAGTCTGTCTCTGTGCACGTATGTGTTCAGCGCATTGCTCGCGTCGCTCTCACGGCGATCATCGGCGACCGTTGGCCGAAGTACCGCTTGTGGCTGCGAGAAAGTAGTGTACACTTTCACTCGTATGCCAATAACGGTGCTTTGGCCAATGAGAGGCTGCCACGCAGATTTTGGCGATTTGGCGTCGCGCCAAATCACGTGATACTGCCGTTTTCGCGGACACGAGCGGCAGACAGGTCCCGCTCCAGAGCCGAGCCGGCGCCGTCATAGCGCGAAGCAGGGCCTGTGTCGCTGCTATAAAAAGGCGCCCGCAACTCGGCACCGGGACAGTCAAAAAGAACGTGAAAGTGAAAGTAACAAGTACCGAAGGAAACAAGAAACGCGAGTGGAAACGTGACCAGCCAAGGAGCAGAGATTAAGAGGACATCGCTGCCAAGGACTTCGAGAGGAAGGACATCGCTGGAAGGATATCTACGAGGGATATCCTGGACGCCTATTGAGGACATAGGCTCGAGACGCGGACACCGGAAGGACATCAGCTGCCACCAACCAGGACATTGGTGCAGCACGGCCAAATCTACAGCATTAGTGGCGGATCCTGGAGCAGGAGCAAAGGTAACGTTTGCGTAGCTGTGCGTAAGAGTGGTGACGGTAGCTTGAGAAGATCTCAAGCTGTGCTTGTGAGCGTATCCAGCCGTAGGAGTCACTGCAATAGCCGAGCGAACCGCCGGAGTATTCAGTGTGGATCCTGGCGTCACCTGGAGTGCTCAAGCGTATCCTTGGAGAACCAAGAGTGCCGTACCATTCGCCAGAGTGCGCTAAACGTTTACCTGCGAGCCTGTGGAAAGGTGTGCTTTACTAAGTGCTAGATTTGGTAAATAATATAAACTTGTAAATTGAGAAAATATACCCAACGCAACCATAAAACACAGTGCATTATAACTTATCGCAAGGCGCTACATATAAATTTGTTGGCACGAACGCACAGTCGGCTGAGTCCGGCCCGGCTTAAACTCGGGATAAACCGAGGTTCGTTACAACTGGCGCCCAACGTGGGGCCCTGCGAAAAATACAGTCATAATATAGTCAGTGTATAAAAATGGTGCGAGCTTGGGTATATAATCTCAAGAAGGATGATGTGCTGCGCTACGGGATCGAGTTCGGCGTAAGTCTGACTGGCACTCTGGACGCAATGCGGAGGCAGTTCGGCGAGTGGGTCACCATGAATGAGGGAAGGATTCCCTATTCAATCAGGATCGCAGAGATTGCGAAGCTACATGGACGCCATTCGCCGCTGAGAGACGAGGCGCTGACCGCCGTCGAGGAAAACGAGCTGGGTGAGCAAGATGAGATCGTGAACGTGGCACGATTGTCTCTGCCATCCACCAGTGCCGCCGCCGCCCGCCTGCAAGAGATGCAACGAGGATCGTGAAGAGCCACATCCACCCCGCAACCAGAAATAAGGCCACGAGGGCCGAGCTGCACAGCGCTGAAGTACCCAAAGGTCGCCAAGCAGGTGCGAGGATCGGGCTTCCGCTTCGATGGCACAACGAAGCCGCTGGAGTTTTTGGAGCAAGTGGAGTGATCGGCCGACACCTATGGTCTGGATCTGGACCTGATCCCGAGGGCGAGCTGCTCAAAGGCATGACCTTAAAATGGTACCTGGCCAACAACAGGCACAGCGTGGGAAACATTCGTCAGAAGTTTCCAGGAATTCTTTCTGCCCAGGGACTATATGCGGGAGTTGAAGGACGAAGTTGCGCGACGGAGGCAGATGATGGGCGAGCCCTTCAAGGTTTAAATGGTGGATATGCAAACCTTGATGAGGCCACTACGCTATGCGGCAGATCGCGAGCTAAAAACTATTTACAACAATGGTTTGCCCGATCTGCGCGCATAAGCTCGCCCATATCAGTTCTGCAACTTGACGGAGCTGATGCTGCTGGCGAACGATTTCGAGGATCTGGAAAGGGATCGGGAAAAGTTGCGGCAGCAACAGCGAGGCAGTAGGACGCGACTGATGGTCATGGACGACGCTGGGAGCCCGGATGGTGAGGAATACCACCGGAGCATGGCCGTTGAGGAGACGAGAGCTCGACCCGCGCCCAGGACATGCACAGTAGGGCCAAGGACACATGTCCAGAACCCCGCCAGGGCATGCCGGATATGTGGCCAAGAGGGCCACTACACCGTTGAGTGCCGCAACGAGTGCCTGGAGTTTTGCTGGCAATGCGGGCGCATTGACGTGCGAACAGCGACTTGTTGCCAGTCGGGAAACGGCCAGAGGCACCCGCCATCCAGCAGCGTCCCGGAGGCCCCAGACACTGGTGGGTAGTCTTGTGGACGAAGGCACCCAGCTGTCGGCGATTGTGGTCATTGGAGCTGATCAACACAAGGCCACCATCGATACTGGAGCCACCAGCAGCTTTGTGAGCGAAAAGCTTGCCGACAGACTCCGAGGAGTGGCCGTGAGAGGCGCCACACGAAGACGCGTAAGTCTGGCAGACGGCAGTTGCAGTCATGTGGACTCGCAACTGGAGACAAGGATCACGCTGGGGAGTCAGCAGATCATCATTCCATTGCTGGTGCTGCAGGCATGATCGACGATCTGGTGCTGGGCTGGGATTTCTTGGCCAGAATGGGCATCGCGCTGGAATGCAGTGGCTTGAAGTTGAGGATCAAGCCGAGAAATCCGCAGCCAAGCGAACAGCTGGAGGAGAAGCTGTCAGTGGCGGTCGGCAGGATGAAAATGAGTCAACAGACGCCGATGGAGACGAGCTCGGACCATCAGCAGCCGGTCCAGGAGGATTCTGAGGCGTTTCGGAGGCAGGAACGGGTGAAGTTCCAGCATAGGAAGGACAAGCAGAATGTTGTGGCCGATGCGCTGTCACGGCAGCCGCTGGGCGAAGAGACGTGTCGCTTGGTGACGAGCAAAGGCAAACCAGCTGGGACAGGTTGTCGCTGGATTGCCAAGTTGTGCCAGGAACTGCGCATGAATAGACTTGCTGTGTTGGTGTTCAGTAGTATATTGATTTTATTCTTCTGAGCCAGTGTATTTATATACTGACTCATGCATAATTTTATCCCTTAAATCTAGCTTATCTATTGCTGAGTTTGTAAGGCCCAGCGTTGGTCTTTATCTATTCTTAGTCTATCGCAGAGGTTGTAAGGCTCAGCGTTGGTGTTTATGTACTCTTAACTTATCGCAGAGTTTGTAAGGCTCAGCGTTAATGTTTGTGTACTTAGCCTATTTATAGATTCTACATGTGTGACCCTTGTCATTTCTACGTACTTCAACCTAGTCGTGAGTGCGTAGATTACATGCTTATGATCTTCGGCTATTTCTTTATGTTCATGCCTGAACATTCTGCGGGGGGCCAGAAAATGACAGCCAGTGGTCTGTTTTTCATAGAACGTCCTCCATCAGCAGTCGCCCCTACTCGCCTTTTGGATTTGTGTGCCGATGACTTCTTGGGTGCGTCCATTACCTTCCGTATAAACTGGAAGGGATCGCTTACGCTGTGCATCCAGGTATAGCATAGCGGCACTTGACCACGTCTGGAACGACGAACTCCAGTTGTGTTAGCATCGGCTTCATGCTCATCCGGTCGCAGCGTCTCGTTACGTTGCTTCTTGGTGATCGAGCTGTTGGCTTCTTGTAGATGTCTTCTGGCGGTGCTTGCTTTAGCAGTTGCATCGGGTTGTTTTGGTATTACATCCATTGCTGCTCCCTCTGCTTTTGATCTTCCTTTTCCAGTTGTCATTTTTTGCATTCTAGATTTTCCTCCTTCTCTCCTTGATGTTGTTATAGCATCTCCTGCAGCTCCTTTTGCAGTAGTTTTGCCATAGCCTTTTTCCGAGAGTTTTGTTGCGCTGATTATCTTGTTGCTTGATGGTCTAGCTATGTTGCCAGAAACAATCCATCCAAGTTCAGTCTTTTGTCCCAGAGTGTTGTTTACTTTCTTTACTTTTCCCAACATTATTAGGGGGAGTAAATCAGCGCCAATGACAACATCAATAGTACTGGGTTCGTTAAAGTGTGGGTCTGCTAGCTCACAGCCCATCCAATCTTTATTGACATCCATGTCAATTTTGTTGCTCGGTAGAGCTTTCTGAAGTTTAGGCATGACCAGTGCCTGTATTGTGGTGACGAATTTGCTTTTAACTCTTGATTTTATCGTTAAGCAAACGCTACTTTTAAGTACTTCCACACTCTGTGAAATTCCCTGAACTTCCACGTTCCGTTTGATTTGGCGCAGTTTGAGCTGTTGGGCGGCTTCTTCCGATATCAAGGTTCTTTGTGAACCTCCATCAATAAGAGCCCTTAGCCGCTCGTATTTTCCAGATTTATTTTTAATCCGAATGAGCGCAGTTGCCAGCAACGTGTTTTGCCCTTTATTTTCTTTTAAAGAATTGCTGCTGACGGTCTCTTTTGCATCCTCGTGAAGCAAATCGTTGTGAGACTTAGAGCATTGATTGCAAGGCCAATCCTTTATGCAATCTTTAATGAGATGAGTGCCAAGACATTTAAAGCATAGTGCGTTTTTAAACACAAACTCCTTGCGTTTTTTAACAGGCTCGGCTCTAAATTCCTGGCATCTGGTTAAGTCGTGGCCATCCAGTTGGCAAAAACGGCATATTTTGTAGCTCGTTTTCTGTGCTTCCATAGTCGCATGGCCGGCACTCTTTTGCACTGAGTCTACAGAGTTGTACAGTTGCTCAATAAACTCCAGCACATTGTTCAAGGACTGAATTTCTCTGGCTTTCTTTACATGCTGCTCGTAAAGCTGCAGGACTTCCGCCGAGAATCGCCTCAGCAAAATCTGAGCGAATAAAGCATCAGCATCATTGCCAATTTTTCCTTTTTCTTTGGTGATAAAGATGCACTCAGTTGCTGTGTCCAAGAACTTGCGGATACTGCCTTCATCATTGTTCTTCAGCAGTTCCATGTCCACTAGCTGGTTAACGGCGTTAGCAAATATTTTGCGCTTATTTTCGTAGCGCTTGCATATTAGCTCCCACGCTGCATTATAGCTAGCAGACGATCCAATTAATAAATGGCCTACTACCATTTTGGCTTCTCCTTTGAGGCATGATTTCAGGTAGTTCAGCTTCCTTGTATCGCTGATATCCTTTCTGCTGTGAATTACCTCGGAGAACAACTCGAAGAACGTTGGCCACTCTTTGGAATTTCCATTAAAATGAGGAAGATCCACTTTTGGCAGCTCTGGAACGTCTTCTTTTATGTTGTGCAAGTCACCTATTTTTCTGTTCAGCTTCTTTGTCAGTAGGTTGACATTGCACTCCAGTTCATCGATTTCTTCGATTTCGAAAGCAAATTTTTCGTACTTTGCTTCTAAATCCGTGAGCGTTGACTGGACTTTGTTCCACAGGAAATTTAACTTGTCTTTGTAGTCCAAGATTTCTTCCTGGTTACTGAGCTCAAGGTTGGCATACACCTCTGCAATGTGCTGCCTTACTTTTTGAGCTCTTTTATCTACAAGGTCTACCATCACATCCATTGGGCTGACACTTCGTCGTGAAGACATTTCTTCCTGCTGACTGTTTCTTGCCTTGGATGTTTCCGGTTGCACTTCCCTGTTTTTGCTAGATGCTGGTTGATCAGTGTCCATGGCGTGGTCGGCAACTTCGACCTTCATCAGGGACTCTTTATACGTCTTGATGTTTTCCATCACGCCATCATATATTTTGTCCTTAAAATATTGATGGTTGACAGCACCAATTTTTACCAGTGATAAGTGATTGGCAGTGAATTCTGCTGCCAGCTTATCAATCACTGATAATACATCCTTCTTTGCAATGGCCTGCAGGATGTTTTCGTGGATCTTTGATTGCTTCTTTAGCAACTCGACCACTTTTGACGACAGCATCTTGTTAGTTTAGTTTTTTTTTTTTTTATTGTCTTTGGCTTGACCCGTTGGAGGATTTTTTGTTTTGATCGCCTGGTTGATCGTGCTGTGCCTCTACTCACAGCTTAAATTGGTAAGCCAAAGAGAAACAAGAAAAATTTTGTAAAACACTTTCACACTTCACTAACACTTGTCACAAAATTATGGTAGACTTTGTAGGTTGGATCGAAGGACCATGAATAGACTTGCTGTGTTGGTGTTCAGTAGTATATTGATTTTATTCTTCTGAGCCAGTGTATTTATATACTTACTCATGCATAATTTTATCCCTTAAATCTAGCTTATCTATTGCTGAGTTTGTAAGGCCCAGCGTTGGTCTTTATCTATTCTTAGTCTATCGCAGAGGTTGTAAGGCTCAGCGTTGGTGTTTATGTACTCTTAACTTATCGCAGAGTTTGTAAGGCTCAGCGTTAATGTTTGTGTACTTAGCCTATTTATAGATTCTACATGTGTGACCCTTGTCATTTCTACGTACTTCAACCTAGTCGTGAGTGCGTAGATTACATGCTTATGATCTTCGGCTATTTCTTTATGTTCATGCCTGAACAGCGCAGAAGCCCAAAAAACTTCCCGGGCTACAGAGAAGAGGCCGGAAAGCTTTACAGACATATCCCGCGCCAAGCCAGCCACAAAGACGTGGCTGCGTGGAAACTGTGTGTGCCGACGGAGCGGCGCAAACAAGTTCTGAAGGAGAACCACGACGCAGCCAACGCTGGCCACCTTGGGAGCCAATTTCTCGGGCGGCAGCGAGGTTTTACTGGCCGATAAACGGAGCAAGACGGCTCATGTGGCGGACCTCAAGCCATATCGAGCAGAAGCGGGTGAGTTGCCAGCCAGTTTATAAAAAAACAAGTAAGAAAGCTCTAGTCGGCGGTACCCGACTAGGAGATCCCCTGAACCCTGCGAAGAGCCGATACTCCAAACATTCTATGCTTATTTAACATATACATGTATACAAGCAATACATGCGAACACATACACACATACACATACGCATAAGCACGCGCTCTGCTGACTGCGCAGTTAGCGCAGCGACTGAGCGTGGGCTGCGCTCATAGGGCTGCGCTCATAGGCTTTACTAAGGGAAATGAAATGTTTAATAACTTCTTTTGTAGATGGAGTTTCTTAATCAAACTTTCAGAGCGTGCTTATGTCATTAATATGTTATATATTTCTAAAGCACAAGTCTCTAGTATTTTAAATACGGTTTTTACAAATTTAGCGGGAAGGGATGGAGAGGGGGGGATGGTATGTAAATTGTGACAAAAATCAAAATTGTATAAACTCCACATTATAATAAATACAATTTGAAGACTCTAACTCTAAAGATGTGGGAGATATAAATTTATAGCTGCATTTCGATAACGTTTTAAATCGATAACTTTTAAACGATTAAATTTATCGATTTTTTGAAACAAACTCGATCTGCGCGTGCATAAAAAAATTCAAGTCTCTAGCTCTTATAGATTCTAAGATCGACGCGTTCACACATACGGACGGACGAATGGACGGACGGACGGACGGACAGACGGACATGGCTATATCAACTCAGCTCGTCCCCCTGATCAAGAATATATATACTTTGTGGGGTCTGCCACGCCTCCTTCTGCCTGTTACAGACGGACATGGTTATATCAACTCAGCTCGTCACCCTGATCAAGAATATATTTACTTTGTGGGGTCTGCCACGCCTCCTTCTGCCTGTTACATACATTTTAACAAAACCATTATACCCTGTTTTCCCATTTTCAATGGGTTCAGGGTATAAAAAGGGAGTGAATACACAGCTGTGTGTATTAACCTAACAACCTATATATGTATGTAGGTGAAAAAGTTTTTTTTGTAAACATAAGCGAAATTAACATCGTCCGCACAAAGCAAATTCACAGCGAAAACAGCCAAAATGTTGTGAGCTCTATAACAAAGCTGTTTGAATTTGCGCGTGCACACACACGAAACGGTGGAGCATGCGCAACAACAAAGTAGTTTAAATCGTTAACTACGAAACGGCACAAAAACAACAGCACGAAACCGTTTAAGTTGCGCGCGAATAATGTATTTCTTTTAACAGTTTAATACCTAAATTATGTATTTGTTTTAACAGTTTAATACACGGATTATGTATTTCTTTTAACAGTTTAATACACGGATTATGTATTTCTTTTAAAAGTTGAATACATGTTCTTTATTTGTGATATACAATACAACTGAGCTATTATTCAATTCTAAGGGATCTTTTATACCATTCTTGGCGACAATTATTTGTGTTCACAATATTGGATATGCTGAGCTAAAGTATGTTTACATTATGCAGCTGGGCTGTGCCGATCATTCACGTTTATAATATTAAATATGCTCTTTGAGTTAAGTGTCTTGCAATAAGTGTCCACAATTCTTATGACACTTCTGGTTTTTGATTTTCTAATTCTTATGACACTTATGGTTGATGGGTTTTCTACATTAAAGAAGATTGTAAACCATTTGTGTCAACTGTAGTTACTGGAAGGGATGCTAATGGTATGGTGTCAGCTGACATTGTGAGAAGTGATGCTGATGGCATAACTCCTCCCCCTCTTAGAGTATGAATTCGCCTGAATTCTTTTTAAATTAATATTAATATTTTGCCTTTTGCAACTTAAGTACATTGTGTAAAATAAGTACTCGGTATTTTTAATTTAAACTCTCCCGGGAATACCTGACACTTCGAATTTGGTTTTTTCATGTTGGGACACGTGTCCTTGAATGCACAAACCTTATTAGAACGGGATCTATTACTTAGTGTGTTTACTTCAGAAGTCAAAGTGAGTTGAACTTTTGTTTACTCGGCGAATTTTGCTCAATTTTGTGCAAAAAGAGCATCGGAAGGAGGTCTCTGAAGACATGGTTTCCCGAGCTAATACGGACCCTACCTTCATGAAACGCATCATAACTGGTTATGAGACATGGGTCTACGAGTACGACATGCAAACCAGTCAGCAGTCGTCCGAATGGCGCTTCGAGAACGAGCCGTATCCGAAAAAAAACACGCCAAGCCCAAGGCGTGGTGCACTCTGAGTTCCTTCCAGAGGGCCAAACGGTTAATAAGGAATATTATTAAGTTTACGTGAAGCCATCCGCCGTAAACGGCCCGAATTGTGGAAGGACAATTCGTGGATTCTGCACGATGACAACGCCCCATTGCACCGAGCCTTGATTGTACGCGAATACAAGACCAAAAACTCAATAAATACTATCGAACAGCCACCGTATTCGCCAGATATCGCATCCTGAGACTTTTTTCTCTTCCCAAAACTAAAATTGCCACTTCGGGGAAGGCGTTTTGAGTCGATTGAAGACATTAAGCAAAATTCGCTAAAGGAGCTGAAGGCCATCCCGGCGCCGGCCTACTAGCGGACCATGGATGATTGGATTGTTCGTTGGAAAATTTGGATCGGCTGAAAAGGAGCCTATTTTGATGGCAATCCAACAAATAATGATGAATAATATGAAAAATATGTTTTTTTTTTTAATTCCGGGTACTTATTTTACACAATGTATATATAAAAAACAAAACATATAAAAATGATTAAAAATATTAACATAATGCTATTTGTTACTTTTTTTTTTCATATTTCAATTCTGTGATTTCTTTTAAATTTTCAAAGTTTTTTATTGTTAAATGATCGAAACTAATAGTATTTTTGTAAATTTGATTTAATAGTTCTGTGGGATAAAAATATTTTTTATAAAATTCTATTTTTTCATTGGAAAATGTTTCTTTTAAAATTTTTATTTTACTATTTCCAAATTGTATGAGGTTATTTCCATTTAATATAATATTTCTTTTGTCACAATTTTGATGCAGCTTTTCTTTTCTGGCATTTTTTATTATTATTGTGTCATCATCTATTTCTTCGATACTTGTGATATTATTAAATATAAATTTACAAATGTTGGTAATAGTGCTTAATTTAAGTTCCTTTAAGATTGTATTTGGTTTATATTCCAGTGTCTTATTGTTAATTTCTATAATTAATAAATTTTCTTGATCAATTTGGATATAATCTATGTTAGGCATTGGGATAAGTAACTTAACATCTACACCTATATACTTTTTTGGAATTTTTATTGCTATTATTATGCAATTATTTTTGTATTTCAAAATGCCCATACGAATTAACTTTAATTTATAAAAATCAATATCAAATTTGTTTATTATACCCTGAACCCATTGAAAATGGGAAATCAGGGTATAATGTTTTTGTGGAAATGTATGTAACAGGCAGAAGGAGACATCGCAGACCCCATAAAGTATATATATTCTTGATCAGCTCGATGAGCTGAGTTGAAATAGCCCTGTCCGTCTGTCCGTCCGTCCGTCCGTCCGTCCGTCCGTCCGTGTGAACGCAGCGATCTCGTAAACCACAAAAGCTAGAGATCTGAAATTTTCAGAGAATGTTCGTCTATAACCTACGCAGTACGAGTTTTTTTTAGATTTTCGATAACTCATCCCGTTTGCTTATTATCGATAAAAATCGATAACTTTTCTTCGGTTAAGCATACCGTAAGAGCTAGAGAATCCAAATTTACTGTGTAGATCCCTGTAACGACTGCGGACATTTTGTAATTTTTGGATTTTGGATGCCACGCCCCCTTCGCCCCAAATTTGCAAAATTCGTATTTCAAATACTAGAGACTTGTGCTTTGGCAAATACATACATATTAATGATATGATTACGCTGTGCAAGTTTGATTAAGAAAGTCCATCCACAAAAAAAGTTATTAAACATTTAATTTCCCATACAATAGGCATATTGCAGCCCGAGCGCAGTCGCCGCGCAGACTGCGCGGTCAGCAGAGCGCGTTCTTATGCGTGCGTGCGTATGCATGTGTGTGTGTGTGTGTGCGTTGCTCGCAATATTTGTATATGTAAAATAAGCATAGCAAGTTGGGAAGATTGGCTCTTCGCAGGGTTCAGGGTATCTCGTAGTCGAGCCGTCTCGACTAGAGCACTCTTACTTGTTTCTTCTTCTGATAAAATTTCTGGTAAAATTATATTATTCTTTGCAGAGGCTATATTTTCCTGAATGTAATTTATTTTGTATTCAATATTTTTTAATTTCTGCATTTGGTCATTGTATATGAGTTTCATTAAGATTTTTTTTATTTTGGTCATTTATGCTTGTCAGTGCTTCGTTAATGATTATTCAGTCGTGCTTGATTATTTCTGCTAACCTTTGTATTGTGTCGTTAAAATGTGAATTTATGCTTATTTCTTGGTTCATGTTGTTTATGATGTTATGGTTATTTTGGTCAATTATATCAAGGTGTTCTAAGATATCTGTCCTGTCTTCGTCGTCCATTAGTCCAAATAGCCATTTGTATGCTGTTCCTGCTATATTTATAAGTTCCCGTTTATTTCGGCTAAAAGGGGTAATGGATTTAATCTTTGCCTTTATTAATCTGATTTCTGCAAATAGTTCCTCACTGTCAGTAATATTGGCTGTTCTTATGTTTGTTTCTATTTGTTTTATAATATTCTGAAGTGGGTCGATGTTAATAATGTGTAGTATAATTATTGTTTCGTTTACTATTTCGGTTTGATGAATCTGTATGGGTGCATAACCTGCACTTACTAATATCGGTTCCATTTGTAATCTTGTCTGTACTGTATTGAACCTGGTTATAATGATGGCTAAAATAATTAGTATCTGGGGAATAAATAAAAAAAAATTTTTCAAATCTGCTATCAATCTGTTTTTATACTCATTCACAAAGTGAAATGAGTATATTGGTTTTGTGCAATGTCCGTCACGCTGTCCGTCCGTCTGTCCGTCTGTCCGTATGAACGCAAACCATTTGCACAGTTTTGAAGCTAGAGAGTTGAAATTTGGAATATATACTCGTGTATACCCTCGAATTATAAAGTGTCAAGATTTTCCCGATACGCCCACTAGGGGCGTGGCAAATCGGAAAATGCATTTGCCCATATCTCAGAAACACTACTTCTAGAAGTGCTAGAGAGTTGCAATTTGGAATGTAGACTTGTGTTGACAACTCAAATTGAAAAAACTATGGCGGATATATCTACGCCCATTGGGGGCGTGGCAAATCGGGTAAAACTGTATCTTCTACAGTTTTAAAGCTAAAACCCCCAAATTTGGCACGTAGGTTACTGATACGATCCTATGAAGATCGACCAAAAATCTATATATCCACGCCTACTAGGGGCGTGGCAATTTGGATCTGACTATATAGTGATTTTTCAAATTCTGTAATATTTTGAGCACTATTGATGCTAGAGACTTGAAACTTGGTATATATACTCGGGTTGACAACCCAAGTTGGAAAAGATATGGCGGATATATCTACGCCCATAGGGGGCGTAACAAACCGCAAAAGTTTGTAGCTCCTACAGTTTTAAAGCTAGAAGCTTCAAAATTGGATGGTAAGTTACTGGTGAGCTCCTCTATCGATGCGCCAAAAATAAATTTTACGCCCCTTATGGGGTATGCCCGGCTAAGGCTCAGCGTTGGTGTTTATGTACTCTTAACTTATCGCAGAGTTTGTAAGGCTCAGCGTTAATGTTTGTGTACTTAGCCTATTTATAGATTCTACATGTGTGACCCTTGTCATTTCTACGTACTTCAACCTAGTCGTGAGTGCGTAGATTACATGCTTATGATCTTCGGCTATTTCTTTATGTTCATGCCTGAACAGCGCAGAAGCCCAAAAAACTTCCCGGGCTACAGAGAAGAGGCCGGAAAGCTTTACAGACATATCCCGCGCCAAGCCAGCCACAAAGACGTGGCTGCGTGGAAACTGTGTGTGCCGACGGAGCGGCGCAAACAAGTTCTGAAGGAGAACCACGACGCAGCCAACGCTGGCCACCTTGGGAGCCAATTTCTCGGGCGGCAGCGAGGTTTTACTGGCCGATAAACGGAGCAAGACGGCTCATGTGGCGGACCTCAAGCCATATCGAGCAGAAGCGGGTGAGTTGCCAGCCAGTTTATAAAAAAACAAGTAAGAAAGCTCTAGTCGGCGGTACCCGACTAGGAGATCCCCTGAACCCTGCGAAGAGCCGATACTCCAAACATTCTATGCTTATTTAACATATACATGTATACAAGCAATACATGCGAACACATACACACATACACATACGCATAAGCACGCGCTCTGCTGACTGCGCAGTTAGCGCAGCGACTGAGCGTGGGCTGCGCTCATAGGGCTGCGCTCATAGGCTTTACTAAGGGAAATGAAATGTTTAATAACTTCTTTTGTAGATGGAGTTTCTTAATCAAACTTTCAGAGCGTGCTTATGTCATTAATATGTTATATATTTCTAAAGCACAAGTCTCTAGTATTTTAAATACGGTTTTTACAAATTTAGCGGGAAGGGATGGAGAGGGGGGATGGTATGTAAAATGTGACAAAAATCAAAATTGTATAAACTCCACATTATAATAAATACAATTTGAAGACTCTAACTCTAAAGATGTGGGAGATATAAATTTATAGCTGCATTTCGATAACGTTTTAAATCGATAACTTTTAAACGATTAAATTTATCGATTTTTTGAAACAAACTCGATCTGCGCGTGCATAAAAAAATTCAAGTCTCTAGCTCTTATAGATTCTAAGATCGACGCGTTCACACATACGGACGGACGAATGGACGGACGGACGGACGGACAGACGGACATGGCTATATCAACTCAGCTCGTCCCCCTGATCAAGAATATATATACTTTGTGGGGTCTGCCACGCCTCCTTCTGCCTGTTACAGACGGACATGGTTATATCAACTCAGCTCGTCACCCTGATCAAGAATATATTTACTTTGTGGGGTCTGCCACGCCTCCTTCTGCCTGTTACATACATTTTAACAAAACCATTATACCCTGTTTTCCCATTTTCAATGGGTTCAGGGTATAAAAAGGGAGTGAATACACAGCTGTGTGTATTAACCTAACAACCTATATATGTATGTAGGTGAAAAAGTTTTTTTTGTAAACATAAGCGAAATTAACATCGTCCGCACAAAGCAAATTCACAGCGAAAACAGCCAAAATGTTGTGAGCTCTATAACAAAGCTGTTTGAATTTGCGCGTGCACACACACGAAACGGTGGAGCATGCGCAACAACAAAGTAGTTTAAATCGTTAACTACGAAACGGCACAAAAACAACAGCACGAAACCGTTTAAGTTGCGCGCGAATAATGTATTTCTTTTAACAGTTTAATACCTAAATTATGTATTTGTTTTAACAGTTTAATACACGGATTATGTATTTCTTTTAACAGTTTAATACACGGATTATGTATTTCTTTTAAAAGTTGAATACATGTTCTTTATTTGTGATATACAATACAACTGAGCTATTATTCAATTCTAAGGGATCTTTTATACCATTCTTGGCGACAATTATTTGTGTTCACAATATTGGATATGCTGAGCTAAAGTATGTTTACATTATGCAGCTGGGCTGTGCCGATCATTCACGTTTATAATATTAAATATGCTCTTTGAGTTAAGTGTCTTGCAATAAAAGTCCACAATTCTTATGACACTTCTGGTTTTTGATTTTCTAATTCTTATGACACTTATGGTTGATGGGTTTTCTACATTAAAGAAGATTGTAAACCATTTGTGTCAACTGTAGTTACTGGAAGGGATGCTAATGGTATGGTGTCAGCTGACATTGTGAGAAGTGATGCTGATGGCATAACTCCTCCCCTCTTAGAGTATGAATTCGCCTGAATTCTTTTTAAATTAATATTAATATTTTGCCTTTTGCAACTTAAGTACATTGTGTAAAATAAGTACTCGGTATTTTTAATTTAAACTCTCCCGGGAATACCTGACACTTCGAATTTGGTTTTTTCATGTTGGGACACGTGTCCTTGAATGCACAAACCTTATTAGAACGGGATCTATTACTTAGTGTGTTTACTTCAGAAGTCAAAGTGAGTTGAACTTTTGTTTACTCGGCGAATTTTGCTCAATTTTGTGCAAAAAGAGCATCGGAAGGAGGTCTCTGAAGACATGGTTTCCCGAGCTAATACGGACCCTACCTTCATGAAACGCATCATAACTGGTTATGAGACATGGGTCTACGAGTACGACATGCAAACCAGTCAGCAGTCGTCCGAATGGCGCTTCGAGAACGAGCCGTATCCGAAAAAAAACACGCCAAGCCCAAGGCGTGGTGCACTCTGAGTTCCTTCCAGAGGGCCAAACGGTTAATAAGGAATATTATTAAGTTTACGTGAAGCCATCCGCCGTAAACGGCCCGAATTGTGGAAGGACAATTCGTGGATTCTGCACGATGACAACGCCCCATTGCACCGAGCCTTGATTGTACGCGAATACAAGACCAAAAACTCAATAAATACTATCGAACAGCCACCGTATTCGCCAGATATCGCATCCTGAGACTTTTTTCTCTTCCCAAAACTAAAATTGCCACTTCGGGGAAGGCGTTTTGAGTCGATTGAAGACATTAAGCAAAATTCGCTAAAGGAGCTGAAGGCCATCCCGGCGCCGGCCTACTAGCGGACCATGGATGATTGGATTGTTCGTTGGAAAATTTGGATCGGCTGAAAAGGAGCCTATTTTGATGGCAATCCAACAAATAATGATGAATAATATGAAAAATATGTTTTTTTTTTTAATTCCGGGTACTTATTTTACACAATGTATATATAAAAAACAAAACATATAAAAATGATTAAAAATATTAACATAATGCTATTTGTTACTTTTTTTTTCATATTTCAATTCTGTGATTTCTTTTAAATTTTCAAAGTTTTTTATTGTTAAATGATCGAAACTAATAGTATTTTTGTAAATTTGATTTAATAGTTCTGTGGGATAAAAATATTTTTTATAAAATTCTATTTTTTCATTGGAAAATGTTTCTTTTAAAATTTTTATTTTACTATTTCCAAATTGTATGAGGTTATTTCCATTTAATATAATATTTCTTTTGTCACAATTTTGATGCAGCTTTTCTTTTCTGGCATTTTTTATTATTATTGTGTCATCATCTATTTCTTCGATACTTGTGATATTATTAAATATAAATTTACAAATGTTGGTAATAGTGCTTAATTTAAGTTCCTTTAAGATTGTATTTGGTTTATATTCCAGTGTCTTATTGTTAATTTCTATAATTAATAAATTTTCTTGATCAATTTGGATATAATCTATGTTAGGCATTGGGATAAGTAACTTAACATCTACACCTATATACTTTTTTGGAATTTTTATTGCTATTATTATGCAATTATTTTTGTATTTCAAAATGCCCATACGAATTAACTTTAATTTATAAAAATCAATATCAAATTTGTTTATTTCTTCTTCTGATAAAATTTCTGGTAAAATTATATTATTCTTTGCAGAGGCTATATTTTCCTGAATGTAATTTATTTTGTATTCAATATTTTTTAATTTCTGCATTTGGTCATTGTATATGAGTTTCATTAAGATTTTTTTTATTTTGGTCATTTATGCTTGTCAGTGCTTCGTTAATGATTATTCAGTCGTGCTTGATTATTTCTGCTAACCTTTGTATTGTGTCGTTAAAATGTGAATTTATGCTTATTTCTTGGTTCATGTTGTTTATGATGTTATGGTTATTTTGGTCAATTATATCAAGGTGTTCTAAGATATCTGTCCTGTCTTCGTCGTCCATTAGTCCAAATAGCCATTTGTATGCTGTTCCTGCTATATTTATAAGTTCCCGTTTATTTCGGCTAAAAGGGGTAATGGATTTAATCTTTGCCTTTATTAATCTGATTTCTGCAAATAGTTCCTCACTGTCAGTAATATTGGCTGTTCTTATGTTTGTTTCTATTTGTTTTATAATATTCTGAAGTGGGTCGATGTTAATAATGTGTAGTATAATTATTGTTTCGTTTACTATTTCGGTTTGATGAATCTGTATGGGTGCATAACCTGCACTTACTAATATCGGTTCCATTTGTAATCTTGTCTGTACTGTATTGAACCTGGTTATAATGATGGCTAAAATAATTAGTATCTGGGGAATAAATAAAAAAAATTTTTCAAATCTGCTATCAATCTGTTTTTATACTCATTCACAAAGTGAAATGAGTATATTGGTTTTGTGCAATGTCCGTCACGCTGTCCGTCCGTCTGTCCGTCTGTCCGTATGAACGCAAACCATTTGCACAGTTTTGAAGCTAGAGAGTTGAAATTTGGAATATATACTCGTGTATACCCTCGAATTATAAAGTGTCAAGATTTTCCCGATACGCCCACTAGGGGCGTGGCAAATCGGAAAATGCATTTGCCCATATCTCAGAAACACTACTTCTAGAAGTGCTAGAGAGTTGCAATTTGGAATGTAGACTTGTGTTGACAACTCAAATTGAAAAAACTATGGCGGATATATCTACGCCCATTGGGGGCGTGGCAAATCGGGTAAAACTGTATCTTCTACAGTTTTAAAGCTAAAACCCCCAAATTTGGCACGTAGGTTACTGATACGATCCTATGAAGATCGACCAAAAATCTATATATCCACGCCTACTAGGGGCGTGGCAATTTGGATCTGACTATATAGTGATTTTTCAAATTCTGTAATATTTTGAGCACTATTGATGCTAGAGACTTGAAACTTGGTATATATACTCGGGTTGACAACCCAAGTTGGAAAAGATATGGCGGATATATCTACGCCCATAGGGGGCGTAACAAACCGCAAAAGTTTGTAGCTCCTACAGTTTTAAAGCTAGAAGCTTCAAAATTGGATGGTAAGTTACTGGTGAGCTCCTCTATCGATGCGCCAAAAATAAATTTTACGCCCCTTATGGGGTATGCCCGGCTAAAAAATACCCTGTAATTTTCGCATTTTTTGAGTGTAAGCATCCAAATTTCACACTTACGTTACCCTTCACTACTTCTAAGAACTGGCCAAAAAATTTATGTCTACGCCTACTGGGGGCGTGGCAAATCGGGAAAAACTATACGTTTTTCCGATTCTCAGTGAGAAAATCAGAATTATATACAGATATTACTGCTCTATTGATTTCCAAAAAATTATATATGTACAAATCAATTGTGGGCGTGGCAATGGGCGTGATCTGTGGGGGTGTGAATGAGTATCCCGCAGTCGGTAGCGCCCGACTGCAACGTTCTTACTTGTTTTTAATTGGACCTTCCTGTCTCTGTTCATTGTATTCTTCTCTTGTATTATTTATTTTGTTTATAATCATTTTCTTACGTGGATGTGGAGGCATTTCGGAGGCAGGAACGGGTGAAGTTCCAGCATAGGAAGGCCAAGCAGAATGTTGTGGCCGATGCGCTGTCACGGCTGCCGCGGGGCGAAGAGGCGTGCCGCTTGGACAGGATGTCGCTGGATTGCCAAATTGTGCCAGGAACTGCGCAGAAGCCCAAAAAAGTTTTCGGGCTACAGGGACAAAGCCGGAAAGATTTACTGAGACATTCCGCGCCAAGCCGGCCACAAAGATGTGGCTGCGTGGAAACTGTGTGTGCCGACTGAGCGGCGCAATCGAGTTCTGAAGGAGAACCACGACGCAGCCAACGCTGGCCACCTTGGGAGCCGACAAACAATTGCTCGGGTGGCAGCGAGGTACTACTGGCCGGGTATGTACCGCAACGTGCGGGCATTTGTGCGGCGGTGCGAGCTGTGTCAGCGTTGCAATAACAGCCAACTACAAGAAGCAGGGCAGGAGAGAACAACCAAAGCTGCTCAGGATCAGACGCGGCAATACAATCTACGGCGGCGGCAGTGGAAGCCGGCCGTAGGGGACAAGGTGTGGGAAAAGGAACGCCACTTGTCCAATGCCGCGGATGGAGTTGCAGCGAAACTAGCCCCACGATATGGAGGACCATATACGGTGGTCAGTTTGATTTCCCCGGTTATCTGCCGGATGACTTCAGAGGCAGAAAAACGGAGCAGGACGGCTTATGTGGCGGACCTCAAGTCATATCGAGCAGAAGCGGGTGAGTTGCCGGCCAGTTTATAAAAAAAAGGGAGTGAATACACAGCTATGCGTATTAACCTAACAGCCTATATATGTATGTAGGGGAAAAAGTTTTTTTTGTAAACATAAGCGAAATTAACATCGGCCGCACAAAGCAAATTCACAGCAAAGACAGCCAAAATGTTGTGAGCGCAACTACAAAGTTGTTTGAATTTGCGCGCGCACACAAATTTTGTGAGCGCAACAACAAAGTTGTTTGAATTTTGCGCGCGCACACACACGAAACGGTGGAGCATGCGCAACAACAAAGTAGTTTAAACCGTCAACTACGAAACGGCACAACAACAACAGGCACGGCCGAAACCGTTTAAGCTGCGCTCGCACTCCGCAAGAACAACAACAACATCACGCACCCGAGCCGAAAAAGAGCGCATCGGCTACGCACGATCGCAAGCGCACGAGATGACACGAAGGTGTCGATGCTAGCGACATGCAAAACGGCCAACAACAAAATAGGGCACGCAGTGTATTTATGTGCATGTAGTAGCTGTGCACTCATACATATATGCGAAAGGAAAGAGAGTGTGCGCGAAATGCATTAGAGATGCAACAACAATACCTCGTATTCAGCCATAAGGCCAGAGTGTTGGAAGAGCGTTACCTGTAGAGAGTGAGGGAACTAGGTGGTGCAGGATCCGCTGCAGCAGAGGGTATAAAAAACCGTGTGAGCACTCGGTCGGCCTATTTGTGACCAATTAAAGAAATGGAGAGCGCACGTAATATTCCCGCCATCGGCCGCCCGGACTTGTGCGCCGGACGGGTGCACCCGGCTGATTCTTGCCTGTTGGCCAGCGACTACGCTGGAGCTGCGGAGCGGAAAAGCCGTGGTAAACCACCGGCGCCTAAGCGTCGGGCGCGTCGGGACAGGTGAGGCTGCCGCCCGTGTGTGTGGCAACTGCAAGGGCACCCGAAGGATCTGGAGCTGGAGGAAGCCTCATGCGAGCGGGAAGGAGTGTCCGGAGCGAGTGATTGGTCCCCGGCTAATTCGCCCAGCGAAGGAGGACGATGGTCGCCGCCAGGCTGGGGCTCAACGGATGAGTCTGCGGACATGGCATCGGAGGCCGAACGGTGGGACGAGGGACTGTGTTCCGAATATGTGCGGAACGGTTGGTATTCGCCCACTCTCCCGCTGTGGCGGCCGCCACGTCCCCCGACGGCTGATGAGGCCGTGATCATTATTTCCGACTCCGAAGACGACGACGAGGGAGAATGCGGAGACCACCAGTGATCACGGCTCGGCATGAGGAGCGGGTCGTGAACGGGTTGAGCATGTGACGCAAGTGGAGGTGCGTTGGCGAGAGGCCATCGCACCTTGGCCCGCGGGCTGGAGGAGCAGCCACCGTCGCAGTCATCGCCGTCGCCACCACCGCAGCCGCAGTCGCCCCAGCAGCTGCGGTCGCCGCCCAACTCGCCGTGGGAGAGGGGGAATGCGCCGAGGGGGAGAGAGCAGTCGCCGGGAAGAATGGAGGCCGATCCGGCAGAATGGAGGCCGATCCGGCTGCCTCTCAGGCCGGGACTGCAGCGACGACGGTCAGAGCCCACACCACCAGCCCAACCGCGAACCAGTTGGCAACGGCAGACATCGTGGCCAGAAGGCGACCCCGCAGGCCAATGGGTGGAGGTAAGTCGGGAGGAGTGGCCACCTGAGGTGGCCGCGCAGTCCACGAAGCTGGAGAGCACAGGTGCAGGCCGGACGGCACGGATCGTGTGGACCGGCGGGGTCCGGTACAGGGTGCGTCGGTCGGGGACAGGGTGCCGGGTGTTCGCCGACATGTAAAATGTAAAAAAAAAGAAAAAAAAGTTGGTAATATACTGCGACGATGGGGTGGGGTACAGGGAGGTCAGCCGCGGCAGATGCGAGCCACATGACTGGCGAAATCCAGCGGTCCGGCAAAGGTGTTGGGAGGGCGGACCGGCCGATCCTCGCGCATTGACCAGCGACTTCGCTGGAGCTGTGCCCGAATGAGGAGTGAGCCGAGAACCCCACCGATATCCGATTTCCGTACCCGGGTCAGTTGTGAACGGCATCTGCAACGGAAGATCGTTTCGCTACCACCATCCCAGCAACAAGGAACAGCAGCGAGTGCGCTAAAACGTCTACCTGCGATCCTGTGGAAAGGTGTGCTTTACTAAGCGCTAGATTTGTAGAAAACATAAATCGTGTAAATTGGCCTCAGAGAAGTGAGAGAAATATACAAAGTGCAAAACCATAAAACACATTGCATAATAATTCGCAAGGCGCTACATATAAATTTGTTGGCACGAACGCACAGTCGGCTGAGTTCGGCCCGGCTTAAACTTGGGATAAACCGAGGTTCGTTACAACTGGCGCCCAACGTGGGGCCCTGCGATAAATACAGTCATAATATAGTCAGTGTATAAAAATGGTGCGAGCTTGGGTATATAATCTCAATAAGGATGATGTGCTGCGCTACGTGATCGAGTTCGGCGTAAGTCTGACTGGCAGTATAGACGCAATGCGGAGACAGTTCGGCGAGTGGGTCACAATGAATGAGGGAAGGATTCCTTATTCTATCAGGATCGCAGAAATTGCGAAGCTGCATGGACGTCATTCGCCGCTGAGAGACGAAGCGCTGACCGCCGTCGCGGAAAACGAGCTGGGTGAGCAAGATGAGATCGTGAACGTGGCACGATTGTCTCTGCCATCCACCAGTGCCGCCGCCGCCCGCCTGCAAGAGATGCAACGAGGATCGTGGAGAGCCACATCCACCCCGCAACCAGAAATAAGGCCACGAGGACCGAGCTGCACAGCGGTGGAGTACCCAAAGGTCGCCAAGCAGGTGCGAGAATGGGGCTTCCGCTTCGATGGCACAACGAAGCCGCTGGAGTTTTTGGAGCAAGTGGAGTGATCGGCCGACACATATGGTCTGGATCTGGACCTGATCCCGAGGGCGAGCTGCTCAAAGGCATGGCCTTAAAATGGTACGTGGCCAACAATAGGGACTGGACAGCGTGGGAAACATTCGTCAGAAGTTTCCAGGAATTCTTTCTGCCCAGGGACTATATGCGGGAGTTGAAGGACGAAGTTTCGCGACGGAGGCAGATGATGGGCGAGCCCTTCAAGGTTTACGTGGTGGATATGCAAACCTTGATGCGGCCACTATGCTATGCGGCAGATCGTGAGCTAAAAACTATTTACAACAATGGTTTGCCCGATCTGCGCGCATATGCTCGCCCATATCAGTTCTGCAACTTGACGGAGCTGATGCTGCTGGCGAACGAGTTCGAGGACCTGGAAAGGGATCGGAAAAAGTTGCGGCAGCAACAGCGAGGCAGCAGGACGCGACTGATGTTCATGGACGACGCTGGAAGCCCGGATGATGAGGAGTACCACCGGAGCATGGCCGTTGAGGAGACGAGACCTCGAACCGCGCCCAGGACATGCACAGCAGGGCCAAGGACACATGTCCAGAACCCCGCCAGGGCATGCCGGATATGTGGGCAAGAGGGCCACTACGCCATTGAGTGCCGCAACGAGCGTCTGGAGTTTTGTTGGCAATGCGGGCGCATCGGCGTGCGAACAGCGACTTGTTGCCAGTCAGGAATCGACCAGAGGCACCCGCCATCCAGAGGCGAGCGTGAGCAGCGTCACGGAGGCCCCCAGACACTAGTAGGTAGTCTTTTGGATGAAGGCACCCAGCTGTCGGCGATTGTGGTCATTGGAGCTGATCAGCACAAGGCCCCCATCGATACTGGAGCCACCAGCAGCTTTGTGAGCGAAAAGCTGGCCGACAGGCTCCGAGGAGTACGCGTGAGAGGCTCCACACAAAGACGCGTAAGTCTGGCAGACGGCAGTTGCAGTCAAGTGGACTCGCAACTGGAGACAAGGATCACGCTGGGGAGTCAGCAGATCCTCATTCCATTGCTGGTGCTGCAGGCATGATCGACGATCTGGTGCTGGGCTGGGATTTCTTGGCCAGCATAGTCATTGCGCTGGAGTGCGGTGGCTTGAAGCTGAGATCAAGCCGAGAAATCCGCAGCCAAGCGAACAGCTGGAGGAGAAGCTGTCAGTGGCGGTCGGCAGGATGAAAATGAGTCCACAGACGCCGATGGAGACGAGCTCGGAGCGTCAGCAGCCACTCCATGAGGATAAGGAGGTTGAGGCGTTACGGAGGCAGGAACGGGTGAAGTTCCAGCATAGGAAGGCCAAGCAAAATGTTGTGGCCGATGCGCTATCACGGCAGCCACTGGGCGAAGAGGCATGCCGCTTGGTGACGAGCAAAAGCAAACCAGCTGGGACAGGATGTCGCTGGATTGCCAAGTTGTGCCAGGAACTGCGCAGAAGCCCAAAAAAGTTTTCGGGCTACAGAGAAGAGGCCGGAAACCTTTACAGACATATCCCGCGCCAAGCCGGTCACAATGACGTGGCTGCGTGGAAACAAGTTCTGAAGGAGAACCACGACGCAGCCAACGCTGGGCACCTTGGGAGAAGAACAATTGCTCGGGTGGCATCGAGGTTTTACTGGCCGGGTATGTACCGCGACGTACGGGCATATGTGCGGCGGCACTTGTCCAATGCCGCGGATGGTTTGCAGCGAAACTGGCTTCACGATATGGAGAAACATATACGGTGGCCAGTTTGATCTCCCCGTTTATCTGCCAGATCAGGTCAGAGGCAGATAAACGGAGCAGGACGGCTCATGTGGCGGACCTCAAGCCATATCGAGCGGGTGAGTTTATAAAAAAAAAGGGGAGTGAATACACATAGTTATGTGTATTAAAATAACAACCTATATATGTATGTAGGGGGAAAAGTTTTTTTTGTAAACATAAGCGAAATTAACATCGGCCGCAGAAAGCAAATTCACAGCAATAACAGCCAAAATGTTGTGAACGCAACAATAAAGCTGTTTAAATTTTCGCGCGCACACACACGAAATGGGGGAGCATGCGCAGCAACGAAGTAGTGTAAATCGTGCGCTTAACTACGAAACGGCACAACAACAACAGGCACGGCCGAAACAGTAGCGCGCGCACTCCGCAAGAACAACGACAACATCACGCACCCGAACCGAAAAAGAACGCACAAACATGTAAAACGTAAACAGCGACAGCATGAAATGCGCACAGAGCGTGGTAGGCAACAACAACGCAGAGCGCCCAAAGTTCAAGAGTCGCGGCGAAAGGCTACTGAACTTTGTCGGCTACGCACGAGCGTTAGCGCACGATATGACACGAAGGTGTCGATTCTAGCGACATGCAAAACGGGAACTAGCTGGCCCAGGATCCGTTAATTTCCGACACTCCGCTGGCGGCAGCGCTGCATCAGAGGGTATAAAAGGGCGTGCATGCATACGAGCAGGGCTTTTGTGGAAATTTAACTCTATAGACTTCTGCTACGTAGGTGGATTTCTTGGCCGTCCGGACTTGGGCGTCGGAAGGGTTTGCCTGGCCGATCCTCGCGCACTGGACAGTGACTCCGCTGTAGCTGTGCGCGAATGAGGAGTGAGTCGGATTTCCCAACCGGCGTCAAAGTGTCGGTGCGTCGGAACCAGCCTCGAACGTCGTCTATAGTAGGAGAATTCTCCAACAAAGCCCAGTTGCAGTCACTGGCAGCGGCCAGAGGAGCATCGGCGACCAGAAGAGCAGCGACATCGGGACAACAGCAGCCACGCAGCCGCATTGTAGCCACGGAGGCTGGCAAAGCAGTGAAAAACGGGTGTTTTTCTGCAGCGGCGGGCGAGGCCAGAGGAGAACAGAACCCGGTCCATGGGAAGGACAACATGGAGAGGATCGCTCTATATGGATTTGGAAGAAAATTTCTGAAATTTCTAAATTTCTGAGAAAATTTGCTAACACGTTTCAGCCCCTTACCTGCAGCACACAGAGTTGCTGGAGGCTGGAGTGATCAGTTGTAGGCAGAGTTGCGTAGCAGCGGCGCTGTTAACAACAGAGTGTTAACAGCGGCCTTGTGCGTAGCACTGCTTGCAGCTGGAGGAGCGCGGCGAACTGCTTGCTGAAGAGAAGCAAGCAGTGCAAACAAAAGGAAGCGCCAAATGTGAGTCCCGGACCGATGTAAACACGAAGGCTTCGTGTTTCCCGAAGGAAGAGGGGAGTGTGAGGAACAATATAGACGGGCACGTAGTGTACGTATAAGTGCATGTATTTGCTGTGCACTTATGCATATATGCGTGCCTGCATGTATTGTTCCACACAGCGACGCGAGTACGATAGTAGCGACCCTCGCTACTGGAAAGGGCGCAGAGACCGACGTAGTCTGTCTCTGTCGGTCGTACGTATTCAGCGATTGGCTCGCGACCGTTGGCGGAAGTACCGTTTGTGGCTGCGAGAAAGTAGTGTACACTTTCACTCGTATGCCAATAGCGGTGCTTTGGCCAATGAGAGGCTGCCACGCAGATTTGGGCGATTTGGCGTCGCGCCAAATCACGTGATGCTGCCGTTTTCGTGGACACGAGCAGCAGACAGGCCCCGCTCCAGAGCCGAGCTGGCGCCGTCATAGCGCGAAGCAAGGTCTGCGTCGCTGCTATAAAAAGGCGCCCGCAACTCGGCACCAGGACAGTCAGAAACGTGAAAGTGAAAGTATTGAGTACCGAAGGAACAAGAAGAGCGAGTGGAAACGTGATCAGCCAAGGAGCAGTGATTTAGAAGGACATCGCTGCCAAGGACTTCGAGTGGAAGGACATCGTGGGAAGGATATCTACGAGGGATATCCTAGACGCCTATTGAGGACATAGGCTCGACACACGGACATAGGAAAGATATCAGCTGCTACTAACTAGGACATTGGGGCAGCACGACCAAATCTACAGCATTAGTGGCGGATCCTGGAGCAGGAGCAGAGGTAACGTTTGCGTAGCTGTGCGTAAGAGTGGTGACGGTAGCTTGAGAAGATCTCAAGGTGTGCTTGTGAACGTATCCAGCCGTAGGAGTCACTGCAATAGCCGAGTGAACCGCCGGAGTATACAGTATGGATCCTGGCGTCACCTGGAGTGCTCAAGCGTATCCTTGGAGACCCAAGAGTGCAGTACCATTCGCCAGAGTGCGCTAAAACGTCTACCTGCGATCCTGTGGAAAGGTGTGCTTTACTAAGCGCTAGATTTGTAGAAAACATAAATCGTGTAAATTGGCCTCAGAGAAGTGAGAAAATATACAGATCGCAAACCATCAAAACATCGCAAGGCGCTACATATAAATTTGTCGGCACGAACGCACAGTCGGCTGAGTTCGGCCCCGCTTAAACTCGGGATAAACCGAGGTTCGTTACAATAGATAGGAAAAAAAAATTAAAAATTATAATTACATTTAACCATGGCAAACCCAAGTAATCTAATAAGACCATCATTGTTGTCCGATGATGCGTCATGCTCACGATTAGCACCTCCTACTAACTCCCAAGTGAATATAGACCAACTAACACAACTATTTCTAAAAATGTCATTGAGACTCTAGCACTAAATAATATACCCGAATCAATCAGACCAATCACATGCCCTTTCGACGTCCCTGACGTATCAATCAGACCTGAGTATAGTAATAGAATATCTGAATTAGACAAGGTTCCAGATATAGTCAAAGGCCTAAGAGCATTTAACGGGAATCCAGCTGAGTTTAGTTCCTGGAAGAAGAGCGTAGACCGAATAATGCAAATCTATACAGGACAAAAAGGCAGCCCTAGATATTTATGCATCCTTCATACAATAAGAAACAAAATAACTGGACTAGCAGATACAGCATTAGAATCCTACAACGTACCACTTGACTGTAATGCCATTACCAAGTGCTTGACCCTACATTATACTGATAAGAGGGATATAACAACCATAAAATATCAGATAACCGGACTGACGCAAGGTAATTAATCTGTTGAAGAATTTCATTCAGCCGTCTATAAACATTTGTCACTTATTCTTAATAAAGTGGGTTGTATGGATGTGACCAAAGAATCTGAGCGATTATTGACCAAAGTATATCGTGACAAGGCACTTGACACCTTCGTTAGAGGTCTCCAAGGTGATCTTCCTAGACTTCTAGGAATTAAAGAACCTACCGACTTGCCACAAGCCCTTCATTTATGCCTCCAATTAGAGAATCAAAAATATGTCGCCTCTCAAGCCAACCAGAAAGGTCGTCTGCAATCATTTCGATCTCCTCCAATAACACAAAATAACATTCCACGTCAACCAATACAATTCTATAGGCCAAACCCCAGTTTTCCACAAAATAGAATGACACCTAATGGACAACAATTCCACCAAAAGCCAAACTACAATTTCCCTGCAGCACCTCGTCGTCCGTCCGGACAACAATTCTTTCAACAGCCAAACTACAATTTTCCTGTATCACCCCCTCGTCCGTCTGGACCAAAACCTAACTCTCGTCCCGAAACCGTGGACGTAGATAAGTCCATCCAAACAAGGCAGGTTAATTATGTTAATCGCCCCAATTTTGACATAGGAAAACGTCCTCCATATAACACAGCACAAGAACTAAAAAGTCCTCGAAGTTTTAATATAGAAACAGCCGAAGAAAACGAAAATCATACTTACATAGAGGAACAAAGCCAGGCAGAACTGGAACAATACGCTAACGAATACTATGCGGACGTAGAAAATCTAGCAGACAACTCACCACACGAGTACGAATACTCGGGTGACGATGATCAAGTTGGATATTCAGACATACATTTTTTTAGAATAAAGTCCTCCTCACTTCCATACTTCGAATGCAAGCTGTGAGGAAGAAAGACCCTAAAAATTTTAATCGACACTGGCTCAAACAACAATTATATCATACCAAATTTAGTAAGAAACCCGAAAGAAAATATAGAACAATTCGATGCAATCTCTGTAGGAGGTAACATAAAAATAACCCAGCACACAGAAACGAATCTGTTTGACATTAAAGACGTAAAAATACAATTTTTCCTACTGCCTACTCTAAAATCATTTGACGCCGTTCTAGGAAACGACAGCCTTAAGCCGCTAAACACAGTAATCTTCTCTAACGACAACATTATGACACTGTGAGGAACAATATAGACGGGCACGTAGTGTATGTATAAGTGCATGTATTTGCTGTGCATTTATGCATACATGCGTGCCTGTATTGTGTAATGTGTATGTATTGTTCCACACAGCGACGCAAATACGATAGTAGCGACCCTCGCTACTGGAAAGGGCGCAGAGACCGACGTAGTCTGTCTCTGTCGCTCGTATGTATTCAGCGATTGGCTCGCGTCGCTCTCACGGCGATCATCGGCGACCGTTGGCCTTCGGTACTTCCCGTTTGTGGCTGCGAGAAAGTAGTGTACACTTTCACTCGTATGCCAATAGCGGTGCTTTGGCCAATGAGAGGCTGCCACGCAGATTTGGGCGATTTGGCGTCGCGCCAAATCACGTGATGCTGCCGTTTTCGTGGACACGAGCAGCAGACAGGCCCCGCTCCAGAGCCGAGCCGGCGCCGTCATAGCTCGAAGCAGGGCCTGCGTCGTAAAGTAAAAGTGAAAGTATTGAGTGCCGACGAAAACAAGAAACGCGAGTGGAAAAGTGACCAGCAAAGAAGCAGAGATCAAAAGGACATCGCTGCCAAGGACTTCAAGAGGAAGGACATCGCTGGAAGGATATCTACGAGGGATATCCTGGACGCCTATTGAGGACACAGGCATCGACACGCAGACACCGGAAGGACATCAGCTGCCACCAACCAGGACATTGGTGCAGCACGGCCAAATCTACAGCATTAGTGGCGGATCCTGGAGCAAGAGCAAAGGTAACGTTTGCGTAGCTGTGCGTCACTGTAGCTTGAGAAGATCTCAAGGTGTGCTTGTGAGCGTATCCAGCCGTAGGAGTCACTGCAATAGCCGAGCGAACTGCCGGAGTATTCAGTGTGGATCCTGGCGTCACCTGGAGTGCTCAAGCGTATCTTTGGAGACCCAAGAGTGCAGTACCATTCGCCAGAGTGCGCTAAACGTCTACCTGCGAGCCTGTGGAAACGTGTGCTTTACTAAGCGCTAGATTTGTAGAAAACATAAATCGTGTAAATTGGCCTCAGAGAAGTGAGAGAAATATACAAAGTGCAAAACCATAAAACACATTGCATAATAATTCGCAAGGCGCTACATATAAATTTGTTGGCACGAACGCACAGTCGGCTGAGTTCGGCCCGGCTTAAACTCTGGATAAACCGAGGTTCGTTACAACTGGCGCCCAACGTGGGGCCCTGCGATAAATACAGTCATAATATAGTCAGTGTATAAAAATGGTGCGAGCTTGGGTATATAATCTCAAAAAGGATGATGTGCTGCGCTACGGTATGGACGCAATGCGGAGGCAGTTCGGCGAGTGGGTCACAATGAATGAGGGAAGGATTCCTTATTCTATCAGGATCGCAGAGGTTGCGAAGCTGCATGGACGCCATTCGCCGCTGAGAGACGAAGCGCTGACCGCCGTCGAGGAAAACGAGCTGGGTGAGCAAGATGAGATCGTGAACGTGGCATGCAGAAATAAGGCCACGAGGACCGAGCTGCACAGCGGTGGAGTACCCAAAGGTCGCCAAGCAGGTGCGAGAATGGGGCTTCCGCTTCGATGGCACAACGAAGCCGCTGGAGTTTTTGGAGTGGAGTGGTCGTCCGACACATATGGTCTGAATCTGGACCTGATCCCGAGGGCAATGCCAGAGCTGCTCAAAGGCATGACCTTAAAATGGTACGTGGCCAACAACAGGCACTGGACAGCGTGGGAAACGTTCGTCAGAAGCTTCCAGGAGTTCTTTCTGCCCAGAGACTATATGCGGGAGTTGAAGGACGAGGTTGCTCGACGGAGGCAGATGATGGGCGAGCCGATGGCCCGATCTGCGCGCATATGCTCGTCCATATCAGTTCTGCAACTTGACGGAGCTGATGCTGCTGGCGAACGAGTTCGAGGACCTGGAAAGGGATCGGGAAAAGTTGCGGCAGCAACAGCGAGGCAGCAGGACGCGACTGATGGTCATGGACGACGCTGGGAGCCCGGATGATGAGGAATACCACCAGAGCATGGCCGTTGAGGAGACGAGACCTCGACCCGCGCCGAGGACATGCACAGCAGGGCCAAAGACACATGTCCAGAACCCCGCCAGGGCCTGCCGGATATGTGGGCAAGAGGGCCACTACGCCATTGAGTGCCGCAACGAGCGTCTGGAGTTTTGTTGGCAATGCGGGCGCATCGGCGTGCGAACAGCGACTTGTTGCCAGTCGGAAAACGCCCAGAGGCACCCGCCATCCAGGGGCGAGCGGGAGCAGCGTCACGGAGGCCCCAGACACTAGTGGGTAGTCTTGTGGATGAAGGCACCCAGCACAAGGCCACTATCGATACTAGAGCCACCAGCAGTTTCGTGAGCGAAAAGCTGGCCGACAGGCTCCGAGAAGTGGGCGTGAGGCGCGCCACACGAAGACGCGTAAGATTGGCAGACGGCAGTTGCAGTCAGGTGGACTCGCAACTAGAAACAAGGATCAGGCTGGGAAGTCAGCAAATCCTCATTTCATTGCTAGTGCTGGGCTGGGATTTCTTGGCCAGAATGGACATCGCATTGGAGCTGAAGATCAAGCCCAGAAATCCGCCACCAGGTGGACAGCTGGAGGAGAGGCTCTCAGTGGCTATCAGCAGCGAGTCCGGGACTTCAAAACCCACTCAATGAGGATGTGGAGGTGGATACGTTCCTGAGGAGGGAACTTGTGAAGTTTCAGGACGTGAAGAGCACAGCCGGCCATTGACAGCGTTCACAGTCCCAGGAAAAGGGCTGTTCCAATGGAAGGTGATGCATCATTTCAACGAGCACTGGACCAAGTTGTTGGCCCAGAAATGATGCCGCATGCCTTTGCCTACCTAGATGATATCATCGTCATTGGGAAAACACGCCAGGAACACATGGACAACCTGCGGGAGGTGTTCCGGCGGCTACGAGCGGCCAACTTAAGGATCAACATCGACAAGTGCGATTTCTTTAAGAAGGAGCTCAAATGTCTTGGCCATAAGGTGACGGAACATGGCATCCGCACGGACCCGGAGAAAGTAGCCGCAATTGCTGAGTTGAAACCACCTTCCAACGTAAAAGAGTTGCGGCAATACGTGGGAGCGGCTTCGTGGTACCGCCGTTTTGTGCCAGATTTTGCGACCACAGTGCATCCGCTCAATGCACTGCTGAAAAAGGGCACCAAATGGGAGTGGACAGAGGAGCGTCAGAGGGCTTTTGAGACGGTAAAGGCCAAGCTGACGGAATCACCAGTCTTGGCGTGCCCAGATTTCTCAAAGCCTTTCTGCTTGCAAACGGACGCGAGCAATTATGGACTTGGAGCAATCTTAACGCAGACTTCGGAGAATGGAACGCGTGTGATCTCGTACGCCAGCCGAACGCTGAATAGCGCAGAGCGGAATTTTTCGGCAACAGAAAAGGAGTGTCTGGCCATCATCTGGGGCATTCGGAAGCTGAGGCCATATCTAGAAGGCTACCATTTTATTGTGGTAATAGATCACATGGCACTGAAGTGGCTCAACTCTATTGAGAGCCCTTCAGGGAGGATTGCTAGATGGGCTCTGGAGTTGCAGCAGTACGACTTCGAGATCAGATACCGGAAAGGCAAGCAAAATGCTGTGGCCGATGCGCTATCACGGCAGCCGCTGGGCGAAGAGGCATGCCGCTTGGTGATGAGCAAGGACAATGCAGCTGGGACAGGATGTCCCTGGATTGTCAAGCTTCGCCAGGATCTGCGTAGGAGCCCAAAGAAGTTTCCGGATTATCGGGAGGAGGCTGGAAGTGTATACAGACACATTCCACACCAGGCAGGCCATGAGGACGTGGCTGCGTGGAAATTATGTGTGCCGACGGAGCAGCGCAAGCAAGTTCTGGCAGAGAACCACGACGCAGCCACCGCGGGTCACCTTGGGAGCCGGAAAACAATTGCTCGGGTGGCCGCGAGGTACTACTGGCCGGGTATATATCGCGACGTGCGTACATACGTGCAGCGGTGCGAGCTGTGCCAGCGCTACAAGTACAGCCAACTCCAAGCGGCGGGGCAGATGCTGACCAAGATCCCCGAGGTACCATGGGCAACAGTGTGCGCCGATTTTGTAGGTCCGCTACCCAGGTCCAAGCATGGCCATACGATGTTGTTGGTGTTCATCGATCGCTTCTCAAAATGGACGGAGATGGTGCCATTAAGAAGCGCGAACACGGCGGCGCTCCAAAAGGCGTTCCGGGAGAGGATATTGGCACGATTTGGCGTGCTAAAGATACTCATCACCGACAATGGCACTCAATTCACGAGTCGCGCATTCAAGGTGTTCCTGGACGAGCTAGGCGTCCATCACCAGCTGACAGCGCCATATACGCCCCAGGAAAATCCCACCGAAAGGGCAAATCGCACGGTGAAGACCATGATCGCGCGATTTGCGGGCAGTGATCAGAGGTGTTGGGACGAGGCGTTGCCGGAGTTGACACTGGCAGTCAACAGCAGCGTTTCGGCGTCAACAGGCTGTACGGCAGCCTTCCTCACGCAAGGGCGTGAGCCAAGATTGGCAAAATCACTGTTCGACGCACAAACAGTGGGAACAGGCCAAGAGGAACAGAGTCCGGTGGAGCGAGCAACGAAAAAAGGCCGAGGTGTTCCAACGTTCTTACTTGTTTTTCATTGGAAAATGTTTCTTTTAAAATTTTTATTTTACAATTTCCAAATTGTATGAGGCTATTTCCATTTAATATAATATTTCTTTTGTCACAATTTTGATGCAGCTTTTCTTTTCTGGCTTCTTATACCCTGAACCCATTGAAAATGGGAAATCAGGGTATAATGGTTTTGTTAAAATGTATGTAACAGGCAGAAGGAGGCGTGGCAGACCCCATAAAGTATATATATTCTTGATCAGGGCGACGAGCTGAGTTGATTTAGCCCTGTCCGTCTGTCTGTCTGTCTGTCTGTCCGTCCGTCTGTCCGTCTGAAATTTTTTATGGAGGTTCCTGTAGAGCACGCGCATATCAAGTGTGTTTCAAAAAATCGATAACTTTGATCCTTTTAATGTTATCGATTAAAAACGAAATCGGAAACCAGTTTTAAAATTATGTCTCTCACACCTTTAAAGCTAGAGACTCCATATTTTGTATTTAGTATAATGTAGAGTTTATACAATTTTGATTTTCGTTATATTTTGGATGCCACACCCCCTTCGCCCCAAATTTGCAAAAAACGTATTTCAAGTGCTAGAGCCTTGTGCTTCGGCAAATACATACATATGGATGACATAACCACGCTCTGAAAGTTTGATTAAGAACGTCCATCTACAGAAGAACTTATTCAATAATTAACTTCCCATAATATAGCTCTAACTGCAGCCCAAGCGCAGTCGCTGCGTAAGCTGCGCAGCCAGCAGAGCGCTCGCTTATGCGTGCGTACGTATGTGTATGTGCGTTGCTTATTTATATGTATATGTTAAATAAGCATAGAATGTTTGGAATATCGGCTCATCGCAGGGTTCAGGGGATCTCCTAGTCGGGTACCACCGACTAGAGCTTTCTTACTTGTTTTATTATTATTGTGTCATCATCTATTTCTTCGATACTTGTGATATTATTAAATATAAATTTACAACTGTTGGTAATAGTGCAACTTTTACTTAATTTAAGTTCCTTTAAGATTGTATTTGGTTTATATTCCAGTGTCTTATTGTTAATTTCTATAATTAATAAATTTTCTTGATCAATTTGGATATAATCTATGTTAGGCATTGGGATAAGTAACTTAACATCTACACTTATATACTTTTTTGGAATTTTTATTGCTATTATTATGCAATTATTTTTGTATTTCAAAATGCCCATACGAATTAACTTTAATTTATAAAAATCAATATCAAATTTGTTTATTTCTTCTTCTGATAAAATTTCTGGTAAAATTATATTATTCTTTGCAGAGGCTATATTTTCCTGAATGTAATTTATTTTGTATTCAATATTTTTTAATTTCTGCATTTCGTCATTGTATATGAGTTTCATTAAGATTTTTTTTATTTTGGTCATTTATGCTTGTCAGTGTTTCGTTAATGATTATTCGGTCGTGCTTGATTATTTCTACTAACCTATGTATTGTGTCGTTAAAATGTGAATTTATGCTTATTTCTTGGTTCATGTTGTTTATGATGTTATGGTTATTTTGGTCAATTATATCAAGGTGTTCTAAGATATCTGTCCTGTCTTCGTCGTCAATTAGTCCAAATAGTCATTTGTATGCTGTTCATGCTATATTTATAAGTCTCCTTTTATTTCTGCTAAAAGGTGTAATGGATTTAATCTTTGCCTTTATTAATCTGATTTCTGCAAATAGTTCCTCACTGTCAGTAATATTGGCTGTTCTTATGTTTGTTTCTATTTGTTTTATAATATTCTGAAGTGGGCCAATGTTAATAATGTGTAGTATAATTATTGTTTCGTTTACTATTTCGGTTTGATGAATCTGTATGGGTGCATAACCTGCACTTACTAATATCGGTTCCATTTGTAATCTTGTCTGTACTGTATTGAACCTGGTTATAATGATGGCTAAAATGATTAGTATCTGGGGAATAAAGAAAAAAACTTTGTCAAATCTGCTATCAATCTGTATTTTTTTCGTTAGTATTGTTAATTTCCTGCTTTAACGGTCTTTTAATGTTTTCTAACATTGCATATCTAAAATAAGGCTCATCCTTATGTCTGACTCTTTTATAATTTTTAATTGGACCTTCCTGTCTTTGTTCATTGTATTCTTATCTTGTATTATTTATTTTGTTTATAATCATTTTCTTACGTTCCTCAATAGTCATTTTTAATTTATTTGCATCTTCTGTGTCTTTATCATAAATTGGTGTACATTTTATTGTTGAATGATAACGTTTATTGGAAGCTATTGTTGCTAATTGAATTTTAGATTCAATAGATAGTTCATTATTATCTATTCCTGTTATTATTTCAATTAATGTAGAATGTAATCTTTCAATATCAGCGTTTCCTGTATGTGAATTGGGTTTTGTATAATGTATTGAAATATCTTCCTTGTTTAAAAACTGTATTATATGTTCTGATCTAAACTCATTATCCATTATTATTTTCTGTGGTTTATTAAATTTTGCAAAATGTTCTATCATAATTTGCATCTTTGTTCGCCAATTTCTATCCATAATATTATAAGAAACTGCAAATTTTGTAAGTTTATCTATGATTGTAACAAAAGCATTGTGTTTTATGTGAAATATATCTAAATGTATAATTTGGTTTTTAGTATCTGGTGTTTCTGTAAATTGAAAGTTTGGTTTTATCGGTTTTCTATCATACTTTATTTCTTTGCATTTTCTACAATTTGCTATTATTAATTGAATATGGTCCCTTAATTTTGGAAAATAGATTTTGTCTTTTAGTGAATTGAATGTTTCACTTATACCGCTGTGTAATGAATCTTTTGAATGGTAAATTGAAATTTGTTTATGTAATTCTTCCTCAGTTGAAATTTCTTGTGCTCTTTTTGTACATTTGAAAAATTTAATATTTTTAGAGTGAGAAAAAATGTTGATTAATATACATTGTATTTTATGATATTCTGAGTCTGGTACTTCTGAAAAAATTCCTACTATTCCTTTCTCTATATTATTTTGTAATTTTATTTCAATTTCATTTTCTGTGTCTGCTGGATTTACTTCAATTATTTTTCTTCCATGGTATATATTAATATTATCTGTTGCTGAGTAGGTAATTATTATCTGAGTTTTATATTTATTAACAATATCATTTTTTATATAAAAATGAGTTAATTCCTCTTCATCTGCTGAATGCTGTGTATTTGTTATATCAAAATTTGATTCTTCTTTATTTTCTGTATTGATTAATTGTGCTGTTTCCTGTCTGCTTAAAAAACCTGCTACTTTATTGTCTTTACCTTTTAAATATATAATATCATAATCGAATTCCTGTAGTTTTAAAATCCATCTTTGATGTCTAGCTGTCATTTCTTTTCCTTTAAATTTTGAATTTAGGTATTTTATAGGAGCATGATCTGTTATAATTTGAAATTTATTTCCGTTCAAATAGTGTTTAAAATAATTAACGGCATGTATAATAGACAAAAATTCTTTATCAATTGTACTATAGTTTTTCTCATGTTTATTAAGTGTTCTTGAAACATAGGCAATTGGTTGTCCTTGTTGAGATAAAACTGCACCTATGGCAAAATCACTGGCGTCTGTAGTAATTGTAAATGGTTTGTCAAATTCTGGATATTTTAATATTGGGTGTGAGCTTATAAGAGCTTTAAGATTTTCAAATGCATCTATAAATTGTGGATCATTTGTATTAATTGATACACCTTTTTGTAAATATCTAATCATTGGGTAAGCTATTTTGGAATAGTCTTTGATAAATTTTCTATAAAATCCTGTCATACCTAAAAATCCTTTTAATTGTTTTTCCGTTTTTGGTAATGGAATTTCTTTTATTGCTTCTATTTTTCTTGGATTTGGTTTGAACCCTTCTTTTGTGAGAATATGTCCCAAGTATTCGGTATGTTTTTTCATAAACGAGCATTTATCTGGTTGTATTTTCAAATTATGATTCCTAAGTACTTTGAAAATTTTTTCTAGAGCAATCTTGTGTTCCTTCAAGTGTTGTTGAAAAAATTAAAATATCATCAAGATATACTACACAAATTTTGTTTATATAATCCCTCAATATTTCGTTCATTAAACGTTGGAATGTAGCTGGACCATTTTTTAATCCGAATGACATTCTAACATATTCGTATAATCCCATTGGTGTTATGAAAGCTGTTTTTTCTATATCTTCTTCTGCCATTAATATTTGATGATAGCCTTTCGCTAAATCAAGAGTAGTAAAATATTGGGCTTTACCAAGTTTATCTAATACAGCGTCCATAATAGGTATTGGATACTTATCTGAAACGGTTACTTGGTTTAGTCGCCTATAATCTACACAGATACGATATTTTTGAATTCCTGAATTATCAATTTTTTTCTTAACTACACATATAGGAGAGCTATATTTGCTTTTACTTTTTCTTATTATTCCACTTTTTTTCATTTCTATTTTTTGCTTTCTTACTTCTTCTTCATATTTTGGAGAAACCCTATAGAGCTTTGAATTTATGGGATGATCTGTTGTGGTTTTAATATTGTGAACTATTGTATTAGTGTTAGTTAAATGATCACCTTCTTTTAAATATAACTTCATATTTTTTCGTAAGATTTTTTACTATCTGAACTTCCTCAGCATTGAGCCCTTCTAGCTTAAAGTCATCAATTTCACCTTCTTCCATTACACAAACATCTTCTGATAATTTGGAAAGGAACGGAATTTTGACTCCATTGCAAAGCTTAATTATTTCTTTTTTAAAGTCAATATTTTCAAAATTTCCTTGGATAAAATCCATGCCCAATAGAAAATCATATGATGTTTCCAGGGACATAGCTACCCATCTTATTCTTGTGCAATCTGCATATTTGAATTTACTTGGTACTTCTGTTTTAACTAAATAGCTGTCATTTTTTATATTTCCATTAATAGTGCAAATGGTTTTTGAAAATTTTTCGATTTGTTGATACTTTGATTCATGTATATTTTTGGTGTTTATTATACTTATAGTAGATCCAGTATCTACTAAAATTAGAAAAGGATCCCCCTCGATAGTTCCCTTAATGAAAACTTTTCTTTTGTCCGAGGCTAGTTTGTAAAAAACTCTTCCTGTTTAATTTCGTAGTTTGAATTCTTATTTACTTCTTCATCATTTAAATTGTCTACACTCATTGCTTCTGGTTGTGGTTGCTGATAATTTTGTCGAATATTCTGACTTGTTTGTCTATTAAAATTCTGATTTTGTCTTACGTTCTGACTTTGTTGTTGTTTGTTAAAGTTTAGGTCTTGTCTTACGTTCTGACTTTGTTGTTGATTATTCCTAACTATTTGGCTATTCTGTTGTCTGTTTTGTCTTTGGTAATCATTATATGCTTGATTATTTTCGTTTGAATTTCTGTTGTCTGTGTCTTGTCTTGAGTTTTGGTTAAATTCTCTGTTATTGTAATTTGATGAATAATTATTGTCTTTTTTTATTAATAATTTTTGATTCAAATTTCCAAAATTTAGACCAACGAAATTAGAAAGTTCATTTCTTAATTCTGTTAAAGTTGTTTTGTTCATTAACACATGATAATTCTTTAACTCTTTGAATTAATAATCCACTTAGAATATCAACTAGTCTACTATTATTTTCAAAGACCGAAAAATCAGTAATTTCCTCAACAATTGTTCTTATTTTATTATCAAGATCTCTTACGCTTGTTACTCTTAAGTTATTGATTTTCCTAGTTAGTCCCTATTTTGTTGTTGGCCGTTTTGCATGTCGCTAGCATCGACACCTTCGTGTCATCTCGTGCACTAGCGATCGTGCGTAGCCGACAAAGTTCAGTAGCCTTTCGCCGCGGCTCTTGAACTTTGGGCGCTCTGCGTTGTTGTTGTCTCCCACGAGCATCATGTTTTTCGTCCCGTTTTTGCGCATGCGCTGACCACTGTGCGCATTTCATGCTGTCGCTGCTTTCGTTCTGCATGTGTGTGCGTTCTTTTTCGGTTCGGGTGCGTGATGTTGCTGTTGTTCTTGCGGAGTGCGCGAGTTATGCCATCAGCATCACTTCTCACAATGTCAGCTGACACCATACCATTAGCATCACTTTCAGTAACTACAGTTGACACAAAAGGTTTACAATCTTCTTTAATATGTCATAAGAATTAGTAAATCAAAGACCAGAAGTGTCATAAGAATTGTGGACACTTATTGCAATCCACTTAACTCAAAACATAAATAATCGTCACAGCCCAGCTGCATAATGTAAACATACTCTAGCTCAGCATATCTAATATTGTAAACACAAATCACCATATCCAATATTGTAAACACAAATAATTGTCGCCAAGAATGGTGTAAAAGATAACTTAGAATTGAATAAGAGCTCAGTTGTATTGTATATCACAAATAAAGAACATGTATTCAACTTTTAAAAGAAATACATAATCCGTGTATTAAACTGTTAAAAGAAATACATAATCCGTGTATTAAACTGTTAAAACAAATACATAATCTATGTATTAAACTGTTAAATGAAATACATTATTCGCGCGCAACTTAAACGGTTTCGGCCCTGCCTGTTGTTGTTGTGCCGTTTCGTAGTTGACGGTTTAAACTACTTTGTTGTTGCGCATGCTCCACCGTTTCGTGTGTGTGCGCGCGCAAAATTCAAACAACTTTGTTGTTGCGCTCACAAAATTTGTGTGCGCGCGCAAATTCAAACAACTTTGTAGTTGCGTTCACAACATTTTGGCTGTCTTTGCTGTGAATTTGCTTTGTGCGGCCGATGTTAATTTCGCTTATGTTTACAAAAAAAACTTTTTCACCTACATACATATTTAGGCTGTTAGGTTAATACGCATAGCTGTGTATTCACTCCCTTTTTTTTTATAAACTGGCCGGCAACTCACCCGCTTCTGCTCGATATGGCTTGAGGTCCGCCACATGAGCCGTCCTGCTCCGTTTTTCTGCCTCTGACCTGATCCGGCAGATAAACGGGGAGATCAAACTGACCACCGTAAATGGTCCTCCATATCGTGGGTCCAGTTTCGCTGCAACTCCATCCGCGGCATTGGACAAGTGGCGTTCCTTTGCCCACACATTGTCCCCTACGGCCGGCTTCCACTGCCGCCGCCGTAGATTGTATTGCCGCGTCTGATCCTGAGCAGCTTTGGTTGTTCTCTCCTGCCCTACTTCTTGGAGTTGGCTGCTATTGCAGCGCTGACAGAGCTCACAACGCCGCACATATGCCCGCACGTCGCGGTACATACCCGGCCAGTAGTACCTCGCTGCCACCCGAGCAATTGTTCTTCGGCTCCCAAGGTGGCCAGCGTTGGCTGCGTCGTGGTTCTCCTTCAGAACTTGTTTGCGCCGCTCCGTCGGCACACACAGTTTCCACGCAGCCACATCTTTGTGGTCGGCTTGGCGCGGAATGTCTCTGTAAATATTTCCGGCTTTGTCCCTGTAGCCCGAAAACTTTTTTGGGCTTCTGCGCAGTTCCTGGCACAATTTGGCAATCCAGCGACATCCTGTCCCAGCTGGTTTGCCTTTGCTAGTCACCAAGCGGCACGCCTCTTCGCCCCGCGGCAGCCGTGACAGCGCATCGGCCACAACATTCTGCTTGGCCTTCCTATGCTGGAACTTCACCCGTTCCTGCCTCCGAAATGCCTCCACATCCTCATGGAGTGGCTGCTGACTCTCCGAGCTCGTCTCCATCGGCGTCTGTGGACTCATTTTCATACTGCCGACCGATACTGTTGAATACTCCGGCGGTTCGCTCGGCTATTGCAGTGACTCCTACGGCTGGATACGCTCACAAGCACACCTTGAGATCTTCTCAAGCTACAGTCACCACTCTTACGCACAGCTTCGCAAACGTTACCTCTGCTCTGCTCCTGCTCTGGGATCCGCCACTAATGGTGTACAATGTCCTGGTTGGTGGCGTTTCTTGTTTCCTTCGGTACTCAATACTTTCACTTACACGTTTTTTTTCACTCTCCCGGTGCCGAGTTGCGGGCGCCTTTTTATAGCAGCGATGCAGGCCCTGCTTCGAGCTATGACGGCGCCAGCTCGGCTCTGGAGCGGGGCCTGTCTGCCGCTCGTGTCCACGAAAACGGCAGCATCACGTGATTTGGCGCGACGCCAAATCGCCCAAATCTGCGTGGCAGCCTCTCATTGGCCAAAGCACCGTTATTGGCATACGAGTGAAAGTGTACACTACTTTTTCGCAGCTACAACCGGTACTTCGGCCAACGGTCGTCGATGATCGCCGTGAGAGCGACGCGAGCCAATCGCTGAATACATACGAACGACAGAGACAGACTACGTCGGTCTCTGCGCCCTTTCCAGTAGCGAGGGTCGCTAACATCGTACTCGCGTCGCTGTGTGGAAAATACATGCAGGCACGCATGTATGTATAAGTGCACAGCAAATACATGCACTTATACATACACTACGTGCCCGACTATATTGTTCCTCACAATATATATATAGTGACATAATCATACTTATTACGTCCACAAAATCCAAAAACTGTTCCCATAGCCAAATTATTAAAGTAAATATTCCCAAGCTCGCAACATGCATCACTCACAATTAAACATTTGTTCCTAGCAACATGCATCATTTGAAAGTTGCAAACATTCTAATAAAGCTCACTTTATTGTGCTGCGAAACAATACACACACACTTTGACTCCAATCCAGAATAAACCGGATAACCAAATCGTAAACAATCGGACTGGCGCAGAATTGGGAAAGTGCCGGTCACCAAGAGTAACGGTTGCATCGACGCGTCATGTTGCTGCTGCATAATTTTAACAGCATATAAAAAAAACCTATGCTGAAATTGTTTTTAGTCTTAAGCTACTATTCAATAAAGCAAGTTGTCATAATCTAACTTTGACTTCGTCTTTTAAATAAAGCAAGTTGTCATAATCTAACTTTGACTTCGTCTTTTAAATAAAGCAAGTTGTCATAATCTAACTTTGACTTCGTCTTTTAAATTATATTAGCGTTGCCGTTAGCCTGTGTCGCGGCATTAGTTCGACTCAAATGTCGAATGTTGGGAAGATTGGATCATCGCAGGGTTCAGGGTATCTCGTAGTCGAGCCGTCTCGACTAGAGCACTCTTACATGTTATATGCTGGACAACCAAAGTTATACACTCAAGAAAAAAAAAAGAAAAAGTAATAAATAAAATCAACAGTGAAGAATACGAAGTCGATACCAGATATCGAAAAGGACCGTTACAAAAAGGAAAATTAGAAAATCCCTTTAAAGCCAATAAAAATGTTGAAAAAGTAGATCAAGATCATTACCAAATTACTAACAAAAATAGAATTACACGTTACTATAAAACACAATTTTAAAAATTAATAAAATTAACCAAATTCAAGTCCCAAAGGTTTCTACTTCATAATCTTTCTATCGTTTATATTCTGCACGATATGCCACACCCAACAAATACAGATAAAACTAATTGTATCCCATATCCCAATTGACTTTCAATCTACTAACACAATCAAAATTATCCCATATCCTGATCACATGATTATTATGAAAAAGATAATAAAATTTTTAATCGAGACAATAAACCAATAATTGATGAATGCATAACAAAAATTCTATTACACACAAAACCAATATGTAATTATGAACATATAAATGGCAAAGAAATGATAAAATATATCGAGCCAAATACCATTGTAATAATCACAATAATCATATTTATAATTGTAATCTTATATTTAATATACGTATCTTGTAACCCCATAATATTAATCCGTAAAATCAAACAACGCCATCAGTTCAACCAGAAAAAAACACAACTATCGAGATGACACAATCAACTTTATCAAAACTTTACCCTTCTGTGTCACCTTAACTCGCAGGCTCGCCTCTTAAGGAGAGGGAACTGACATTATATTAGAGTTGCCGTTAGCCTGTGTCGCGGCATTAGTTCGACTCAAACACACAGTAAATATTAAACTAAATATTTAATTGGCGCATCCGGTAGGTTAGCAATAAATTGTGGATGCTGATGCAATAACTAAGTTATTAATTCTTGTGCCCCGTTTACTGCTATCCGCTAAACAACTAACGCGAAAGCAACCCACGCGACGGTCTATATCGCGTCAAGTTTTAAAATAAAACCTCGACAGTTACGTGTATACCGAAATTCGCACATTGCAAAGCCGCAGATTGTGCAAAAAAAAACTTAAAAACAATTCAAGAAGACGCGATAGAATTCGAAAAGAACATAATTCCAGAAGCTTCTGGTTATCTCAAGAAAATTCGAAAGAGCTATCTGTGCAAACAAAATAAACTTAAAACAAGTAAGAGGGCTCTAGTCGAGACGGCTCGACTACGAGATACCCTGAACCCTGCGAAGATCCAATCTTCCTAACATTCTTTGCTTATTTTACATATACAAATATTGCGAGCAACACACACAGACACACACACACACATGCATACGCACGCACGCATAAGCACGCGCTCTGCTGACTGCGCAGTCAGCGAGGCGACTGCGCTCGGGCTGCAATATGCCTATTGTATGGGAAATTAAATGTTTAATAACTTTTTTTGTGGATGGACTTTCTTAATCAAACTTTCACAGCATAATAATGTCATTCATATGTGCGTATTTGCCAAAGCACAAGTCTCTAGTATTTGAAATACGAATTTTGCAAATTGGGGGCGTGGCATCCAAAATCAAAAAATGACAAAATGTACGCATTCATTACACGGATCTACATAGTAAATTTGGAGTGTCTAGCTCTTACGGTATGCTTAGCCAAAGAAAAGTTATCGAAAACTCGTACTGCGTAGGCTATAGACAAGTATTCTCTGAAAATTTCAGATATCTAGCTTTTGTGGTTTACGAGATCGCTGCGTTCATACGGACGGACGGACGGACAGGGCTATTTCAACTCAGCTCATCGAGCTGATCAAGAATATATATACTTTATGGGGTCTGCGATGTCTCCTTCTGCCTGTTACATACATTTTCACAAAAACATTATACCCTGATTTCCCATTTTCAATGGGTTCAGGGTATAACAAGAAAGAAAGCTCTAGTCGGTGGTACCCGACTAGGAGATCCCTGAACCCTACGCTGAGCCGATATTTCAAACATTCTATGCTTTTTAACATATATATACAAGCAACACATGCACACATACACACACACACATACGCACGCACTCATAAGCGAGCACTCTGCTGACTGCGCAGTTTACGCAGCGACTGCGCTCGGGCTGCAGTAAGAGCTATATTATGGGAACTTAATTGTTGAATAAGTTCCTTTGTAGATGGACTTGCTTAATCAAACGATTACGTCATTCATATATGTGTATGTGCCGAAGCACAAGTCTCTAGCACTGGAAATACGAAAGGGGCGTGGCATCCAAAATATAACAAAAATCAAAATTGTATAAACTCCACAATATACTAAATACAAAATTTGGAGACTCTAGCTTTAAAGATGTGGGAGATATAAATTTATAACTGCATTTCGATAACGTTTTAAATCGATAACATTAAAACAATAAGTGTTATCGAATTTTTGAAACAAACTCGATCTGCGCGTGCTATACACGGACCTACATAAAAATTTCAAGTCTCTAGCTCTTATAGATTCTGAGATCGACGCATTCAAACATACGGACAGACGGACAGACGGACGGACGGACGGACGGACAGACGGACAGGGCTATTTCAACTCAGCTCATCGAGCTGATCAAGAATATATATATGTTGTAGCATTAAGATTCGTTTCCATTACTTAGCGCAGCGAGTTTCGGTCGCTCTGAGAACTCAAACACAACTGACTCTCGAGCCCGAACCACACTCAGCAACAGCGTCAAACGCTGTTGCCTCGCTAAAACGGGACTTCCTAGAACCGACAACTTAATCAACCAATCACAGCCCTTACAAAGGCTTATGCTGAAGATAATTATTGCGAAATATTGAAAGACGCACCAATACGCATAACTAGAAGCCGACGCATTATGATGAAATTATCATTGTGAAATACCGAAAACTACAACAACACACATACAAACTTAGTACGCGCCGACACGGCCATTCTGACAATAACACGACCTCGTGTACTTTTACAAAACTGCCTCACTGCATAATTCATTCCATTTAAAACCTTCGAAAGTAATTTAAGATTAACATTTTCCCTTTTGACCACAACTATTCCCGTTTCAGGGCTTCATACAAAATTGTATCTTCAACTTTTAGTTTCATTCTTAAACTGCTATAAAATTAATCTTTAGCTCAATTCAACTTTCTTCACTATCCTTTTCATTATCATAAATTCAACTGGTTTTACATTACATCATCTTATGCGCCACACGCCATGATTAAAACATTTGTTCTTATCAGCCCCTTCAGGCATCCATACTGTCTCCTTCAACCGTTTCATTCTCAATCGTTTCAATACTGTCTCTTTCAACCGTTTCATACTCAATCGTTTCAATACTGTCTCTTTCAACCGTTTCATTCTCAATCGTTTCAATACTGTCTCTTTCAACCGTTTCATTCTCAATCGTTTCAATACTGTCTCTTTCAACCGTTTCATTCTCAATCGTTTCAATACTGTCTCTTTCAACAGCTTCACTCTTAATCATTCCAATACTGTCTCTTTCAACAGTTTCATTCTCAATCGTTCCAATACTTTCTCTTTCAACAGTGTCACTCTTAATCATTCCAATACTGTCTCTTTCAACAGTTTCATTCTCAATCATTCCAATACTGTCTCTTTCAACAGTTTCATTCTCAATCATTCCAATACTGTCTCTTTCAACAGTTTCATTCTCAATCATTCCAATACTGTCTCTTTCAACAGTTTCATTCTCAATCATTCCAATACTGTCTCTTTCAACAGTTTCATTACCAACATTATTCAAATCCTTATTACTACTTTCTAACTCAACTGGTACATACTCTTCTGACAATTTTCTTATATCGTCATGAGCATACTTGTATTTTCTATTATTTGTCAATGACCTTAGGACATATCTATCTCCGTCCAACAGTTCAGCTATTTGTAACGGTCCCCTAAACTTTGGACTCAACTTCGTTTGATGCTTTGCCTCATTCTTTAACAACACAAAATCTCCTACTTCGTATCCAACAACCTTAGCCTTGGTTTTATCAAACCGGTTCTTGCTATATACTGCTGCCGCTGATATATTTTGCACTGCTCGAGCTCTTGATTCTGCCAAATCACAATTCGCAATGCCAATAAACAATTCTAAAGGGCTTGCCTTTGTTACTCGACTTACTGTACAGTTTAAGGCCAACTGTACCGCACCTAATGCGTTTTGCCAAGATCGGCTGCTAGCCTCAACTGCCGTCAGTAAGTTTTTTCAAAGTGCTCATAATGTGTTTCACCTGTCCGTTAGCTCTACTTGCGCCTGTCGCAATCAAATGCAAACTTATTTTCTGTTGAGAACAAAACTCACTAAATTTAGAGCTAGAAAAACACCTACCCTGGTCTGCTATTATGCGGTTTTGGTACTCCAAACAGAGATACAGCCAAACAAAGATACCGAAGATGTCACAGCACCTATGCAATTGTCAGCATCAATCTTAAGTGTGTGTGTTAAATAAACAAATTTGGTAAAAGCGTCCACTTGGACAATAACATATTCCTTCTGATCAGACTTGCCACTCAACTTTCCTGTTACGTCTATGTGTATCGTGTGCCAAGGTGTGCTGACCTTTGGTATTGGATGAATTCTAGCTTGAATTTTACCCGAGGATGGCTTTGACATCTTACAAGTAAAACAGTTTTCAACAAACTTTCGTATATACTTAGACATGCTATCGAACCAATAATAATCATAGGCCTTATCTAACGTCTTCTCTCAACCTAAGTGCATGATTCTCTCGTGAATCTGATTTATTACAGACCACCTGAATGCCCTTGGAACAATTGGCAAAGATCGAGATCTACCATTTCTCTGAATTTTTCGATAAAATAATCCTGCTCTCAACTCATAAGTTTTTGCAATGCCCTCGGCAAGAGAATTGTCCTTCAATTTGTTCACAATATTGATAATATCGAAATCCTTCCGCTGTTCAGCCATAAGCCAATCACTAGATATCTCTGCCAAATTAACTCGTTTTTCAGGAACTTTAGAAATATCAATCACATCAGCGGATGAGATATTTCTGGAAAAGAAATCAGCATGAGCCATTCGTTTACCATCTCTATACTGCAATTCAAATGAGAACAACTGTAAATAAGCCCACCATCATTGTGCTCTGGGAGATAGGTCACGTTTAGTTCTTGATGCTTTTAAGTGAGTTGCAATCGGTAAAAAACCACAAAATCTCTACCCATCACACAATGACGAAAATGTGTTATAGCCATGACAACCGCAAGGGTCTCCAACTCATAAGAATGGTATCGTGATTCTGCAGGTGAAGTAGCCTTACTGAAAAATTCAACGACATGCGGCTTGTTATCAATTTTGTGTAGCAAGATGGCTCCATATCCACGAGCACTTGCATCAGTATGCAATTCAATTGGATATTTAGGGTCAAAAATAACTTAAACTGGCTTCTGTGTAAGTACAGAAATAACTTTTTGTCTTATTTGTTCATGTTCTGACTTCCAAACAAACTCGTTCTTTTCCGATGTCAAAAGATACAAAGGCTTCATGAAACACAACATTGCATAAATTTCCGAAAGTAAGAAGCTAATCCAATAAATTGTCTTAAAGCAGGGACTGACTGAGGAGGCGGTGGAGCAGTTAGCGCTGAAACTTTAAGTGAATTTGGACGAATTTGGCATGCGCTCACTTCGTATCCCAAATATTGAACTGTCAACTTGAGACACGAACACTTTTTAATATTGAACATAAATCTAGCTTTCGTGAGAATATTAAGGGTAATCTGTAATCTTTCTAAAGCTTCAGCTTTTGTTGTAGCCACCACCAATACGTCATCCATATAGACAACTACAAATATATTTGCAAGTTCCCCAAGCGTATGCATCACTGTACGCTCAAAAACTGAAGGTGCATTTTTAAGACCAAACGGCATTGACAAAAATTCGTATTGGCCGTCTGGAGTGACAAAAGCCGTACACTCTATTGACTCTTTATGCAAAGAGATTTGATAGTATCCGCTTGCCATATCTAGACATGTGAAATATTTCGCTCCATGAAGTCTGGCTATCTGATCTGCTATTAGAGGCAACGGATATTTATCTGAGACTGTATTCGTATTTAATTCACGGTAATCGACACACAAGCAATGAGAACTGTCCTTTTTGTTCACTAACATCATAGGACTTGCATAAGGTGAGCAACTTGGCCTTATGACATTGCATTCTACTAGTTCTTTAATCTTCTCGCGTACCAACTCTCTTTCATTTGGACTAAGTCTGTATGGTCTTCTTTGAACAATTTTTCTGAGGTCTACTAACTTAATTTTCATCTCACCTGTACTGACTCTATAAGAAGGAATTCCCTTTATAAAAGATTTTGAATAATTTTCTAATAAATCGTTTAATTTATCCCTATCTTCGCCGACAAGATCAGTATCCAATTTTAAAAAAATATATCATCACATAACAATTTCAAATTTTCCCGGTGACACAAGGACAAGAAAACCCTGCCACAGTATTTCTCGATCAATCACAATGTCGCTCTCCAAATACTGATAGCCCAAAACGTGGAACAGCATCTCAATATAATGATAATTATTAATTAATTTTTACGTTGCCAAGTATTTGCAATGTACTACAAATGCTGTCATTCCCAATACCCTTCAACATTACTACGTTGTTAATTCTTTTACCGGCTAACTGAGTACTTATCTTTTGTTTAATCAACGAACACTCCGCTCCAGAATCAAACATTGTCAAAAACATAGCTGGTGTTTCTACACTGGTGAAGCGCTGTACAAAAATTTTCTTAAACTCGGTCCAATTTATGTCAGGATAACATATTTGTGAGAGCCTCTGCGACGCACTGCCTTCCAACGCTGCACTCAAAGCCATTACCAAAGCACTGCCTTTTATGTTATTTTCCGCCAGAATTATATTTACTGTAGCACACCACGCGGATGCGTCTGCGCCAACAAGATCTTTTCAATATTATTGTTACACTATGTTCACGCAACGACGCAAACACACGATAAATTGATTCGAAGCAAATTTCTAACGCGCTCCCGCTAACACGTCCGGCACTCGCCAAGGATCATTTGTCATATTAGGTAGCGAGCCAGATCCCACTTCTGATGTTGTAGCATTAAGAATTATGTTCCATTACTTAGCGCAGCGAGTTTCGGTCGCTCTGAGAACTCAAACACAACTGACTCTCGAGCCCGAACCACACTCAGCAACAGCGTCAAACGCTGTTGCCTCGCTAAAACGGGACTTTCTAGAACCGACAACTTAATCAACCAATCACAGCCCTTACAAAGGCTTATGCTGAAGATAATTATTGCGAAATATTGAAAGACGCACCAATACGCATAACTAGAAGCCGACGCATTATGATGAAATTATCATTGTGAAATACCGAAAACTACAACCACACACATACAAACTTAGTACGCGCCGACATATACTTTATGGGGTCTGCCACGCCTCCTTCTGCCTGTTACATACATTTTAACAAAACCATTATACCCTGTTTTCCCATTTTCAATGGGTTCAGGGTATAATTAAGTGAATACAATTAAGCAAATAATAATTTACAATAAAAACAAACTGAATTTAAAACAAGTAACGTTACAGTCGGGCGCTACCGACTGCGGGATACTCATTCACACCCACCCACAATTGGTTTGTAGATATATAACTTTTTGGAAATCAATCAAGAGATCAGCAGTAACATCGTCACAAAACTTTGATTTTCTCACTGAGAATCGGAAAAACGTAAAGTTTTTCCCGACTTTCCACGCCCCCAGTGTGCGTAGACATATAATTTTTGGCCAGTTCTTAGAAGTAGTGAAGGGTAACATAAGTGTGAAATTTGGATGCTTATTTTTGGGTCATTGATAGAGGAGCTCACCAGTAACTCAACCATCTAATTTTGAAGCTTCTAGCTCTAAAACTGTGGGAGCTACAAACTTTTGCGGTTTGCCACGCCCCCTTAGGGCGTAGATATATCCGCCATATCTTTTTATACCCTGAACCCATTGAAAATGGGAAATCAGGGTATAATGGTTTTGTTGAAATGTATGTAACAGGCAGAAGGAGGCGTGGCAGACCCCATAAAGTATATATATTCTTGATCAGGGCGACGAGCTGAGTTGATTTAGCCCTGTCCGTCTGTCCGTCCGTCCGTCCGTCCGTCAGTCCGTCCGTCCGTCTGTCCGTCTGTCCGTATGTTTGAACGCGTCGATCTTAGAATCTATAAGAACTAGAGACTTGAAACTTTTTATGTAGGTCCGTGTATAGCACGCGCAGATCGAGTTTGTTTCAAAAAATCGATAAATTTGATCGTTTTAAAGTTATCGATTTAAAACGTTACCGAAATTCAGCTATAAATTTATATCTCCCGCTCTGTATCAGATGTTTGTTGTTGGACCCGCTCTCATAACTCACTAATCCTCTCTTTGTTTTTTTCTATTATTTCCTTTTGATCAGTTTTTACGTTTCGGTTGCTTAACCCCAATTGCCAATATGACATGCTGCAAAAAATCATGCAATATTCGGCAAGTAGCTGATTCTGCACAATTGCAATTTGTTAGTTTCTGGTTATGTGAGAATATGATGCACACAAAATGTGATGGTCTCACCGGACGGGACTATGGCAAAATCATGTCCACTGCCAAAATTGGTTGTGGTGGTTTACGCTAGTCGTGTCCAATTTGCTTGGAAAAACAATTACATTTTTCCAAGATGTATAATTCAGTGCGAGTTCAATTTTTAAAACTGAGTAGTACATCTAAACAGTTAACTAGTGACCTAGAAGCTGGTGAAAATGTTCTAAATCTGTACAATTTTGATACTCCGGATTCTGATTTTGTGACTCCTTCTCAGTTGGTACCCCATTCCGTACCAATATTGTCTCCTAATTTATTAGTGCCTTCCTCACCTTGCCCTGACTCGTTATTGGTTCCAATTGCTAATGACTTGTCGGACACACCTGTTGCTAGTGTTATAATAGACACTCAAGAGCCTATACAGGTTCCAATCAAAAAACTAAAAGCCTCCCCGAATATTGCTCAAGCAACGAAAAATATTCCGACCTCTTCTTCCACTCTTTCTATACCTACTTTATCTGTCGTTTCTCCTTGAAAGCAAGTTTTCCTATCTAGGCTTTCTTCTGACACGACATGTGAAGCTATATCTGGTTTTATTTCTAGTAAATCTGCAGCTAATGTTTTTATTTCGAAGTTTAATTTCGCGACTCCTCGTGAAATTGCTTCATTCATAATCAATGTGCCCGCTGAATTTTTCACAACTATATGTGACTCCAAATTTTGGCCACCTAATGTAGTTGTGCATGAATTCAAACACAAGAATCGAAATAGGTTGTCTCCAATATCGTTAAATCCTACTTCGGTTCAATCTTCTTCTAATATTGGATCAAAAAACTAAATTTTGCTCAATCTTCTCCGCAACTAAATTCTAAGCTCAGAAGAGTATTTTTTTATACCCTGAACCCATTGAAAATGGGAAATCAGGGTATAATGGTTTTGTTAAAATGTATGTAACAGGCAGAAGGAGGCGTGGCAGACCCCATAAAGTATATATATTCTTGATCAGCTTGACGAACTGAGTCTGTCCGTCCGTCCGTATGTGTGAACGCGTCGATCTCAGAATCTATAAGAGCTAGAGACTTGAAATTTTTTATGTAGATCCGTGTATAGCACGCGCAGATCGAGTTTGTTTAAAAAAATCGATAAATTTGATCGTTTTAAAGTTATCGATTTAAAACGTTATCGAATCGCAGTTATAAATTTATATCTCCCACATCTTTAGAGCTGTATTTCAAATACTAGAGACTTGTGCTTTGGCAAATATACACATATAAATGACAGAATCACGCTCTGAAAGTTTGATTAAGAATGTCCATCTACAAAAGAAGTTATTAAACATTTCATTTCCCATAGTAAAGCCTATGAGCGCAGCCCACGTTCAGTCGCTGCGCTAACTGCGCAGTCAGCAGAGCGCGTGCTTATGCGTATGTGTATGTGTGTATGTGTGTGTGCATGTATTGCTTGTATACATGCATATGTTAAATAAGCATAGAATGTTTGGAGTATCGGCTCTCGCAGGGTTCAGGGGATCTCCTAGTCGGGTACCGCCGACTAGAGCTTTCATACTTGTTTTGAGTAGTTTTTGTATAAATTCTGAAATTATTGCTCTCACTGAAACGTGGCTAAGTCCGAATGTTTATAATAGTGAGATTTTCTCTAATGATTTCACCATTTATAGACACGATCGACTGCTACGTAGAGGTGGTGGTCTCTTGATTGGTGTTAAAACCAATATCCTCTCAGAATCTTTTATTTTTTCGTTATCGCATGATGCTGAGATTATTGGAGTTAAAATAACTCTTCCATCGAGTTCCCTATTTATTACTTGTTCATACATCCCTCCCTCTTCCGATGTTCAAGTTTATGCTCAACATATTACTTGCATTAAAGAAATTTATGGACATGTTAATGATAACGATATGTTTTTTGTGTTGGGTGACTTTAATATACCTAACACTTCTTGATCCTCCAGTCCCAACTCTAGTTTTCTTATTCCTACATTAGATCATTACCTTTTCAATGAATTATTCACGCTTTCTATGTTTCAGATGAACTCTATTTCTAATCATCTGAATCGTTCACTTGATCTAGTTTTTATTAATGATGACTCTAGCATTACTGTCTCTAGATCATAACCTTTTTGTATACCTGAGGATATACATCATCCCACTTTGGAGGTACAATTACCCATAAGTACTCCTCCAGTTTTCACAACTAAAATTTTAAAACAACGTCATTGTTATAAAAGGTGCAATTTTGTTTTGCTTAATCAACTTATTAATGCGACAGATTGGTCTCCTTTATATAAGTCAGTTGACATTAATTTGGCAACAATTTTTTTCTATAACACTTTAAACTCTCTTTTAGATGAGTGTGTTCCTATTTGTCTCCCGTTTCTAATAAAGCCCGCTGGCTTACTCAGACTCTTTCTAATTTAAAAAATATTAAGTCTAAATATTTAAAAAAAATTTAAAAAGTCTGGTTCGAATGTAGACTGGTCTAAATATTCCATAGCCAAGTCGAATATGGCGAATATGTCTACGCCCATAGGGGGCGTGGCAAACGGCAAAAGTTTGTAGCTCCTACAGTTTTAGAGCTAGAAGCTTCAAAATTGGATGGTTGAGTTACTGGTGAGCTCCTCTATCGATGACCCAAAAATAATTTTTACGCCCATTTTGGGGCATGCCCGGCTAAAAAATACCCTGTAATTTTCGCATTTTATGAGTGTAAGCATCCAAATTTCACAGTTACGTTACCCTTCACTACTTCTAAGAACTGGCCAAAAACTGTACGTTTTTCCGATTCGCAGTGAGAAAGTCATAATTTTATGACGATATTACTGCTGACCTCCTCTATTCATTTCCCTGAAATTATGTATGTACAAACCAATTGGGGGCGTGGCAATGGGCGTGATCTGTGCGGGTATGAATGAGTATTCCGCAGTCGGTAGCGCCCGACTCCAACGTTCTTACTTGTTAATTCTCGGTGTTATGAGAAAGGGCAGTTTGTTCGTGATCCTAAGCAATTCTTGGCAATTTTCCTTGGTTTGGACAAAACTTGTAATGATCATGATTCCTCTGATTTTTTTGCTCCTCGGTAGATCCCTATACCACTTCATACCCTTACTGAATTTCTACAACTAATATTATTAATGCTTCTAATGTTTCCCCTGCTTCTCTGGTTTCAGCCATTTGGTCATTGAAATCATCTTTTTCTCCTGGAGCTGGTAATATTCCAAGTTGTGTAATTAAAGAATGTAGTGGTTCGATTCAGACACCATTACTAAAACTATTTAATTTGTCGCTGGAAACCTCTGTTTTTCCGTCTATTTGGAAAGAGTCTTTCATCATCCCTCTATATAAAAAAGGTGGGAGGTCTGACATTTCTAATTATAGAGGTATTGCAAAACTATCTGCTATTCCATTTTGAAAAAATAATAACATCTATCTTACAACATTTTTATAAATTTATTATTTCACCATCGCAGCATGGCTTTGTTCAAAATGGATCTACTTCTACTAATCTATTAGAATTTACTTCCCTAGTCAATGACAGTTTTTTAAATAAAATGCAAACTGATGTTATATATACCGATTTCAGTAAAGCATTTGACTCAGTACACCACGATATATTACTTCAAAAGCTTGATCACTTAGGATTTTCCCCTAAACTTCTTTCTTGGATTTGATGCTATTTAAAAGGTAGACCCCAAAGAGTTGTGTTTAGAGCAGCTTTTTCGAAACTTGTTTTCATTTCGTCGGGTGTACCTCAGGGTAGTCATTTGGGTCCGTTACTTTTTTCCCTATTTATAAATGACCTTCCAAACCGTATATCGAATTGAAAGATATTCATGTACGCAGACGACGAAAAACTTTGTTTTTCGAATTGTAATACACTTGATCACCTACGCCTACAATATGATCTTAATTCCTTCCAACTTTGGTGTGTAGCTAATTGGTTACATTTAAATTGTTGTAAGTGTATGACAATGACCTTCTGTCGTACTATTCCATATATTGCTAATTATTCAATTAATAATTATCCCTTCATAATCAATCGTAGAACTATCATAATACATACATAATTTGATTGGTAATATTGACTCGTCCTGCCTGTTATTGCAACTTAATTTTTCTGTTCCTTCCAGAACAACCTGACACTTTCGTCCGTTGTTTACCATTGTGCACTTCGGATTATTCTTTGCATAGCGCGTTTCACGTTTTATGTGTTGACTACAGTAAATTTTATCATGTGTTTTTCTCTGAATTCTCTCTACCTTTATTTAAATCCTTGCTTTCAAATCATCTTAGGGAAATCACACACAGTGTCCAGGAGTGAGCAGGTGCACAAATTGAATGACCGGCAAGATCTTCAACATTGTGGAGTGGTTTCCCAATCCTTTATTTTTATACCCTGAACCCATTGAAAATGGGAAAACAGGGTATAATGGTTTTGTTAAAATGTATGTAACAGGCAGAAGGAGGCGTGGCAGACCCCATAAAGTATATATATTCTTGATCAGGGCGACAAGCTGAGTTGAAATAGCCCTGTCCGTCTGTCCGTCCGTCCGTCCGTCCGCCTGTCCGTCTGTTCGTATGATTGAATGCGTCGATCTCAGAATCTATAAGAGCTAGAGATTTGAAATTTTGTTTGGAGGTTCCTGTATAGCACGCGCATATCAAGTTTGTTTCAAAAATTCGATAACTTTTATCGTTTTAATGTTATCGATTAAAAACGAAATCGGAAACCAGTAATAAAATTATGTCTCACACATCTTTAAAGCTAGAGACTCCTTATTTTGTATTTAGTATAATGTAGAGTTTATACAATTTTGGTTTTTGTTATATTTTGGATGCCACGCCCCCTTCGCCCCAAATTTGCAAAAAACGTATTTCAAGTGCTAGAGACTTGTGCTTCGGCAAATACACACATATGAATGACATAATTACGCTCTGAAAGACATAATTACGCTAAGAAAGTCCATCTACAAAAGAACTTATTCAACAATTAAGTTCCGATAATATAGCTCTTCTGCAGCCCGAGCGCAGTCGCTGCGTAACTGCGCAGTCAGCAGAGCGCTCATTTATGCGTGCGTGCGTATGTGTGTGTGTATGTGTGTGTACATGTATTGCTTGTATATATGTATATGTTAAATAAGCATAGAATGTTTGGAATATCGGCGCATCGCAGGGTTCAGGGGATCTCTTAGTCGGGTACCGCCGACTAGAGCTTTCTTACTTGTTATACCCTGAACCCATTGAAAATGGGATATCAGGGTATAATGTTTTTGTGAAAATGTATGTAACAGGCAGAAGGAGACATGGCAGACCCCATAAAGTATATATATTCTTGATCAGCTCGATGAGCTGAGTTGAAATAGCCCTGTCCGTCTGTCCGTCCGTCCGTCCGTCTGTCCGCCCGTCCGTCCGTGTGAACGCAGCGATCTCGTAAACCACAAAAGCTAGAGCTCTGAAATTTTCAGAGAATACTCGTCTATAGCCTACGCAGTACGAGTTTTTTTTTAGATTTTCAATAACTCATCCCGTTTACTTATTATCGATAAAAATCGATAACTTTTCTTCGGTTAAGCATACCGTAAGAGCTAGAGACTCCAAATTCACTGTGTAGATCCGTGTAATGAATGCGGACATTATGTAATTTTTGGATTTTGGATGCCACGCCTCCTTCGCCCCCAATTCGAAAAATTCGTATATCAAATACTAGAGACTTGTGCTTCGGCAAATACATACATATGAATGACATGATTATGCTGTGAAAGTTTGATTAAGAAAGTCCATCCACAAAAAAAGTTATTAAACATTTAATTTCCCATACAATAGGCATATTGCAGCCCGAGCGCAGTCGCCTCGCTGACTGCGCAGTCAGCAGAGAGCGTGCTTATGCGTGCGTGCGTATGCATGTGTGTGTGCGTTGCTCGCAATATTTGTATAAGCATATAATGTTGGGAAGATTGGCTCTTCGCAGGGTTCAAGGTATCTCGTAGTCGAGCCGTCTCGACTAGAGCACTCTTACTTGTTTCTTTATCTTTCTTTTTTTTCTTCTTATTCCGTTTGCTTTTATTAATATTCTCAATTTTCTTTTAATCTTTACTTTTATAGTTATTATTTAATAATTATACTTAAGACTCTATAATAAATATTTTATAAGTTTCTATTAACACTTTCTATCTTTTGTAGTTCAATAATATCAATCATACAAGGCTATGAATCGGGGCATAGCTGGCCGGACTGGCAAATAAAATACCCTTATCGGGTTGGTGGTATTATTGTAATATTTTTTGTGTTCTTTTAGGCTATATAACTTATTTGTTTAGTTTATCTTTAAGTTTGACACTCGATTTATAAATTTTCCTTTTTTAAATAAATAAATAAATAATCTGGTGAAAATTGATGTAGAAGAAATTCATTATTACTCTTGAACAAGTTGTTGGAAAGGACATTCACTTTTTTTGTGATAGCTAAAGGTCCATTGATGGTTTGAATAAAACAATCGGTATCATGAATTGGTAAATTAAAAACATTGTATGTCATCATATTGACAGTAGATCCTGTATCTATTAAACATTTTAAATTTCTGCCCTTATAGGTGACAATTATGTACTGTTGGTTTCCGAGGCTGGCAGCTGAAAATGTTCGGCTTTCTCGATTTCTATTTTATTTGGTTGCTCCGTCTCATGTTCGGCTGTGGCTGTTTGTGTGTATGGTAATATTGACGATAGTATTCGGAATAAGAAACTAATTGATTATAATATTCTTGTTGCATATAATCGTGATAGTTTATTTCTTCTTGATTTCTAGTTTCTTCATCCATGCTCATTTTCTAGCACGCTTTGTTGGTTGGTCAGCTACGCCAGGACTATTGAAAGGGGTTTGTTGTGCAGTTATTTGTGTATGTTGTCCGAAATTATTATTGTCAAATTGGTTCTGTCTAAAATTTGGTCTGAATGCAGAATATGATGATCTGACCGGATTAGGTGTTGGTTGCATTGGTCGAGGTGAATAATGATTAGGTGAAAAAATGTTATTGTTAGTATAATTAGGTGTTGGTGGAAGATATGGTTGTTGAAAATAAGGTCGATATGGGACATAGGAATGGTTTGGTTGAAGAAATGTGGGAAACTTTTGAATATTGGGATTTGGGTGTAACGGCTTGAAATTTTTATCTTGTTATACCCTGAACCCATTGAAAATGGGAAATCAGGGTATAATGTTTTTGTGAAAATGTATGTAACAGGCAGAAGGAGACATCGCAGACCCCATAAAGTATATATATTCTTGATCAGCTCGATGAGCTGAGTTGAAATAGCCCTGTCCGTCTGTCCGTCCGTCCGTCCGTCCGTCCGTGTGAACGCAGCGATCTCGTAAACCACAAAAGCTAGATATCTGAAATTTTCAGAGAATACTCGTCTATAGCCTACGCAGTACGAGTTTCTTTTAGATTTTCGATAACTCATCCCGTTTCCTTATTATCGATAAGAATCGATAACTTTTCTTCGGTTAAGCTTACCGTAAGAGCTAGAGACTCCAAATTTACTGTGTAGATTTGTGTGATGGATGCGAAGATTTTGTAATTTTTGGATTTTAGATGCCACGCCCCCTTCTTCCCCAATTTGAAAAATTCGTATTTCAAATACTGGAGACTTGTGCTTTGGAAAATACACACATATGAATGACATAATTACGCTGTGAAAGTTTGATTAAGAAAGTCCATCCACAAAAAAAGTTATTAAGCATTTAATTTCCCATACAATAGGCACATTGCAGCCCGAGCGCAGTCGCTGCGTCAACTGCGCAGTCAGCAGAGCGCGTGCTTATGCGTGCGTGCGTATGCAAGTGTGTGTGTGTGTGCGTTGCTCGCAATATTTGTATATGTAAAATAAGCATAGAATGTTGGGAAGATTGGCTCTTCGCAGGGCATAACTCGTAGTCGAGCTGTCTCGACTAGAGTACTCTTACTTGTTATACCCTGAACCCATTGAAAATGGGAAATCAGGGTATAATGTTTTTGTGGAAATGTATGTAACAGGCAGAAGGAGACATCGCAGACCCCATAAAGTATATATATTCTTGATCAGCTCGATGAGCTGAGTTGAAATAGCCCTGTCCGTCTGTCCGTCCGTCCGTCCGTCCGTCCGTCCGTGTGAACGCAGCGATCTCGTAAACCACAAAAGCTAGAGATCTGAAATTTTCAGAGAATATTCGTCTATAGCCTACGCAGTACGAGTTTTTTTTAGATTTTCGATAACTCATCCCGTTTCCTTATTATCGATCAAAATCGATAACTTTTCTTCCGCTAAGCATACCGTAAGAGCTAGAGACTCCAAATTCACTGTGTAGATCCGTGTAATGAATGCGGACATTATGTAATTTTTGGATTTTGGATGCCACGCCTCCTTCGCCCCCAATTCGAAAAATTCGTATATCAAATACTAGAGACTTGTGCTTCGGCAAATACATACATATGAATGACATGATTATGCTGTGAAAGTTTGATTAAGAAAGTCCATCCACAAAAAAAGTTATTAAACATTTAATTTCCCATACAATTGGCATATTACAGCCCAAGCGCAGTCGTTGCGGCAACTGCGCAGTCAGCAGAGCGCGTGCTTATGCGTGCGTGCATATGCATGTATGTGTGTCTTACAATATTTGTATATGTAAAATAAGCATATAATGTTGGGAAGATTGGCTCTTCGCAGGGTTCAGGGTATCTCTTAGTCGAGCAGTCTCGACTAGAGCACTCTTACTTGTTTTACTTCATTTTGATTTAAATTTAGACAGGGTTCTTCATAAAGGTTTTTTTCTTGTAATATGTTTATTAAAGATCTTAAATCGATAATTTCGCAATTTTTAATTCTAATGCAAATATTTGTAGGTAGTTTTTGGATTAGGTCGTCAATACTAGCTTTAATTAGCCGCGCATACAATGTTTTTTCATCTAATTTATTTTCTAATTCTAGCTTACTCATCAATGTCTGCCTACGGCGTTCTGCCTCTTCCAGAAAAGCTCGTACGTTGCCTTTGAATGGGGTGCTCCTGAATTCCTCCAATAAGACGTGGTTCTTGGTTTGCGTCTTGTAGATCAGGATCAGTTGCTTTCGAAGATCCGTCCATGTTGTTAGATTGATTATGCCAAGAGATAGCATAACTTCACTGCTGATGCAAAGTATTGACCTCTGCCTCGCATCATTGGTGGTGTAAAGGGCCAATATGTAGTCGATCCGGTTAACGAACGTGTATAAACCGTTCTTATTTCCAGTGAACTTCTCAACATTTTTAAGTGGGTTGATCACTTGCGTCATGCTGGCATCGGAAAGGGGTGTTGTTGCGTCTGCTTCCATTTTGTTTATTAAATTTATTACCATTACAATATTTATTTATTTTTTTTTATTTACTTAATTTTAAGTTCAGTTTCCTTTTATTGTAAGTTATTATTTGTTTAATTATATTTACTTAATTTTAAGTTCAGTTTCCATTTACTTTAAATTATTATTATTTGTTTAATTGTATTCACTTAATTTTAAGTTCAGTTTGTATTTATTGTAAATTATTTGTTTAGTTGTATTCACTTAATTAGGGGCGTGGCAAATCGGAAAATGCATTTTCCGATATCTCAGAAACACTACTTCTGGAAGTGCTAGAGAGTTGCAATTTGGAATGTAGACTTGTGTTGACAACTCAAGATGAAAAAGTTATGGCGGATATATCTACGCCTATTTGGGGCGTGGCAAATCGGGTAAAACTGTATCTTCTACAGTTTTAAAGCTAGAACGCCCAAATTTGGCACGTAGGTTACTGCTACGATGCTATAAAGATCGACCAAAAATCTATATATCCACGCTTACTAGCGGCGTGGCAAATCGGATCTGACTATATAGTGATTTTTCAAATTCTGTAATAGTTTGAGCACTATGAATGCTAGAGACTTGAAACTTGGTATATATACTCGGGTTGACAACCCAAGTTAAACAAGTAAGAAAGCTCTAGTCGGCGGTACCCGACTAGGAGATCCCCTGAACCCTGCGAAGAGCCGATACTCCAAACATTCTATCCTTATTTAACATATACATGTATACAAGCAATACATGGACACACACATACACACATACACATACGCATAAGCACGCGCTCTGCTGACTGCGCAGTTAGCGCAGCGACTGAGCGTGGGCTGCGCTCATAGGCTTTACTATGGGAAATGAAATGTTTAATAACTTCTTTTGTAGATGGACATTCTTAATCAAACTTTCAGAGCGTGATTCTGTCATTTATATGTGTATATTTGCCAAAGCACAAGTCTCTAGTATTTGAAATACAGCTCTAAAGATGTGGGAGATATAAATTTATAACTGCGATTCGATAACGTTTTAAATCGATAACTTTAAAACGATCAAATTTATCGATTTTTTTAAACAAACTCGATCTGCGCGTGCTATACACGGATCTACATAAAAAATTTCAAGTCTCTAGCTCTTATAGATTCTGAGATCGACGCGTTCACACATACGGACGGACGGACAGACGGACAGACGGACATGGCTATATCAACTCAGTTCGTCAAGCTGATCAAGAATATATATACTTTATGGGGTCTGCCACGCCTCCTTCTGCCTATTACATACATTTTAACAAAACCATTATACCCTGATTTCCCATTTTCAATGGGTTCAGGGTATAAAAAAATACTCTTCTGAGCTTAGAATTTAGTTGCGGAGAAGATTGAGCAAAATTTAGTTTTTTGATCCAATATTAGAAGAAGATTGAACCGAAGTAGGATTTAACGATATTGGAGACAACCTATTTCGATTCTTGTGTTTGAATTCATGCACAACTACATTAGGTGGCCAAAATTTGGAGTCACATATAGTTGTGAAAAATTCAGCGGGCACATTGATTTTGAATGAAGCAATTTCACGAGGAGTCGCGAAATTAAACTTCGAAATAAAAACATTAGCTGCAGATTTACTAGAAATAAAACCAGATATAGCTTCACATGTCGTGTCAGAAGAAAGCCTAGATAGGAAAACTTGCTTTCAAGGAGAAACGACAGATAAAGTAGGTATAGAAAGAGTGGAAGAAGAGGTCGGAATATTTTTCGTTGCTTGAGCAATATTCGGGGAGGCTTTTAGTTTTTTGATTGGAACCTGTATAGGCTCTTGAGTGTCTATTATAACACTAGCAACAGGTGTGTCCGACAAGTCATTAGCAATTGGAACCAATAACGAGTCAGGGCAAGGTGAGGAAGGCACTAATAAATTAGGAGACAATATTGGTACGGAATGGGGTACCAACTGAGAAGGAGTCACAAAATCAGAATCCGGAGTATCAAAATTGTACAGATTTAGAAAATTTTCACCAGCTTCTAGGTCACTAGTTAACTGTTTAGATGTACTACTCAGTTTTAAAAATTGAACTCGCACTGAATTATACATCTTGGAAAAATGTAATTGTTTTTCCAAGCAAATTGGACACGACTAGCGTAAACCACCACAACCAATTTTGGCAGTGGACATGATTTTGCCATAGTCCCGTCCGGTGAGACCATCACATTTTGTGTGCATCATATTCTCACATAACCAGAAACTAACAAATTGCAATTGTGCAGAATCAGCTACTTGCCGAATATTGCATGATTTTTTGCAGCATGTCATATTGGCAATTGGGGTTAAGCAACCGAAACGTAAAAACTGATCAAAAGGAAATAATAGAAAAAAACAAAGAGAGGATTAGTGAGTTATGAGAGCGGGTCCAACAACAAACAACTGATAAAGAGCGGGTGAGCAGCAAGCAGTGAGAGAGTTTCTTGCACAAGACGAATTTGATTTAGTGAGAAACACAAACAACTCAAGTATGAGTGTGAGTGATAACACTAACAAATATGCACGAGTGTAAAAAGAAACCCAAACAAAAGAGGAGAGCGCCAAAGAAGTAAATGCAGATGTATCAAAACAAATTACCGACGCTGACAAAACTTTCAAAATAGAAACACTTTTAAAATAGCACAAAGCACCGTGGATTATTTCTTGCACAGTAAAAAATAAAGCCTGATGGCTGAATTAAACAAATTACAAAAAAGTGTAATTTTAAAGGCAAGAAATATTCAAAAGTGAATAAAAATTAAGGAGCACAAACAAAGCACGTCAAATACTTTCAACTGAGAACTCTCTCTTGTTTATGTAAATAAGTTTTATATTTAATTAAAATATATTTTAATTTTATAATTTTAGCTTACTAACTGTGTTATTTGTTTGGTTCAGAGTAGTTTCTAGTCGAGAACTCTCGACTAGAGTTTTCTTACTTGTTAATATTGTTACTGTTGTTACTATCATCGGCGACCGTTGGCCGAAGTACCGCTTGTGGCTGCGAGACATACACTTTCACTCGTATGTCAATAACGGTGCTTTGGCCAATGAGAGGCTGCCACGCAGATTTGGGCGATTTTTCGTCGCGCTAAATAACGTGATGCTGCCGTTTTCGTAGCCCCGCTCCAGAGCCGAGCCGGCGCCGTCATAACGCGAAGCAGGGCCTGCGTCGCTGCTATAAAAAGGCGCCCGCAACTCGGCACCTGAACAGTCAAAGAAAGTAAAAGTGAAAGTATTGAGTGCCGACGAAAACAAGTTACGCGAGTGGAAAAGTGACCAGCAAAGGAGCAGAGATCAAAAGGACATCGCTGCCAAGGACTTCGAGAGGAAGGACATCACTGCCAAGGACTTCGAGAGGAAGGACATCGTGGGAAGGATATCTACGAGGGATATCCTGGACGCCTATTGAGGACATAGGCTCGAGACGCAGACACCGGAAGGACATCAGCTGCCACCAACCAGGACATTGGTGCAGCACGGCCAAATCTACAGCATTAGTGGCGGATCCTGGAGCAGGAGCAAAGGTAACGTTTGCGTAGCTGTGCGTAAGAGTGGTGACTGTAGCTTGAGAAGATCTCAAGGTGTGCTTGTGAGCGTATCCAGCCGTAGGAGTCACTGCAATAGCCGAGCGAACCACCGGAGTATTCAGTGTGGATCCTGGCGTCACCTGGAGTGCTCAAGCGTATCCTTGGAGAACCAAGAGTGCCGTACCATTCGCCAGAGTGCGCTAAACGTCTACCTGCGAGCCTGTGGAAAGGTGTGCTTTACTAAGCGCTAGATTTGGTAAATAATATAAACTTGTAAATTGAGAAAATATACCCAACGCAACCATAAAACACACTGCATTATAATTTATTGCAAGGCGCTACATATAAATTAGTTGGCGCGAACGCACAGTCGTCTGAGTCCGGCCCGGCTTAAACTCGGGATAAACCGAGGTTCGTTACAACTGGCGCCCAATGTGGGGCCCTGCGATAATATAGTCAGTGTATAAAAATGGTGCGAGCTTGGGTATATAATCTCAAGAAGGATGATGTGCTGCGCTACGGGATCGAGTTCGGCGTAAGTCTGACTGGCACTCTGGACGCAATGCGGAGGCAGTTCGGCGAGTGAGTCACCATGAATGAGGGAAGGATTCCCTATTCAATCAGGATCGCAAAGATTGCGAAGCTGCATGGACGCCATTCGCCGCTGAGAGACGAGGCGCTGACCGCCGTCGAGGAAAACGAGCTGGGTGAGCAAGATGAAATCGTGAACGTGGCACGATTGTTTCTGCCATCCACCAGTGCCGCCGCCGCCCGTCTGCAAGAGATGCAACGAGGATCGTGGAGAGCCACATCCACCCCGCAACCAGAAATAAGGCCACGAGGGCCGAGCTGCACAGCGCTGAAGTACCCAAAGATCGCCAAGCTGGTGCGAGAATGGCATATCATATAAGTTCTGCAACTTGACGGAGCTGATGCTGCTGGCGAACGATTTCGAGGATCTGGAAAGGGATCGGGAAAACTTGCGGCAGCAACAGCGAGGCAGTAGGACGCGACTGATGGCCATGGACGACGCTGGGAGCCCGGATGAAGAAACCTCGACCCGCGCCCAGGACATGCACAGCAGGGCCAAGGACACATGTCCAGAACCCCGCCCGGGCATGCCGGATATGTGGCCAAGAGGGCCACTACGCCATTGAGTGCCGCAACGAACGTCTGGAGTTTTGCTGGCATTGCGGGCACATCGGCGTGCGAACAGCGACGTGTTGCCAGTCGGGAAACGGCCAGAGGCACCCGCCATCCAGGGGCGAGCGGGAGCAGCGTCGCGGAGGCCCCAGACATAAGTGGGTAGTCGTCTGGATGAAGGCACCCAGTAGTCGGCGATTGTGGTCATTGGAGCTGATCAGCACAAGGCCACAATTGATACTGGGGCCACCAGCAGCTTTGTGAGCGAAAAGCTGGCCGACAGGCTCCGAGAAGTGGGCGTGAGGCGCGCCACACAAAGACGCGTAAGATTGTTAGACGGCAGTTGCAGTCAGGTGGACTCGCAACTGGAAACAAGGATCAGGCTGGGAAGTCAACAAATCCGCATTTCATTGCTGGTGCTGCCAGGCGTGATCGACGATCTGGTGCTGGGCTGGGATTTCTTGGCCAGAATGGGCATCGCATTTGAGTGCGGTCGCTTGGAGCTGCATATTAAGCCCAGAAATCCGCCACCAGGTGGACAGCTGGAGGAGAGGCTGTCAGTGGCTGTCAGCAACACTGAGGTGAGTCCACAGACGCCGATGGAGGTCAGTCCGGGACTCCAAAACCCACTCCATGAGGATGTGGAGGTGGATACGTTCCTGAGGAAGGAACTTGTGAAGTTTCAGGACGTGAAAGGCACTACGAGGATCACGGAGGATCGGATCACGATGCAGGACAAGCGGCCCATAAAACAGCGCTATTTTCCGAAGAATCCAAAAATGCAGGCCGAGATTAATCTGGTGATCTGGTAATCTGGCTGCTGGCCAAAGGCTGCATCGAGCCGTCCAAGAGTCCTCACAGCGCGCCAATCGTGATGGTCAAGAAGAAGACTGGGAAATGGCGGCTGTGTGTGGATTTTCGGCAGCTGAACAGCCGATCGATTAAGGACGCATATCCGCTGCCGCGGGTGCACCATATTTTGGACCAGCTGCGAGAGGCTCGATTCATAACTAGCCTGGATTTGAAGGATGGGTATTGGCAGATACCGATGGAGAAATCCAGCAGGCCATTGACAGCGTTCACAGTCCCAGGAAAGGGCTGTTCCAATGGAAGGTGATGCCGTTCGTGCTCCATTCGGCGCCGGCAACATTTCAACGAGCGCTGGACCAAGTTATTGGCCCAGAAATGATGCCGCATGCCTTTGCCTACCTGGATGATATCATCGTCATTGGGAAAATACGCCAGGAACACATGGACAACCTGCGGGAGGTGTTCCGGCGGCTACGAGCGGCCAACTTAAGGATCAACATCGACAAGTGCGATTTTTTTAAGAAGGAGCTCAAATATCTTGGCCATAAGGTGACGGAACATGGCATCCGCACGGACCCGGAGAAAGTGGCCGCAATTGCTGAGTTGAAACCACCTTCCAACGTAAAAGAGTTGCGGCAATACGTGGGAGTGGCTTCGTGGTACCGCCGTTTTGTGCCAGATTTTTCAATGCACTGCTGAAAAAGGGCACCAAATGGGAGTGGACAGAGGAGCGTCAGAGGGCTTTTGAGACGGTAAAGGCCAAGCATTCGGAAGCTGAGGCCATATCTAGAAGGCTACCATTTTATTGTGGTAACAGATCACATGGCACTGAAGTGGCTCAACTCTATTGAGAGCCCTTCAGGGAGGATTGCTAGATGGGCTCTGGAGTTGCAGCAGTACGACTTTGAGATCAGATACCGGAAAGTTAAGCAAAACGTTGTGGCCGATGCGCTATCACGGCAGCCGCTGGGCGAAGAGGCATGCCGCTTGGTGACGAGCAAGGACAATGCATCTGGGACAGGATGTCGCTGGATTGTCAAGCTTCGCCAGGACCTACGTAGGAGCCCAAAGAAGTTTCGGGATTATCGGGAGGAGGCTGGAAGTGTATACAGACACATTCCACACCAGGCAGGCCATGAGGACGTGGCTGCGTGGAAGTTATGTGTGCGACGTAGCAGCGCAAGCAAGTTCTGGAAGAGAACCTCGACGCAGCCACCGCGGGTCACCTTGGGAGCCGAAAAACAATTGCTCGGGTGGCCGCGAGGTACTACTGGCCGGGTATGTATCGCGACGTGCGTACATACATGCAGCGGTGCGAGCTGTGCCAGCTCTACAAGTCCAGCCAACTCCAAGCGGCACGGCAGATGCTGACCAAGAACCCCGACTAACCATGGGCAACGGTGTGCGCCGATTTTGTAGGTCCGCTACCCAGGTCCAAGCATGGCCATACGATGTTGTTTGTGTTCATCGAACGCTTCTCAAAATGGACGGAGATGGAGCCATTAAGAAGCGCGAACACGGCGACGCTCCAAAAGGCATTCCGGGTGAGGATATTGGCACGATTTGGCGTGCCAAAGGTACTCATCACCGACAATGGCACTCAATTCACGAGTCGCGCATTCAAGGTGTTCCTGGACGAGCTAGGCGTCCATCACCAGCTGACAGCGCCATATACGCCCCAGGAAAATCCCACCGAAAGGGCAAGTCGCACGGTGAAGACCATGATCGCGCAATTTGCGGGCAGTGATCAGAGGTGTTGGGACGAGGCGTTGCCGGAGTTGACACTGGCAGTCAACAGCAGCGTTTCGGCGTCAACAGGCTATACGGCAGCCTTCCTCACGCAAGGGCGTGAGCCAAGATTGCCAAAATTACTGTTCGACGTACAAACAGTGGGAACAGGCCAAGAGGAACAGAGTCCGGTGGAGCGAGCAACGAAAATGGCCGAGGTGTTCCACGTGGTGCGACGCAGCCTGGAGAAAGCTGCTCAGGATCAAGCGCGGCACTACAATCTACGGCGGCCGCAGTGGAAGCCGGCCGTAGGGGACAAGGTGTGGGCAAAAGAACGCCACTTGTTTAATGCCGCGGATGGATTCGCAACGGAACTGGCCCCACGATATGGAGGACCATATACGGTGGTCAGCTTGATGTCCCCGGTTATCTGCCGGATCAGTTCAGATGCAGATAAGCGGAGTAGGACGGCTCATGTGGCGGACCTCAAGCCATATCGAGCAGAAGCGGGTGAGTTGCCAGCCAGTTTATAAAAAAAAAAAAAAAAAAGGGAGTGAATACACATAGCTATGTGTATTAGCCAAAAACCTATATATGTATGTAGGGGAAAAAAAACCTATATATGTATGTAGGGGAAAAAGTTTTTTTAAACATAAACAAAAATGAACATCGGCCGCACAAATCAAATCCACGGCAAAAACAGCAAAAATGTTGTGAGCGCAACAACAAAGTTGTTTGAATTTGCGCGCGCACACACACGAAACGGGGGCGCATGCGCAGCAGCAAAATAATCGTCAGCTACAAAACGGCACAACAACAACAGGCACGGCCGAAACCGTTTAAGTTGCGCGCGCACCCTGCAAAAACAACAACAACATCACGCACCCGAGCCGAAAAAGAGCGCACACACACGCAGAACGAAAACAGCGACAGCATGAAAGGCGCACAGTGGTCAGCGCATGCGCAAAAATGGGACGAAAATCATGATGAGCGTTGTTGCCTACAACAACGCAGAGCGCCCAAAGTTCAACAGCCGCGGCGAAACGCTACTGAACTTTGTCGGCTACGCACGATCGCTAGCGCACGAGATGACACGAAGGTGTCGATGCTAGCGACATTAAAAACGGCCAACTACAAAACAGGGCACGCAGTGTATGTATGAGTGCATGTAGTAGCTGTGCACTCATACATATATGCGAAAGGAAAAAGAGAGTGTGCGCGAAATGCATTAGAGATGCAACAACAATACCTTGCATTCAGCTATAAGGCCAGAGTGTTGGAAAAGCGTGACCTGTAGAGAGTGAGAGAACTAGCTGGTGCAGGATCCGTTAATTTCCGGCACTCCGCTGGCGGCAGCGCTGCAGCAGAGGGTATAAAAGGGCATGCATGCATATGAGCAGGGCTTTTGTGGAAATTCAACTCTATAGACTTCTGCTACGTAGCTGGATTTCTCGGCCGTCCGGACTTGGGCGTCGGAAGGGTTTGCCCGGCCGATCCTCGCGCACTGGATAGCGACTCCGCTGGAGCTGTGCGCGAACGAGGAGTGAGTCGGATATCCCAACCGGCGTCAAAGTGTCGGCGCGCCGGAACCAGCCTCGAACGTCGTCTATAGTAGGAGAATTCTCCAACAAAGCCCAGTTGCAGTCACTGACAGCGGCCAGAGGAGCATCGGCGACCAGAGGAGTAGCGGTGACCAGAAAAGCTGCAGCAGCAGCCAAGAAGTTGAGGAGCAGCCACCGTCGCAGTCATCGCCGTCGCCACCACCGCAGCCGCAGTCGCCCCAACAGCTGCTGTCGCCGCCCAACTCGCCGTGGGAGAGGCTAAAAATAATTTGTTCATCGCTGCGTACTTACTGCGACGATGGTACAGGTACAGGGAGGTCAGCCGCGGCAGATGCGAGCCACATGACTGGCGAAATCCAGCGGTCCGAAAAAGGTGTCCCACCGATATCCGATGTCCGGACCCGGGTCAGTTGTGAACGGCATCTGCAACGGAAGATCGTTTCGTTACCACCATCCCAGCAACAAGGAACAGCAGCGACATCGGGATAGCAGCAGCCGCGCAGCCGCATTGTAGCCACGGAGGCTCGCAAAGCAGCGAAAAACGGGTGTTTTTCTGCAGCGGCGGGCGTGGCCAGAGGAGAACACAACCCGGTCCATTGGAAGGAGAACATGGAGAGGATAGCGCTATACGGATTTGGAAGAAAATTGGTAAATTTCTGAGAAAATTTGCTAACACGTTTCAGCCACTTACCTGCAGCGCACAGAGTTGCTGGAGGCTGGAGCGATCAGCTGTACGCAGAGTTGCGTAGCAGCGGCCCTGTGCGTAGCACTGCTTGCAGCTGGACGAGCGCGGCGAACTGCTTGCTGAAGAGAAGCAAGCAGTGCAAACAAAAGGGAGCGCCGAATGTGAGTCCCGGACCGATGTTAACACGAAGGCTTCGTGTTTCCAGAAGGAAGAGGGGAGTGTGAGGAACAATATAGACGGGCACGTAGTGTATGTATAAGTGCATGTATTTGCTGTGCACTTATGCATATATGCGTGCCTGCATGTATTGTTCCACACAGCGACGCGAGTACGATAGTAGCGACCCTCGCTACTGAAAAGGGCGCAGAGATCGACGTAGTCTGTCTCTGCCGCTCGTATTTGTTCAGCGCATGGCTCGCGTCGCTCTCACGGCGATCATCGGCGACCGTTGGCCGAAGTACCGCTTGTGGCTGCGAGACATACACTTTCACTCGTATGTCAATAACAGTGCTTTGGCCAATGAGAGGCTGCCACGCAGATTTGGGCGATTTGTCGTCGCGCTAAATAACGTGATGCTGCCGTTTTCGTGGCCCCGCTCCAGAGCCGAGCCGGCGCCGTCATAACGCGAAGCAGGGCCTGCGTCGCTGCTATAAAAAGGCGCCCGCAACTCGGCACCTGAACAGTCAAAGAAAGTAAAAGTGAAAGTATTGAGTGCCGACGAAAACAAGTTACGCGAGTGGAAAAGTGACCAGCAAAGGAGCAGAGATCAAAAGGACATCGCTGCCAAGGACTTCGAGAGGAAGGGCATCTCTGCCAAGGACTTCGAGAGGAAGGACATCGCTTCCAAGGACTTCGAGAGGAAGGACATCGCTGGAAGGATATCTACGAGGGATATCCTGGACACCGGAAAGGCATCAGCTGCCACCAACCAGGACATTGGTGCAGCACGGCCAAATCTACAGCATTAGTGGCGGATCCTGGAGCAGGAGCAAAGGTAATGTTTGCGTAGCTGTGCGTAAGAGTGGTGACGGTAGCTTGAGAAGATCTCAAGGTGTGCTTGTGAGCGTATCCAGCCGTAGGAGTCACTGCAATAGCCGAGCGAACCCCCGGAGTATTCAGTGTATTCATTATCGCAAGGCGCTACATATAAATTAGTTGGCACGAACGCACAGTCGGCTAAGTCCGGCCCGGCTTAAACTCGAGGTTCTCAGAATCCATAAAAGCTAGAGACTTGAAATTTTATGTAGGTCCGTGTAGCACGCACAGATCGAATTTGTTTCAAAAATTCGATAAATTGAATCGTTTTAATGTTATCGATTGAAAACGAAATCAAAATCTAGTAAATTAGATATATCTATAGTAGTAGTCTCCAAATTTAGCATTTAGTTTTTTGTGATTTTATACAATTTTGTTTTATACCCTGAACCCATTGAAAATGGGAAAACAGGGTATAATGGTTTTGTTGAAATGTATGTAACAGGCAGAAGGAGGCGTGGCCGACCACATAAAGTATATAAATTCTTGATCAGGGCGACGAGCTGAGTTGATTTAGCCCTGTCCGTCTGTCCGTATGTTTGAACGCGTCGATCTCAGAATCTATAAGAGCTAGAGAAATTTGAAATTTTTTATGTAGGTTCGTGTATAGCACGCGCAGATCGAGTTTTGTTCAAAAATTCGATAACTTTTATCGTTTTAAAGTTATTGATTCAAAACGTTATCGAAATGCAGTTATAAATTTATATCTCCCACATCTTTACAGCTAGATTCTCCACATTTTGTACTTTGTATAATATGGAGTTTATACAATTTTGATTTTTGTCACATTTAGGATACCATCTCCCCTTTCCTTCCCTTACCACCAAACTTGTAAAAACCGTATTTCAAATACTAGAGACTTGTGCTTTGGCAAATACATACATATGAATGACATTATTACGCTCTAAAAGTTTTATCAAGAAAGTCCATCTACAAAGTCCATCTACAAAGTCCATTCAACAATTAACTTCCCATAATGCGCAGTCAGCAGAGCGCGTGCTTATGCGTATGTGTATGTGTGTATGTGTGTGCAAGAATTGCTTGTATGCATACCTATGTTAAATAAGCATAGAATGTTTGGAGTATCGGCTCTTCGCAGGGTTCAGGGGATCTCCTAGTCGGGTACCGCCGACTAGAGCTTTCTTACTTGTTGCTTATATTTTGGATACCACGCCCCCGTCGCCCCAAATTTGCAAAAAATTATTTCATATACTAGAGACTTGTGCTTTGGCAAATACACACATACAATTTACATAATCACTCTCTGAAAGTTTGATTAGGAAAGTCCATCTACAAAGAAACTTATTCATCAATTAAGCTCCCATAATATAGCTTTTACTCCAGTTCTCGTGTTGTGTGTGTGCATGCGTATGTGTGTATGTGTGCATGTGTTGCTTGTATAAATTATGGAATTTAATATCGTTGTCAGAGGCGTTAGCCAGCTCACTGATATAACTCCGTAAGGTTTGTGTTTTATATCGACAGAGATAGCTGGTCGAATTAAAGAGTGAGCGTTAGGCAATTAGAATTGTTGCGAGCGGTACGCTGCGCGTTTATTGAATTCACACTTAAGACTAACAATTAGAGAATTAAAAACTAAATCTGCTACCAAGCGCAGATTCGGCGCTGCCGCCAGTGCACAGCCGCTGCTGCCGTTGCGGGCGTCGCCGTTGGTGTTCTTGGAACACCAGCGGCGTTGGTCGTTGCTAGTGCAAAGCCGCTGCCGCCGTCGCAGGCGCCGGCGCTGTCGTTATTGTTCTTGAAACACCAGCGGCGTTGGTCGTTGCTATTGCAAAGCCGCTGCCGCCGTCGCAGGCGCAGGCGCTGTCGTCGCTATTCATGGAACTCCAGCGTCGTTGACCGTTGCTAGTGCAAAGCCATTGCAAGCGTCGCCGGCGCTGTTCTTGGAACCCCAGCGTCGTTGCTGGTGCTCCTCAGAACGGCTGACTTGCGCCTTGTGTGTGGCGCCGCATTATCACGACGGCCGCTAACATTGTTGCGGTACATCCGCAACTGCCGCTGGAGCTGCCAACATTGTTGCGACACATTCGTAGCTACCGCTGGGACTGTCATCATTGTTGCGACACATTCGCAGCTGTGACTCTGGGCGTGGACTTCGCAAATATGATAAGTCAGCACGCGCCCAGTGTCAGTGGTTAACTACTCCCCCTTTCAAGCCCGACCGTCCTCGGTCGTGTCGTAGTTCTTGACGATCTCCGAGATTTGTACTGCAACACGACGTCTCCTGGTGAAGTTGTAGATTCCGGAGCCCATGGCGCATGCCACTACTAGTAATGTTGACGGCGATGCTATCTCTGACCTCGTTGATGGAGCTAAGTTTTGTTCGCTTAGCCGGTGAATGTAAGGTAAGCTCAGCGTTGTGTTGTGGCCGCTAACGTTGAGGTGAGCAGATGCCGCTACAGCAGGGACACGATTCCGAATATTGTTCGGTTTAGGAATCGAGCACTGTCGACGGTGGCATGTGAACGGAACATGATGAGATTCGCTCCATTGACCCTCACTGGGGCGTAATCGTCACAGCTGCTGGCGGCGCTATGATCATTCACAATGATGATGCCGTTGTCAACTATGGTGACAGGGTCGGCGTGGCTTGGCTGTGTCTGGCAATGCGCGATATCGCCTGAGTGGAGGCCTTGCGCACAGGCGACGTCCTCAGACCTCTTGCAGAATGTGGCTGTTGCTCTCTGGGTGCAAGTTGTCACTGCCACAACCCTTCCTTTGCATTCAGCTACCAGGTTGTTCTGTAGCTGGAGAGTCAGCTGTTGTGTGCGACTGGGAAGATGGTGACCTTTCTGCATAGCTTGCTTATGATTAAAATTGATTATATCTATCTTACGATCTACTTTAATGCTAGACACTTTCATTAGGTGGTAATCGAGGTCTCTGTGATTTGGTCAGTGAGAATTGATTTGATGTCTGAATGGCTGGATTTATGATATCAATTTTTTCAAGTGAGTGAGCATGAGCGCTCCCAATTCGGTAATTAATATTCTATTGCGCGCAGTAAGAGTTTGAAACAGATGACCTGTGTCAGCCTGTTAGTCCTTTGTAATTTTAAGAATTTTATTCACGGTGTCCGTTGTTCGTGCTGTCGTTGTTGTCAAGGTTACAAGTGTCAGGATGACAAGCCTAAGATGTTGCAAAGAAAATGATTAAAACTACAAATTATCGATGGAGGTTGTCCTTGTGGACCACCCTCCCCTTAATGCGGACCGTTGTCCCCAAGTCCACTTCAATAACCTTTTCCTCGCAGAGGGGCGAAAGTTTGTTTCCCAGTCTGCGGCTGGTCTTTACTAGGACCGCCTCACCTACCTCGAAGACCCTGTTCTGCCGTTTTTTATTAAGTCGGGCATTTTGCTCGATCTGAGCTCCCTCTATCTTCCTAGCAATGTCCTGAATGCGTGCCGGCGAAGCGGTATTAAAAACATCCTTGGGTCTTTGCTCTGTTACCGATTGAATCGAACTGTTATACTCAGTAGTCGCTTGTAAGATAAGGTCAACTGTGTCCACGATCCCCCTTTGGAGCTTGAGGCACCTAGCTATTTCAAACAGGGTGCTATGAAAGCTTTCCACTTGGCCGTTCGACGTGCTGTGGAGTGGCGGCGCGTTTACGATGTTCACATCGTAATTGTTCTTTAGAAGACCTTATAGTCTCAGACTTGAGTGCAGGCTCATTGTCGCAATAGACTTGCCTTGATCGGGGAAACACGTTCATTAGTATTAATAGGGGGGGTCGTAAATCCTCTATATTCCTTGATGCAGTATGTTGTACCATTGCGAATTTGGACAGCTTGTCTATGCACGTCAGGAAATATTTCTTGTCTGTGGAAAAGATGTCGACATGTAACATCTCTCCAACCTGTGATGGAATCGGCGTCGGGCCGAGTTCCTGGTTTTTTTTCGGTGCCTGTCTTACTTTGCCTTTGCGCAAATTTTACAATTCAAGACCACTTGGACATTTTGGGGAAATAATACTCCGTCATTATTTGCTTGACGTTTTCCTGAGATGCCCTATGGGCTCTGTTATGTTCTTTGGTGATTATTTCCCTCCTATCACTAATGTTGAATACGTCAGCTACGAAATTTTTGCAGTGCCAGAATTTTGTGGCTGGGAAGGCCTTTACAACCTCATGTTGAATTTTGGCCAAGGTTGGCAGACTGCAGTGAAACGCGTTTACTACGCCTCGGACTATGACGGACTTGACTGTTTCTACTAAGTCCTCCTTGTCAGTGAAGTTTATCTGGTGGCGGGTTGTTTCGCCGAATACAGTAAACTTGTTTTTTAACGGATACCGTGCCTCTTCCAACACTATTTGGTTACGGAAGCAGTTCAACGGTTTGTCAGTAATGTCAATCGTGTGAGTCAGAGATAACTCACTGTGGATTGTGGCCGCATCGGACCCTTGGTTTATGTAACCGTTCTGTAGGGCATTCAAGTCTTGGCGCGATAAAGCATCGGACACGTGATTCTCCTTGCCTGTCTTGTAAAAAAGTTTGGCCCCAGTTTCGTCAATGCGCGCTTTCCAGCGCTTGATCTTGGCGTTAGGGTTGCTCTCGGATACCGAGAATGTGAGTGGCTGATGGTCGGTGAATATGTTAATATTCTTCGCACCATAAAGAAAGTGGCGGAGTTTTGCCAAAGCCCAGACGATAGCTAGCAATTCTCGCTCGTTAGTAGCGTAGTTTGCTTCTCTATCCTTTAGTGCCCGAGATATCATAGTTATCGGGCGTCCGTTCTGAGACAGTACAGCCCCAATACCATAAGCCGAGGCGTCAGTTGTTAGGTCGAACGGCTTTTGGTAGTCAGGATACATTAGTGTAACGTCCTCTGAGGCTAGAATATTTCTGAGCTTTGGAACGCATTGCGCTGGGTTTCGTTAAACTGTACCTCTATCTTCTTGGACCTATATTTGCTGATTGTTCCGTTTTCCCCTTTTAGGATATCGGAGATAGGTTTCGCGATTGCTGCGAAATCCTTAATAACGCAACGGTAATAGCTAAGCCCATGAATGACCTAACGCTAAATAACGTTGTAGGCTCGACGTAGTGCTGAATGGCTTTTACCTTTTCAGGGTCCGTTTTAAAAAAATTGTGACTTTTGATGGGCCACCCTCATGTTTGCACTATGAAGGCTCTTTAGTACCCAATTGACGTGCTTAACGTGATCCGCCTCGTTCTCGGAGAAAACGATGACGTCGTCGACGTACACGTAGCACGACTTACCGATTTGTTCTCGTAGAACGTCATCGATAGTGCGCTGAAAAATACCTCCGGCGTTTTTTAAACCGAAAGGGAGACGACGAAATTAAACCGAAGGGGAGACGACAAAATTCGTACTTCCCCCCTCTTACTGAGAAGGCCGTTTTCTCTCGATCAGATTCTGCCAGAGTGATCTGGTGATAACCTGATTTAAGATCGAGAATGGTGAAGTATTTTGCTTTACCCAAATTTGCCAATATCATGGGGTGTCTGGGATGGTTTTTAGATTCAGTTTCCTGAAATCTATCACTAGGCGTTTCTTCCTATTGCCCATCTCGTCAGAACCTTTCTTGTGTACTACCCACACTGGGTTATTGTATGGGGACTTAGACTTTCTGATGATGCCGTATCGTGAAAGGTCTTTGACCTCTGAGGTCACGAAATCTTCGACACCTTTGGGGTACGGGTACAATTTCGAGTATACTGCGTTTTCGTCGGTGGTACGAATCGTAGCTACTACGTTTGTATTGTAAGGTAGCGACTCGTTAGAGTCCGCAAAAGCCCTTTTGTTACGGTGAAGCATTTTTAGGAAATCTTTTTTTACCGCAGGTGGTGCATGTATTTCTTTACCTTTGGTATAGTTGACATTAGTACATTTAAGGTACTGCAATGTCTCCGAAGTTGCACCTATTTTTAATACGCCTTCTTTAAGGCATAGTACTGCTCCTACTTGCTTTAGCAGGTCGAGCCCTATGATCCCGTCAAATGTAGATAGGAAAAAAAATGTGTCGTGTCCGAACATGGGAATTTTGCACTTTTGTGCGATGTTGTTCGAGCCATGAATGGAGTGCACTTCTAAAGGGGTTTCGACAGGGAAGACGTCCTTTAGCCGATTATGCGGTCTAATGAAGTTTTTGGACGCATCCGTGTCGATTAGGAATGACATGTCTATCCCTGCTATTCTGCGCCGAATGAACGGCAGCAGGGACCTCCCCCTACAAAATTGACGTTGCCGCTATCTGAGTCAGAGTCGGCGTCATCGTTAGCCTCATCTATCGCTTCCTGCGCTGCTTGCGCATAGGTCGCATCTTGGTCAGTGTTGGCCTTTAAAAGATTTACCTTTTGTCGTCTTTGGCCAGTCGCTCGATCAGAGCCGGCGGGACGTTTGTTACCCTGACCTTGAGGTTTCTGGTAGTTTGTTGCCTATACTTTGAGGACGATGGATCGATCTCCATGGGTTCTGGGGCTTTTTCGCCGCTGACCTGATTTTTTTCAGTGTACTGTCCGCTCTGTTTTTTAAAGTAGGGGGTTTTCCCTTGGTTGCTTTGGTTAGCATTTTGCGCATTTTGCGTCTGCTGATGCTGACAACTTTGCTGTCGTTGGTCGGGGCGTCCCTTTTCTTCTACGCCCCTAGCATATCTTGTTGCGAAAGCGTACCTCTCATGATTTGCTTCAACCTCCTGTGCCAATGCGAGAGCTGTTGGCATATCAGGGGGGTGAGCGGAGAAGAGCACGTCAGTCAGACTGCGCATTAGCCCGGAAATGAACACACGGAGTGCGTCATTCCTGAACTTTTCGCACATGCCCCTAGCTAGGCTAATGTCGTAGGTCATGTTAGCTTTATTGGTTAACAAGTTAAGCTTTTTTCTACCTCATCGTAATACTGCAGAATTGTCATTCCGCCTTGCCTCAGCGTGCCCATTTCCTGCTCTATGACATGTATGGGTCTTGTCACTGTAGGTAAAGTCTAGTCTGGCTATGATCGCTTCAAAATTTAGTGGCGTACTGAATGATGCCAAAACGGCATCCGCTGCGCCCCTAATCTTTGTGCGAATTATGATCATAGCTTGGTAATGGCGGGAGCTTCCGTCAAATCTCTTGAAAATTTTGTACGGGGCATGGGCTGCTTGTCTCCATGCCACGTATGTCTCCTGAGTTCCATGAAACTCAGGCACACACTTTACTGCGTCGAGGGGCTCATCACAAGTAATTCCGTCCACTATCTCGACGTCTTTATAGACTCTGACTTCTGGCACTGAGAGAGGTGGGACTGGAATTTTAGAATTTACTAGTGCTATTTGTTGTTGTAGCTCTTGTTTAAGAGCTTCCTCCCTCCTAGTGTACTCTTGTGCCTGCACCGTAAGTGCGCTTTGCACGGCAGTGTCAATTATGACTCTGAGGTGCTCAGGTTCCATGTCTGTGGTTTTGATTTGGCTGCTTGTTGTGGGTTGACTAACTTGATCTGACACTTGTAGGTCAATAAATCCTCCTATCAGACTTGCTAACGTTCTGGTACCAAGTTCGCGTCGTTTTTGTTTTTTGTTCGGTCTGTTTCTGTCCATTCGATTTTTTTAAAAATTTGCGATAGGACTACGGCATGAGTATTCTCCGAATTAAGATCCTCAAACTCACTTTACTTAATTTAGTTTCTACTTTTAGTTGACTTAGCTAAATTCTCACTTTGCAAATCACTTACATGTTATCTCGTTTTAGAAGTATCCCGCGCAGCCGTCAGGTTCCAATTATGGAATTTAATATCGTTGTCAGAGGCATTAGCCAGCTCACTGATATAACTCCGTAAGGTTTGTGTTTTATATCGACAGCGATAGCTGGTCGAATTAAAGAGTGAGTGTTAAGCAATTAGAATTGTTGCGAGCGGTACGCTGCGCGTTTATTGAATTCACAGTTAAGACTAACAATTAGATAATTAAAAACTAAATCTGCGACCACTAGGGGCGTGGCAAATCGGGAAATACATTTTCCGATATCTCAGAAACACTACTTCAAGATGTGCTAAAGAGTTGCAATTTGGAATGTAGACTCGTGTTGACAACTCAAGATGAATAAGCTATGGCGGATATATCTACGCCCATTGGTTGCGTGGCAAATCGGGTTAAACGGTATCTTCTACAGTTTTCAAGCTAGAACGCCCAAATTTGGCACGTATGTTAGTGCTACGATTCTATGAAGATCGACCAAAAAACTATATATCCACGCTTACTAGGGGCGTGGCAAATCGGATCTGACTATATAGTGATTTTTCAAATGCAGTAATATTTTGAGCACTATGAATGCTAGAGACTTGAAATTTAGTATATATACTCGGGTTGACAACCCAAACTCAAAAAGATATGGCGGATATATCTACGCCCCTAGGGGGCGTGGGAAACAGCAAAAGTTTATAGCTCCTACAGTTTTAGAGCTAAAAGCTTCAAAATTTGATAGTTGAGTTACTGGTGAGCTCCTCTATGGATGACCCAAAAATATTTTTTATGCCCCTTGCATGCATACCCTGTAATTTTAACATTTTTCTAGTGTAAGCATCCAAATTTCACACTTACGTTACCCTCCACTACTTCTAAGAACTTACCAAAAGTTCTATGTTTACGCCCACTGGGGGCGTGACAAATCGGGAAAAACTGTACGTTTTTCCGATTCTCAA
>JBAMCI010000165.1:0-62660 GCA_037075265.1 Drosophila nigricruria | reverse complement strand
ACTCTGACTCAGATAGCGGCAACGTCAATTTTTTAGGGGAGGTCCCTGCTGTTGTTCATTCGGCGCAGAATAGCAGGGACAGACATGTCATTCCTAATCGACACGGGTGCGTCCAAAAACTTCATTAGACCGCATAATCGGCTAAAGGACGTCTTACCTGTCGAAACCCCTTTCGTCGTGGACTCCATTCATGGCTCGAACAACATCGCACAAAAGTGCAAAATTCCCATGTTCGGATACGACACATTTGACGGGATCATAGGGCTCGACCTGCTAAAGCAAGTAGGAGCAGTACTATGCCTTAAAAAAGGCGTATTAAATATAGGTGCAACTTCGGAGGCATTGCAGTACCTTAAATGTCAGCTACGATTCGTACCACCGACGAAAACGCAGTATACTCGAAATTGTACCCGTACCCCAAGGGTGTCGAAGATTTCGTGACCTCAGAGGTCAATGACCTTTTACGAAGCGGCATCATCAGAAAGTCTAAGTCCCCATACAATAACCAAGTGTGGGTAGTAGACAAGAAATGTTCTGACGAGATGGGCAATAGGAAGAAACGCCTAGTGATAGATTTCAGGAAACTAAATCTAAAAACCATCCCAGACACTTACCCTATGCCGAGCATCACCATGATATTGGCAAATTTGGGTAAAGCAAAACACTTCACCACTCTCGATCTTAAATCAGGTTATCACCAGATTACTCTTGCAGAATCTGATCGAGAGAAAACGGGCTTCTCAGTAATCGGGGGAAGTACGAATTTTGTCGTCTCCCCTTCGGTTTAAAAAACGCTGGAGGTATTTTTCAGCGCACTATCGATGACGTTCTACGAGAACAAATCGGTAAGTCGTGTACGTGTACGTCGACGACGTCATCGTTTTCTCCGAGAACGAGGCGGATCACGTTAAGCACGTCAATTGGGTACTAGAGCCTTCATAGTGCAAACATGAGGGTGGCCCATGAAAAGTCCCAATTTTTTAAAGAGAGCGTCGAGAACCTCGGCTTTATCGTGACAAAAAACGGCGAAAAAACGGACCCTGAAAAGGTGAAAGCCATTCAGCACTACGTTGAGCCTACAAGGTTATTTAGCGTTAGGTCATTCATGGGCTTAGCGAGCTATTACCGTTGCTTTATTAAGGATTTCGCAGCAATCGCGAAACCTATCTCCGATATCCTAAAAGGGGAAAACGGAACAATCAGCAAGTATAGGTCCAAGAAGATAGAGGTACAGTTTTACGAAACCCAGCGCAATGCGTTTCAAAAGCTCAGAAGCATTCTAGCCTCAGAGGACGTTACACTAATGTATCCTGACTACCAAAAGCCGGTCGACCTAACAGCTGACGCCTCGGCTTATGGTATTTGGGCTGTACTGTCTCAGAACGGACGCCCGATAACTATGATATCTCGGGCACTAAAGGATAGAGAAGCAAACTACGCTACTAACGAGCGAGAATTGTTAGCTATCGTCTGGGCTTTGGCAAAACTTCGGCAGCTTCTTTATGGTGCGAAGAATATTAACATATTCACCGACCATCAGCCACTCACATTCTCGGTATCCGAGAGCAACCCTAACGCCAAAATCAAGCGCTGGAAAGCGCGCATTGACGAAACTGGGGTCAAACTTTTTTACAAGCCAGGCAAGCAGAATCACGTGGCCGATGCTTTATCGTGCCAAAACGTGAATGCCCCTACCGTTCTGTAGAACGGTTACAAAATCCAAGGTTCCGATGCAGCCACAATCAACAGTGAGTTATCTCTGACTCACACGATTGACATGACTGACGTTGAACTGCTACCGTAACCAAATAGTGTTGTAAGAGGCACGGTATCCGTTAAAAAACAAGTTTACTGTATTCGGCGAAAAAACCCGCCACCTGATAAACTTCACTGACAAGGAGGAGATGGGCAATAGGAAGAAACGCCTAGTGATAGATTTCAGGAAACTAAATCTAAAAACCATCCCAGACACTTACCCCATGCCGAGCATCACCATGATATTGGCAAATTTGGGTAAAGCAAAATACTTCACCACTCTCGATCTTAAATCAGGTTATCACCAGATTACTCTGGCAGAATCTGATCGAGAGAAAACGGCCTTCTCACTAAGCGGGGGGAAGTACGAATTTTGTCGTCTCCCCTTCGGTTTAAAAAACGCCGGAGGTATTTTTCAGCGCACTATCGATGACGTTCTACGAGAACAAATCGGTAAGTCGTGCTACGTGTACGTCGACGACGTCATCGTTTTCTCCGAGAACGAGGCGGATCACGTTAAGCACGTCAATTGGGTACTAGAGCCTTCATAGTGCAAACATGAGGGTGGCCCATGAAAAGTCGCAATTTTTTAAAGAGAGCGTCGAGAACCTCGGCTTTATCGTGACAAAAAACGGCGAAAAAACGGACCCTGAAAAGGTGAAAGCCATTCAGCACTACGTTGAGCCTACAAGGTTATTTAGCGTTAGGTCATTCATGGGCTTAGCGAGCTATTACCGTTGCTTTATTAAGGATTTCGCAGCAATCGCGAAACCTATCTCCGATATCCTAAAAGGGGAAAACGGAACAATCAGCAAGTATAGGTCCAAGAAGATAGAGGTACAGTTTTACGAAACCCAGCGCAATGCGTTTCAAAAGCTCAGAAGCATTCTAGCCTCAGAGGACGTTACACTAATGTATCCTGACTACCAAAAGCCGGTCGACCTAACAGCTGACGCCTCGGCTTATGGTATTTGGGCTGTACTGTCTCAGAACGGACGCCCGATAACTATGATATCTCGGGCACTAAAGGATAGAGAAGCAAACTACGCTACTAACGAGCGAGAATGGCGGCACCTTCTTTATAGTGCGAAGAATATTAACATATTCACCGATCATCAGCCACTCACATTCTCGGTATCCGAGAGCAACCCTAACGCCAAAATCAAGCGCACGGTATCCGTTAAAAAACAAGTTTACTGTATTCGGCGAAAAAAGGCGCCACCAGATAAGCTTCACTGACAAGGAGGACTTAGTAGAAACAGTCAAGTCCGTCATAGTCCGAGGCATAGTAAACGCGTTTCACTGCAGTTTGCCAACTCTGGCCAAAATTCAACATGAGGTTGTAAAGGCCTTCCCAGCCACAAAATTCTGGCACTGCAAAAATTTCGTAGCTGACGTATTTAACATTAGTGATAGGAGGGAAATAATCACCAAAGAGCATAACAGAGCCCATAGGGCAGCTCAGGAAAACGTCAAGCAAATAATGACGGAGTATTATTTCCCGAAAATGTCCAAGTTCGCCAATGAGGTGGTCCTGAATTGTAAAATTTGCGCAAAGGCAAAGTACGACAGGCACCCAAAAAACCAGGAGCTCGGCCCGACGCCGATTCCATCACAGGTTGGAGAGATGTTACATGTCGACATCTTTTCCACAGACAAGAAATATTTCCTGACATACATAGACAAGCTGTCCAAATTCGCAATGGTACAACCCATTGCATCAAGGACTATAGAGGATTTACGACCCCCCCCTATTAATACTAATGAACGTGTTTCCCCGAGCAAGGCAAGTCTATTGCGACAATGAGCCTGCACTCAAGTCTGAGACTATAAGGTCCCTTCTAAAGAACAATTACGATGTAAACATCGTAAACGCGCCGCCACTCCACAGCACGTCGAACGGCCAAGTGGAACGCTTCCATAGCACCCTGTTAGAAATAGCTAGGTGCCTAAAGCTCCAAAGGGGGATCGTGGACACAGTTGACCTTATCTTATAATGAAAGTGTCTAGCATTAAGGTAGATCGTAAGATAGATATAATCAATTTTAATCATAAGCAAGCTATGCAGAAAGGTCACCATCTTCCCAGTCGCACACAACGGCTGACTCTCCAGCTACAGTGGAAACTGGTAGCCGAATGCAAAGGAAAGTTTGTGGCAGTGACAACTTGCACCCAGAGAGCAACAGTCACATTCTGCAAGAGGTCTGAGGATGTCACCTGTGCGCAAGGCCTCCACTCAGGCGATATCGCGCATTGCCAGACACAGCCAAGCCACGCCGACCCTGTCACCATAGTTGACGACGGCATCATCATTGTGAATGATCGTAGCGCCGCCAGCAGCTGTGACGATTACGCCCCAGTGAGGTTCAATGAAACGAATCTCATCACGCTCCGTTCACACGCCACCGTCGACAGTGCTCGATCCCTAAACCGAACAATATTCGGAATCGTGTCCCTGCTGTAGCGGCATCTGCTCGCCTCAACGTTAGCGGCCACGACACAACGATGAGCTTACCTTACATTCACCGGCTAAGCGAACAAAACTTAACTCCATCAACGAGGTCAGAGATAACATCGTCGTCTACATTACTAGTAGTGGCATGCGCCATGGGCTCCGGAATCTACAACTTCACCAGGAGACGTCGTGTTGCCCTACAAATCTCGGAGATCGTCAAGAACTACGACACGACCGAGGACGGTCGGGCTTCAGAGGGGGAGTAGTTAACCACTGACACTGGGCGCGTACTGACTTATCATATTTGCGAAGTCCACGCCCAGAGTCACAGCTGCGAATGTGTCGCAACAATGATGACAGCTCCAGCGGTATCTACGAATGTGTCGCAACAATGTTGGCAGCTCCAGCGGCAGCTGTGGATGTACCGCAACAATGTTAGCGGCCGCCGTGATAATGCGACGCCACACACAAGGCGCAAGTCAGCAGTTCTGAGGAGCACCAGCAACGACGCTGGGGTTCCAAGAACAGCGACGGCAACGCTTGCAACGGCTTTGCACTAGCAACGGTCAACGACGCTGGAGTTCCATGAATAGCGACGACAGCGCCTGCGCCTGCGACGGCGGCAGCGGCTTTGCACTAGCAATGATCAACGCCGCTGGTGTTCCAAGAACACCAACGGCGACGCCCGCAACGGCAGCAGCGGCTGAGCACTGGCGGCAGCGCTGCGGCAGCGCTGCGGCAGCGCCGAATCTGCACTTGGTCACAGATTTAGTTTTTAATTCTCTAATTGTTAGTCTTAAGTGTGAATTCAATAAACCCGCAGCGTACCGCTCGCAACAACTCGACCAGCTATCGCTGTCGATATAAAACACAAACCTTACGGAGTTATATCAGTGAGCTGGCTAACGCATCTAACAACGATATTAAATTCCATAATTTATGGCCGCCTTACAGAGTCTAGTATTTTAAATACGATTTTTGCAAATTGGGGGCGAAGGGGGCGTGGCATCCAAAATCCAAAAATTACAAAATCTCCTCATTCATTACACGAATCTACACAGTAAATTTGGAGTATCTAGCTCTTACGGTATGCTTAACCGAAGAAAAGTTATCGATTTTTACCGATAATAGGAAAACGGGATGAGTTATCGAAAATCTAAAAAAACACTCGTACTGCGTAGGATACACACCATTTTCAGATCTTTAGCTTTTGTGGTTTACGAGATCACAGCGTTCACACGGACGGACGGACAGACGGACAGGGCTATTTCAACTCAGCTCATCGAGCTGATCAAGAATATATATACTTTATGGGAGCTGCCATGTCGCCTTCTGCCTGTTACACACATTTTCACAAATCCATTATACCCTGATTTCCCATTTTCAATGGGTCCAGAGTATAAAAAAAAGGCGGATATATCTACGCCCATAGGGGGCATGGCAAACCGCAAAAGTTTAAAGCTCCTACAGTTTCAGAGCTAGAAGCTTCAAAATTAGATGGTTGAGTTACTGGTGAGCTCCTCTAACGATGACTCAAAAATTATTTTTACGCCCCTTTTGGGGCATGCCCGGCTCAAAAATACCCTGTAATTTTTGCATTTTTGGCGTGTAAGCATCCTTACGTTACCCTTCATTACTTCTAAGAACTGGCCAAAAATTATATGTCTACGCCCACTGGGGGCGTGGAAAATTGGGAAAACTCTACGATTTTCCGATTCTCAGTGAGAAAATCAAAACTTTATGACGATATTATTGCTGATCTCCTCTATTGATTTCCAAAAAATTATATCTGTACAAACGAACTGTGGGCGTGGCAATGGGCGTGATCTGAGCGGGTGTGAATGAGTATTCCGCAGTCGGTAGCGCCCGACTGCAACGTTCTTACTTGTTTTTTAATTTTATTAGTTTTTTTTTTTTCAATGATAGCACTTGTTTTTTGTGTTTCTTTTTAATTCGTTTATTGAAGTTTTTGTATTTCCCTTTCATAAAGTAGATTATTATAAGTTCGGCAGATTATTGGGTTTTTGCTGTTGGGCGCCAATTAAAATTCGCAATTATATATTATATTATTATAATACATCTGTTACTGATGGTAACAATTCCTTGCAAACCAGAAAATCCACTTAAGTACCCAAAATACCGGCCAAATGACAGTTTTTCCTAGCGATGACCCATCGTTTCGATTCAAAAATATTTCTGTAAGTGTTTAAATAGAAACATTTGATACGCTCCGTTATAAAAACATTGGAATTGAAACATAAAGTTCTCGCGCGTGTTGACTTATACAAGCAATACATGCACACACACATACACACACGCATGGGCACGCACTCTGCTGACTGCGCAGTTTACGTAGCGACTGCGCTTGGGCTGCGGTCATAAGCATTACAATGGGAAATGAAGTGTTTAATAATAGTATTTGAAATACGGTTTTTTACAAATTTGAGGGCAAGGGAAGGAAAGCTGGGATGGTATTCAAAATATGACAAAAATCCAAATTTTAAAAATTATACATTATACTGAATAAACAATTTTGAGTCTATCTTTATAGATGTACGAGATATAAATTTATAACTGAATTTTGATAAAGTTTTAAATCGATAACATTAAAACGAAAAAAGTATTTCAATTTTTGAAACAAAATCGACCTGCGCGTGTCAGACAGGAACCTCCATAAAAAATTCAAGTCTCTAGCTCTTATAGGTTCTGATCGACGCGTTCATACATACGGACAGACGGACAGACCAACATGGCTATATCGACTCAGCACGTCGCCCTGATCAAGAATATATATACTTTATGGGGTCTGCCACGACTCCTTCTGCCTGTTATATACATTTTATCAAAACCATTATACTCTGACTTCCCATTTTCAATGGGTTTAGGATATAAAAATTAAAACTCTTTTTGGGCCATTTCACAAAGTGAAATGAGTATATTGGTTTTGTGCAATGTCCGTCATGCTGTCCGTATGAACGCAAAACATTTGCAAAGTTTTGAAGCTAGCGAGTTGAAATTTGGAATATATACTCGTGTATACCCTCGAATTATAGTGGTAAGATTTTCCCGATACGCCCACTAGGGGCGTGGCAAATCGGAAAAATAATTTTTCAAAGATTGACCAAAAAACTATATGTCCACGCCTATTAGGGGCGAGGCAAATCGGATCTGACTATATGGTGATTTTTCAAATTCTGCTATATTTTGAGCACTATTGATGCTAGACTTTAAATTTGGTATATATACTCGGGTTGACAACCCAAGTTGAAACAAGTAAGAGTGCTCTAGTCGAGACGGCTCGACTACGAGATACCCTGAACCCTGCGAAGAGCCAATCTTCCAAACATGCTATGCTTATTTTACATATACAAATATTGCGAGCAACACACACACACACATGCATACGCACGCACGCATAAGCACGTGCTCTGCAAACTGTGCAGTTGACGCACGGCTGCGCTTGGGCTGCAGAATGTCAATTATATGGAACTTTTTTTGTGGATGGACTTTCTTAATCAAACTTTTCCAGCGTAGTTATGTCATTTATATGTATAAATGCCAAAGCACAAGTCTCTAGTATTTTAAATACGATTTTTGCAAATTGGTGGCGAAGGGGGCGTGGCATCCAAAATCAAAAAATTACAAAATCTCCGCATTCGTAACATGAATCTACACAGTAAATTTGGAGTATCTAGCTCTTACGGTATGCTTAACCGAAGAAAAGTTATCGATTTTTACCGATAATAAGAAAACGGGATGAGTTATCGAAAATCTAAAAAAACACTCGTACTGCGTAGGATACACACCATTTTCAGATCTTTAGCTTTTGTGGTTTACGAGATCACTGCGTTCACACGGACGGACGGACAGACGGACAGGGCTATTTCAACTCAGCTCATCGAGCTGATCAAGAATATATATACTTTATGGGAGCTGCCATGTCGCATTCTGCCTATTACACACATTTTCACAAAACCATTATACCCTGATTTCCCATTTTCAATGTGTTCAGGGTATAAAAAAAAGGCGGATATATCTACGCCCTAAGGGGGCATGGCAAACCGCAAAAGTTTTAAGCTCCTACAGTTTCAGAGCTAGAAGCTTCAAAATTAGATGGTTGAGTTACTGGTGAGCTCCTCTAACGATGACTCAAAAATTATTTTTACGCCCCTTTTGGGGCATGCCCGGCTCAAAAATACCCTGTAATTTTTGCATTTTTGGCGTGTAAGCATCCTTACGTTACCCTTCATTACTTCTAAGAACTTTAAAACTAATAAAATTAAAAAACAAGTAAGAACGTTGCAGTCGGGCGCTACCGACTGCGGAATACTCATTCACACCCTCACAGCTCGCGCCCATTGCCACGCCCCCAATTGTTTTGTACATATATAATTTTTTGGAAATCAATAGAGGAGATCAGCAGTAATATGTTCATAAAATTTTTATTTTCTCACTGAGAATCGGAAAATCATAGTTTTTCCCGATTTGCCACGCCCCCAGTGGGCGTAGACATATAATTTTTGGCCAGTTCTTAGAAGTTGTGGATGCTTACACTCAAAAAATGCGAAAATTACAGGGTATTTTTTAGCCGGGCATGCCCCAAAAGGGGCGTAAAAATTATTTTGGGTCATCGATAGAGGAGCTGACCAGTAACTCAACCATCTAATTTTGAAGCTTCTAGCTCTAAAACTGTAGGAGCTATAAACTTTTGCGGTTTGCCACGCCCCCTATGGGCGTAGATATATCCGCCATATCTTTTTCAACTTGGGTTGTCAACCCGATTATATGTACCAAGTTTCAAGTCTCTAGCATTCATAGTGCTTAAAATATTACAGAATTTGAAAAATCACTATATAGTCAGATCCGATTTGCCACGCCCCTAGTAGGCGTGGATATATAGTTTTTTCGTCGATCTTCATAGGATCGTAGCAGTAACCTACGTGCCAAATTTGGGCATTCTAGCTTTAAAACTGTAGTTTTACCCGATTTGCCACGCCCCCAATGGGCGTAGATATATCCGCCATAGCTTTTTCATCTTGGGTTGTCAACACAAGTCTACATTCCAAATTGCAACTCTCTACCACTTCTAGAAGTAGTGTTTCTGAGATATCGGAAAATGCATTTTCCGATTTGCCACGCCCCTAGTGGGCGTATCGGGAAAATCTTGACAATTTATAATTCGAGGGTATACACGAGTATATATTCCAAGTTTCAACTCTCTAGCTTCAAAACTGTACAAATGGTTTGCGTTCATACGGACAGACGGACAGAAGGACGGACAGCGTGACGGACATTGCACAAAACCAATATACTCATTTCACTTTGTGAATGAGTATAAAAACTACAAGCGTCCGAAAGAGTGAAATCAGCACAACGACAGCGTCTGACACATCGGCCACTAGCGAAGAATCATTTTACGAAGACAGAAAATACAAAAATGTAAGTGAGATGCTCATTTTTTTTTACTTTGACAATTCAAATAAAAAAAAAGAGAATAAAAATATAAAAAATTCTTATTCGTGTATGTTACACAGCTGGCCAAGATAAGTGTGTGAAATATTTTTTCTCTAAATAAAAAATATAAATTTTCCCTTGAATAAGAGTATTCTGTTACATCGCTAGAATTTTTTTATATAATAATTTAATTTTTGTTAAGTCAATCAAATTATTTTCGACACAAAGTGATTTCGATTTTGAATGCAAGGTATAAGTAGTCCAGATTGCAGCAGCGAGGAAGAATACATTACCTCCTATATAGAATATAGAGCAAACAATAAAATGACCGACAAACAAGTAACAGAAATGGCAACGCAGATGCGTCAAGCCCTCGAAAATCAAACAAAATTTTTTGAACAAAAATTAGCTGCTCTAACAGAACAGTTCAATTAACTTAAGGGAGCAGCCCCCCAAATTGAGACTTACACAGAAATAGAAATAGTGCCAGGAATCAGGTGCGACGAACCCCTGGACATTGTAAAGTCCATCCCGGAATTTGACGGGAAGCAGGAGGGCTACGTCTCATGGAGACAGGCCGCCAGCGCAGCCTACAAAGTATTTGAGCCTTATAATGGCAGTTCCAGACACTATCAGGCAGTTGCTATAATACGCAACAAGGTAAGGGGTTCAGCAGACGCAGTACTGACCTCATTCAGCACAGTGCTAAATTTTAAAGCAATAATTGCCAGATTGGATTTCACATTCGCTGACAAAACACCAGTGCATGTGATCCAACAGCAATTAAGCACGCTAAGGCAAGGTGACCTTTCTTTGTTAAAATACTATGACGAAGTTGAGAAAAAACTCACACTTCTAACAAACAAAACTTTAATGACTCATGATCCAGCCGCAGCGGCTGTTTTAAATGCAAAATTTAGGAGCGATGCTCTCCACACTTTTGTCTCTGGACTAAAAAAGTCCCTGAGATGGGCCGTCTTCCCGGCACAGCCCGGAGATCTCCCAACTGCTTTAGCTCTGGCACAAGAAGCCGAATCAAGCAACGAAAGAGGCATTTTTGCAGCCAGTTTTGCAAAACACCTCGAAGAAAAACCTCAGAAAAATAATAGCCAAAAGACCCAAAACTGGCGTCAAAGCGGCCAACAGGAAAATGACGGCGGTTTTCAGAAAAAGAGCCCCGATTTTCAAAAAACTCAGAATAACCAAGGTCAACAGAAAGCAAGCAGTTCAAAGCAACACTTTCAATCCCAAAAACCACAGGGGCGTGGCCCCGAACCAATGGAGGTAGATACCTCCTCCCACTTCAGACAACCCACACAGGGCTATCGAGGCAATACAAACTATGGGGATCAATCAATGAGGACACAGCAAAACCTTAACCACTTGCCACAAGAAGAAAGTAATGAACGTGGTTATGAGTCATACTCGCAACCCGAGGCAGAAGCGGTCGAGGACGACCTGTCAGGTGCTGAAAGTTGCAATTTTTTAAATGGAAAGTCCCTGCTCCCGTTTGTAAGACGCACGATTGCAGGGCGGGAAATAAGACTTCTGGTAGACACAGGAGCATCTAAAAATTACATAAAACCCCTTCCCGAACTGGCACATTGGAAGCCAGTCGATAGCCCATTTCAGGTAAAATCGATCCACGGGCACACCAAAATTGAGCAGAAATGCCTCATTCACCTCTTCGGTGAAAAATCATATTTTTATACTCATTCACAAAGTGAAATGAGTATATTGGTTTTGTGCAATGTCCGTCACGCTGTCCGTCCGTCTGTCCGGCTGTCCGTCTGTCCGTCTGTCCGTCTGTCCGTATGAACGCAAACCATTTGCACAGTTTTGAAGCTAGAGAGTTGAAATTTGGAATATATACTCGTGTATACCCTCGAATTATAAAGTGTCAAGATTTTCCCGATACGCCCACATGGGGCGTGGCAAATCGGAAAATGCATTTGCCCATACCTCAGAAACACTACTTCTAGAAGTGCTAGAGAGTTGCAATTTGGAATGTAGACTTGTGTTGACAGCTCAAGTTGAAAAAGTTATGGCGGATATATCTACGCCCATTGGAGGCGTGGCAAATCGGGTAAAACTGTATCTTCTACAGTTTTAAAGCTAAAACGCCCAAATTTGGCACGTAGGTTACTGATACGATCCTATGAAGATCGACCAAAAATCTATATATCCACGCCTACTAGGGGCGTGGCAAATCGGATCTGACTATATAGTGATTTTTCAAATTCTGTAATATTTTGAGCACTATTGATGCTAGACACTTGAAACTTGGTATATATACTCGGGTTGACAACCCAAGTTGGAAAAAATATGGCGGATATATCTACGCCCATAGGGGGCGTGGCAAACCGCAAAAGTTTGTAGCTCCTACAGTTTTAGAGCTAGAAGCTTCAAAATTGGATGGTAAGTTACTGGTGAGCTCCTCTATCGATGACCCAAAAACAATTTTTACGCCCCTTATGGGGTATGCCCGGCTAAAAAATACCCTGTAATTTTCGCATTTTTTGAGTGTAAGCATCCAAATTTCACACTTACGTTACCCTTCACTACTTCTAAGAACTGGCCAAAAATTATATGTCTACGCCTACTGGGGGCGTGGCAAATCGGGAAAAACTATACGTTTTTCCGATTCTCAGTGAGAAAATCAGAATTATATACAGATATTACTGCTGATCTCCTCTATTGATTTCCAAAAAATTATATATGTACAAACCAATTGTGGGCGTGGCAATGGGCGTGATCTGTGGGGGTGTGAATGAGTATCCCGCAGTCGGTAGCCCCCGACTGCAACGTTCTTACTTGTTTTATGCTAGACTAATTGAAAGACTTCGATGGCATAATTGGCCTTGACTTGTTAAAAAAAAGTCAACGCCCAAATAGATCTAAACAGCAATGTCATTAAATATGACCAGGGAATGGAAAAAATGGAGTTCACAATATGCCAACAGGTAAACCACTTCGAAATAAATGACGCGGATGTTCCCGCCGCGGTCAGGCCCACTTTCAATCGTATGATTGACCGGATGATTAACGCCTTTGCAGACGTTAACAAATCCCTGCCTTATAATATAAATACTATCGCCACAATCCGAACGGACGGCGAACCGGTATATTCTAAATTATACCCATACCTAATGGGCGTGTCTGAATTTGTTAATGCAGAGGTTAAACAACTTCTGGCGGACTGCATAATTAGACCCTCAAAGTCACCGTATAACAACCCGATATGGGCTGTGGACAAAAAAGGAGTTGACGACTCCGGTCATAAAAAAAGCGTCTAGTAATTGATTTTCGGAAATTAAATCAAAAAACAATCGACGATAAATATCCTATCCCATCGATTTCTACCATATTGGCAAATATAGGAGAGGCTCAGTATTTTACCTCACTGGATCTCAAATCGGGATTTCATCAGATAGAACTGATAGAAAGGGACAGAGAAAAAATTTTGCAGACTTCCCTTCGGGTTAAAAAACGCCCCTAGTATTTTTCAGAGGGCAATAGACGACGTCCTCAGGGACCAAATTGGGAAAACTTGTTATGTCTATGTGGATGACATAATAATTTTCTCCGCAAATAAGGAAGACCTCGTCAATCATATTGAGTGGGTCTTGAAAAGCCTTAGGGACGCAGGCATGCGGGTTTCTCAAGAAAAATCTAAGTTCTTTAAAAAGAGCGTAGAATATTTGGGATTCACCGTACGCAGAGGTGGAATCCAGACGTCGGCCGATAAAGTACAGGCCATAAAGGATTTTCAACCACCTAAAACATTGTTTAGCCTTCGATCATTTCTCGGGCTAGCAAGTTATTATAGGTGCTTTATTGCAGGTTTCGCCAGCATCGCAAGACCCCTAACGGAGATCTTGAAAGGTGAAAACGGGAAAATAAGCGCCAACCATTCGAGAAAGGTTAAACTCGAACTTACTCCAGAGCAATTGAATGCCTTTAACAGGTTAAAGGAGATGCTAGCGTCAGAGGATGTGATATTGTCATATCCCGATTTCAAAAAACCATTTAACCTTACAACAGACGCGTCAGGTTACGGGCTCGGAGCAGTGCTGTCCCAGGGCGGCCGCCCGATTACAATGATCTCGCGCATATTGCGAGATAATGAGATAAATTTCGCCACAAATGAGAGAGAGCTTCTCGCCATTGTGTGGGCATTGAAAAATCTCAGAAACTACCTGTACGGAGTTAAAAATTTAAACATCTATACAGATCACCAGCCTTTAACTTTTGCCGTATCGGAAAAAAATCCGAACGCTAAGATAAAACGCTGGAAGGCTTTCATTGATGAGCATAACGCTAACATCATTTATAAGCCTGGCAAAGAGAATTTTGTAGCAGACGCCCTGTCTCGCCAAAATATCAACGCTTTAGAAGATTCGGCAGATTCTGATGTCGCTACAATCCATAGCGAAGAGTCTCTTACCTACACAATTGAGACGACAGACAAGCCAGTCAACTGCTTCCGAAACCAGATAATACTGGAGGAAAGCACCATTTCACAACATAGGACTTACATCCTGTTTAAAACAAAAACCAGACATGTCATACAGTTTTCCGATCGGAACTCACTGTTCCAAACTCTGCAAGAAGCCGTGAACGCAGAGGTGACCAACGCAATATTTTGCGAGCTTCCCATTCTGGCCTTTATCCAACACAAATTGGTCGAAGAATTTCCCTCAACTACATTTCGACACTCAAAAAGTATGGTTATAGACATCCCAAACACAACAGAACAAAGGGAAATCGCTATAGCTGAGCATAATCGTGCTCACCGCGCGACGCAAGAGAATGCGCAACAAATACTTCGGGACTATTTTTTCCCAAAAATTGGTCGTCTTACAACGGAAATAGCGGCAAACTGTCGGGTGTGCGCTATGAGTAAACACAATCGTCACCCAATCCGACAAGAGATAGGGAAGACCCCAATACCGTCATATGCCGGGGAAATGCTACACGTAGACATTTACTCCACTGACCAGAAACACTTTTTAACTTGCATTGACAAATTTTCTAAATTTGCAATCGTCCAGCCCATTCGTTCACGCGCGATCGTGGACATAAAGGCTCCACTTCTACAACTTCTAAACGTCTTCCCGAAAACAAAGACGATTTACTGTGACAACGAAAGATCTCTAAATTCAGAGACCATTAGATCAATGCTGTCGAATAACTTTGACATCGTGATCGCGAACGCGCCGCCCCTACATATCACGTCTAACGGGCAGGTCGAGCGTTTTCACGGTACTTTAGGGGATATAAGTCGCTGTCTTAAAAATGGAAACCACATTGAAGACACTGTCGACAATATCCTTCTCGCGACAATAAAATACAATAGGTCGATTCACTCGGTTACGAAAAAGAAGCCAATAGAAATTATCCACTCAATCCCTATTGAGAATGCGATGAAAATAAAGGAGAAAATCACGGCAGCACAAGAAAAATCGTTAGAGCACCAAAATAAGAACAGGGTCCAGAAAACATATAATGTGGGTGAGAAGGTATGGTTAAAATCCAACAAGAGATTGGGAAATAAACTTTCGCCCCTATTCACTGAAGCAACAGTGGAAGCGGACCTGGGTACGACGGTTCTAATTAAAGGGAGGGTGGTCCATAAGGACTGTCTTAAGTAGGCCATAAAACTCCTACCAGAATTCGAATTTTTAGGTTAATTCATTTTCATTTTCATATATCTCACTGTAGGTTACGATATTTTTTGGCTCTGACAATGACAACGATGACTTTGACCGAAAGACCACATGAGACAAGTACTAAAGACCGACATTCAATGATGCGGAAGTTGAGCATCTCTATTCAACAATTCTAGCGAAGAACAGAATAATAATAACAAATCTTGAGGATCTAATTCTATCCGTGACACTTGCAAAAATAAATTTGATTAGCCCACTTATCTTGGACAGCATTGACATTACAGAATTGTTAATTTTAGAGGTATCTATCATTAAGGCTTTTCAAAATTCCGAACTTTTGTATTTTCTTATAAAATATCCCCAACCTAAGCTAAGTTGTAGGAAAATCGACGTTTTTCCCGTTCAACATAATAATGTAATAATAGACTTAGAGGAAAGTAACATAGTGGCCGATTGCGGAACAAAGACCTTCGCTGTGTGCAACTGCGCTACTACTGTGAGCACCACTTTCTGCAAGAGATTACAGAAAGCATCGTGTGCACAGCAACTGGTGCCAGGAACCGTCGCACAATGCGCCACGCGCCCCGGGCACCTAGAGCCCATAACGACGATTGAAGATGGCATCATTATCATCAACAGCGCAACAGTAAATGTGGTGGACAATACTGGAGGCAGTCAACAAGTCACGGGAACTTTCCTGGCCACTTTTGATGAATACATCTCCATCAGCGGCATTCGTTACGAAAATCGTCGGGGCATCATAAGAAAGAAACCTGCTGTTTCTACGTCGGCCATAGTTAACATCACCCTTTTCAGGGAACATCTAAGCCTCCCATTCTTACACGATCTGAGTCTGAGGAATCTCCGCCACATCGGGGACCTAAAATCAGACATATCATCAAGGTCGTTTGGCTGCCTGATCCTCATTACTCTTCTCCTCCTTCTCTTAAGCGTATGGAAACTATACCGCCGCAAAACGATCAAAGAGAAACCCGAGGACGGGTTTCAGCCTACCCGAGGAGGAGTTAACACGCGCACGGCCAAAGTTGCTGATAGAGCAATTGGGCCGGATGCCGTTACGATAGAGTTGCTATGACTTCGATAAACGATAAGAAATGGAGTCTCTGACAGATGGAGTCTGACAGAATGGCTTTAGTCGGTGACTGTGAAAAAATGTAGAACGCTCGCTAAAAAATTTAAGAAATATTCTCAAACAACTCAAACGAGTTGCAAATAAAAAATATTCTACAAAAACCTCGGGCGCTACCGACTGCGGGATACTCATTCACACCCCCACAAATCACGCCCATTGCCACGCCCACAATTGGTTTGTACATATATAATTTTTTGGAAATCAATAGAGGAGATCAGCAGTAATATCTGTATATAATTCTGATTTTCTCACTGAGAATCGGAAAAACGTATAGTTTTTCCCGATTTGCCACGCCCCCAGTAGGCGTAGACATATAATTTTTGGCCAGTTCTTAGAAGTAGTGAAGGGTAACGTAAGTGTGAAATTTGGATGCTTACACTCAAAAAATTTTGGCGCATCGATAGAGGAGCTCACCAGTAACTTACCATCCAATTTTGAAGCTTCTAGCTCTAAAACTGTAGGAGCTACAAACTTTTGCGGTTTGCCACGCCCCCTATGGGCGTAGATATATCCGCCATATCTTTTCCAACTTGGGTTGTCAACCCGAGTATATATACCAAGTTTCAAGTCTCTAGCATCAATAGTGCTCAAAATATTACAGAATTTGAAAAATCACTATATAGTCAGATCCGATTTGCCACGCCCCTAGTAGGCGTGGATATATAGATTTTTGGTCGATCTTCATAGGATCGTATCAGTAACCTACGTGCCAAATTTGGGCGTTTTAGCTTTAAAACTGTAGAAGATACAGTTTTACCCGATTTGCCACGCCCCCAATGGGCGTAGATATATCCGCCATAGCTTTTTCGACTTGAGTTGTCAACACAAGTCTACATTCCAAATTGCAACTCTCTAGCACTTCTAGAAGTAGTGTTTCTGAGATATGGGCAAATGCATTTTCCGATTTGCCACGCCCCTAGTGGGCGTATTGGGAAAATCTTGACACTTTATAATTCGAGGGTATACACGAGTATATATTCCAAATTTCAACTCTCTAGCTTCAAAACTGTGCAATTGGTTTGCGTTCATACGGACAGACGGACAGACGGACAGACGGACGGACAGCGTGACGGACATTGCACAAAACCAATATACTCATTTCACTTTGTGAATGAGTATAAATATTCTACAAAAACCTCTTTGGTTTAATTTATACTTAAGCTGCAAAAGGCAAAATATTAATATTAATTTAAAAAGAATTCAGGAGAATTCATACTCTAAGAGGGGAGGAGTTATGCCATCAGCATCACTTCCACAATGTCAGCTGACACCATACCATTAGCATCACTTCCAGTAACTACAGTCGACACAAAAGGTTTACAATCTTCTTTAATGTAGAAAACCCATTAACCATAAGTGTCATAAGAATTAGAAAATCAAAGACCAGAAGTGTCATAAGAATTGTGGACACTTATTGCAAACCACTTAACTCAAAGAGCATATCCAATATTATAAACATAAATGATCGTCACAGCCCAGCTGCATAATGTAAACATACTTTAGCTCAGCATATCCAATATTGTAAACACAAATCAGCATATCCAATATTGTAAACAAAATAATTGTCGCCAAGAATGGTATAAAAGATCCCTTAGGATTGAATAAGAGTTCAGTTGTATTGTATATCACAAATAAAGAACATGTATTAAACTGTTATAAGAAATACATAATCCGTGTATTAAATTGTTAAAAGAAATACATAATCCGTGTATTAAACTGTTAAAACAAATACATAATCCATGTATTAAACTGTTATAAGAAATACATAATTCGCGTGTTGACTTATACAAGCAATACATGCACACACACATACACACACGCATGGGCACGCGCTCTGCTGACTGCGCAGTTTACGCAGTCTATCTTTATAGATGTACGAGATATAAATTTATAACTGAATTTTGATAAAGTTTTAAATCGATAACATTAAACGGTAAAAGTTATTCAATTTTTGAAACAAAATCGACCTGCTTGTGTCAGACAAGAACCTCCATAAAAAATTCAAGTCTCTAGCTCTTATAGGTTCTGATCGACGCGTTCATACATACGGACAGACCAACATGGCTATATCGACTCAGCACGTCGCCCTGATCAAGAATATATATACTTTATGGGGTCTGCCACGACTCCTTCTGCCTGTTATATACATTTTAACAAAACCATTATACTCTGACTTCCCATTTTCAATGGGTTTTGGATATAAAAATTAAAACTCTTTTTGGGCCATTTCACAAAGTGAAATGAGTATATTGGTTTTGTGCAATGTCCGTCATGCTGTCCGTATGAACGCAAAACATTTGCAAAGTTTTGAAGCTAGCGAGTTGAAATTTGGAATATATACTCGTGTATACCCTCGAATTATAAAGTGTTAAGATTTTCCCGATACGCCCACTAGGGGCGTGGCAAATCGGAAAAATAATTTTTCGAAGATTGACCAAAAAACTATATGTCCACGCCTATTAGGGGCGAGGCAAATCGGATCTGACTATATGGTGATTTTTCAAATTCTGCTATATTTGGAGCACTATTGATGCTAGACTTTAAATTTGGTATATAAGTTAACCACTGACACTGGGTGCGTGCTGACTTGTCATGTTTGCGAGGTCCACGCCCAGAGTCAAAGCTGCGAATGTGTCGCAACAATGATGACAGCTCCAGCGGTAGCTACGAATGTGTCGCAACAGTGATAGCTACGAATGTGTCGCAACAATGTTGGCAGCTTCAGCGGCAGCTGCGGATGTACTGCAACAATGTTAGCGGCCGTCGTGATAATACGGCGCCACACACAAGGCGCAAGTCAGCAGTTCTGAGGAGCACCAGCAACGACGCTGGGGTTCGAAGAACAGCAACGGTCAACGGCGCTGGAGTTCCATGAATAGCGACGACAGCGCCTGCGCCTACGACGGCGGCAGCGGCTTTGCTTTAGCAACGATCAACGCCGCTGGTGTTCCAAGAACGCCAACGACAGCGCCTGCGCTTGCGACGGCGGCAGCAGCTTTGCACTAGCAACGACCAACGCCGCTGGTGTTCCAAGAACACCAACGTCGACGCCCGCAACGGTAGCAGCGGCTGTGCACTGGCGGCAGCGCTGCGGCAGCACCGAATCTGCGCTTGGTCGCAGACTTAGTTTTTAATTCTCTAATTGTTAGTCTTAAGTGTGAATTCAATAAACGCGCAGCGTACCGCTCGCAACAATTCTAATCGCTTATTGCTCACTCTTTAATTCGACCAGCCATCGCTGTCGATATTAACACAAACCTTACGGAGTTATATCAGTGAGCTGGCTAACGCCTCTGACAATGATATTAAATTCCATAATTGGCGCCCAACGTAAAAAAGCATAAAAAAGTGAATTTCATTTTCTGCCAAAAGAAAACTGAAAGTGTTGTTTAACAAAATCAGTGCAGTGAACACCAAAACGTCTGCTCAAAAACAAAACAAAGACAAAATAAAAATAAAATTAAAAATACATAAAGAAGTGAAACTTCAACACATCGGCTGCGGCAAGACGACCTAATTCTACAGCACCAACTCGACTGCGGCAAGACGACCTGATTCTCCAGAACCAAACCGACGGCTGCGCGGGATATTTCTAAAACTAGATAACATGTAAGTGATTTGCAAAGTGAGAATTTAGCTAAGTCAACTAAAAGTAGAAACTAAATAAATTAAAGTGAGTTTGAGGATCTTAATTCGGAGAATACTCATGCCGTAGTCCTATCGCAAATTTTTTCAAAAAATCGAATGGACAGAAACAGACCGAACAAAAAACAAAAACGACGCGAACTTGGTACCAGAACGTTAGCAAGTCTAATAGGAGGATTTATTGACCTACAAGTGTCAGATCAAGTTAGTCAACCCACAACAAGCAGCCAAATCAAAAGCACAGACATGGAACCTGAGCACCTCAAAGTTATAATTGACACTGCCGTGCAAAGCGCACTTACGGTGCAGGCACAAGAGTACACTAGAAGGGAGGAAGCTCTTAAACAAAAGCTACAACAACAAATAGCATTAGTAAATTCTAAAATTCCAGTCCCACCTCTCTCAGTACCAGAAGTCAGAGTCTATAAAGACGTCGAGATAGTGGACGGAATCACTTGTGATGAGCCCCTCGACGCAGTGAAGTGCGTGCCTGAGTTTCATGGAACTCAGGAGACATCCGTGGCATGGAGACAAGCAGCCCATGCAGCGTACAAAATTTTCAAAAGATTTGACGGAAGCTCCCGTCATTACCAAGCTATGGTCATAATTCGCACAAAGATTAGGGGCGCAGCGGATGCAGTTTTGGCATCATTCAGTACGCCACTAAATTTTGAAGCGATCATAGCCAGACTATACTTTACCTACAGTGACAAAAGACCCATACATGTCATAGAGCAGGAAATGGGCACGCTGAGGCAAGGCGGAATGACAATTCTGCAGTATTACGATGAGGTAGAAAAAAAGCTTAACTTGTTAACCAATAAAGCTAACATGACCTACGACATCAGCCTAGCTAGGGGCATGTGCGAAAAGTTCAGGAATGACGCGCTCCGTGTGTTCATTTCCGGACTAAAGCGCAGTCTGACCGACGTGCTCTTCTCCGCTCACCCCCCTGATATGCCAACAGCTCTCGCATTGGCACAGGAGGTTGAAGCAAATCATGAGAGGTACGCTTTCGCAACAAGCTATGCTAGGGGCGTAGAAGAAAAGGGACGCCCCGACCAACGACAGCAAAGTCGTCAGCATCAGCAGACGCAAAATGCGCAAAATGCTAACCAAAGCAACCAGGGGAAAACCCCCTACTTTAAAAAACAGAGCGGACAGTACACAGAAAAAAATAAGGTCAGCGGCGAAAAAGCCCCAGAACCTATGGAGATCGATCCATCGTCCTCAAAGTATAGGCAACAAACAAACTACCAGCAACCTCAAGGTCAGGGTAACAAACGTCCCGCCGGCTCTGATCGAGCGACTGGCCAAAGACGACAAAAGATAAATCTTTTAAAGGCCAGCACTGGCCAAGATGCGACCTATGCGCAAGCAGCGCAGGAAGCGATAGATGAGGCTAACGATGACGCCGACTCTGACAGTAGCGGCTACGTCAATTTTTTAGGGGAGGTCCCTGCTGCCGTTCATTCGGCGCAGAATAGCAGGGACAGACATGACATTCCTAATCGACATGGGTGCGTCCAAAAACTTCATTAGACCGCATAATCGGCTAAAGGACGTCTTCCCTGTCGAAACCCCCTTCGTCGTGCACTCCATTCATGGCTCGAACAACATCACACAAAAGTGCAAAATTCCCATGTTCGGACACGACACATTTTTTTTCCTATTAGATTCCCTATCTACATTTGACGGGATCATAGGGCTCGACCTGCTAAAGCAAGTAGGAGCAGTACTATGCCTTAAAGAAGGCGTATTAAAAATAGGTGCAACTTCGGAGGCATTGCAGTACCTTAAATGTACTAATGTCAACTATACCAAAGGTAAAGAAATCCATGCACCACCTGCGGTAAGAAAAGATTTTCTAAAAATGCTTCACCGTAACAAAAGGGCTTTATACTCGAAATTGTACCCGTACCTCAAGGGTGTCGAAGATTTCGTGACTTCAGAGGTCAAAGACCTTTTACGAAACGGCATCATCAGAAAGTCTAAGTCCCCATACAATAACCCAGTGTGGGTAGTAGACAAGAAAGGTTCTGACGAGATGGGCAATAGGAAGAAACGCCTAGTGATAGATTTCAGGAAACTAAATCTAAAAACCATCCCAGACACTTACCCCATGCCGAGCATCACCATGATTTTGGCAAATTTGGGTAAAGCAAAATACTTCACCACTCTCGATCTTAAATCAGGTTATCACCAGATTACTCTGGCAGAATCTGATCGAGAGAAAACGGCCTTCTCAGTAAGCGGGGGGAAGTACGAATTTTGTCGTCTCCCCTTCGGTTTAAAAAACGCCGGAGGTATTTTTCAGCGCACTATCGATGACGTTCTACGAGAACAAATCGGTAAGTCGTGCTACGTGTACGTCGACGACGTCATCGTTTTCTCCGAGAACGAGGCGGATCACGTTAAGCACGTCAATTGGGTACTAAAGAGCCTTCATAGTGCAAACATGAGGGTAGCCCATGAAAAGTCACAATTTTTTAAAGAGAGCGTCGAGTACCTCGGCTTTATCGTGACAAAAAACGGCGCAAAAACGGACCCTGAAAAGGTGAAAGCCATTCAGCACTACGTTGAGCCTACAACGTTATTTAGCGTTAGGTCATTCATGGGCTTAGCAAGCTATTACCGTTGCTTTATTAAGGATTTCGCAGCAATCGCGAAACCTATCTCCGATATCCTAAAAGGGGAAAACGGAACAGTCAGCAAGTACAGGTCCAAGAAGATAGAGGTACAGTTTAACGAAACCCAGCGCAATGCGTTTCAAAAGCTCAGAAATATTCTAGCCTCAGGAGGACGTTACACTAATGTATCCTGACTACCAAAAGCCATTCGACCTCACAACTGACGCCTCGGCTTATGGTATTGGGGCTGTACTGTCTCAGAACGGACGCCCGATAACTATGATATCTCGGACACTAAAGGATAGATAAGCAAACTACGCTACTAACGAGCGAGAATTGCTAGCTATCGTCTGGGCTTTGGCAAAACTCCGCCACTTTCTTTATGGTGCGAAGAATATTAACATATTCACCGACCATCAACCACTCACATTCTCGGTATCCGAGAGCAACCCTAACGCCAAAATCAAGCGCTGGAAAGCGCGCATTGACGAAACTGGGGCCAAACTTTTTTACAAGCCAGGCAAGGAGAATCACGTGGCCGATGCTTTATCGCGCCAAAACGTGAATGCCCTACAGAACGGTTACATAAACCAAGGGTCCGATGCGGCCACAATCCACAGTGAGTTATCTCTGACTCACACGATTGACATTACTGACAAACCGTTGAACTGCTTCCGTAACCAAATAGTGTTGGAAGAGGCACGGTATCCATTAAAAAACAAGTTTACTGTATTCGGCGAAAAAACCCGCCACCAGATAAACTTCACTGACAAGGATGACTTAGTAGAAACAGTCAAGTCCGTCATAGTCCGAGGCGTAGTAAACGCCTTTCACTGCAGTCTGCCAACCTTGGCCAAAATTCAACATGAGGTTGTAAAGGCCTTCCCAGCCACAAAATTCTGGCACTGCAAAAATTTTGTAGCTGACGTATTCAACATTAGTGATAGGAGGGAAATAATCACCAAAGAGCATAACAGAGCCCATAGGGCAGCTCAGGAAAACGTCAAGCAAATAATGACGGAGTATTATTTCCCCAAAATGTCCAAGTTAGCCAATGAAGTGATCCTGAATTGTAAAATTTGCGCAAAGGCAAAGTACGACAGGCACCCAAAAAACCAGGAACTCGGCCCGACGCCGATTCCATCACAGATTGGAGAGATGTTACATGTCGACATCTTTTCCACAGACAAAAAATATTTCCTGACGTGCATAGACAAGCTGTCCAAATTCGCAATGGTACAACCCATTGCATCAAGGACTATAGAGGATTTACGACCCCCCCTATTAATACTAATGAACGTGTTTCCCCGAGCAAGGCAGATCTATTGCGACAATGAGCCTGCACTCAAGTCTGAGACTATAAGGTCCCTTCTAAAAAACATTTACGATGTAAACATCGTAAATGCGCCGCCACTCCACAGCACATCGAACGGCCAAGTGGAACGCTTCCATAGCACCTTGTTAGAAATAGCTAGGTGCCTCAAGCTCCAAAGGGGGATCGTGGATACAGTTGACCTTATCCTACAAGCGACTACTGAGTATAATTGTTCGATTCACTCGGTAACAGAGCAAAGACCCAAGGATGTTTTTAATACCGCTTCGCCGGCATGCATTCAGGACAATGCTAGGAAGATAGAGGGAGCTCAGCTCGAGCAAAATGCCCGACTTAACAAAAAACGGCAGAACAGGGTCTTCGAGGTAGGTGAGGCCGGCCTAGTAAAGACCAACCGCAGACTGGGAAACAAACTTTCGCCCCTCTGCGAGGAAAAGGTTGTTGAAGCGGACTTGGGGACAACGGTCCGCGTTAAGGGGAGGGTGGTCCACAAGGACAACCTCCATCGATAATTTGTAGTTTTAATCATTTTCTTTAGGCTTATCATCCTGACACTTGTAACCTTGACAACGACGACAGCACGAACAACGGACTGCGTGAATAAAATTCTTAAAATTACAAAGGACTAACAGGCTGACACAGGTCATCTGTTTGAAACTCTTACTGCGCGCAATAGAATATTAATTACCGAATTGGGAGCGCTCATGCTCACTTTAACACTTGTCATAAATCCAGCCATTCAGACATCAAATCAATTCTCACTGACCAAATCACAGGGACCTCAATTACCACCTAATGAAAGTGTCTAGCATTAAGGTAGATCGTAAGATAGATATAATCAATTTTAATCATAAGCAAGCTATGCAGAAAGGTCACCATCTTCCCAGTCGCACACAACGGCTGACTCTCCAGCTACAAAACAACCTGGTAGCCGAATGCAAAGGAAGGGTTGTGGCAGTGACAACTTGCACCCAGAGAGCAACAGCCACATTCTGCAAGAGGTCTGAGGACGTCAGCTGTGCGCAAGGCCTCCACTCAGGCGATATCACGCATTGCCAGACACAGCCAAGCCACGCCGACCCTGTCACCATAGTTGACGACGGCATCATCATTGTGAATGATCATAGCGCCACCAGCAGCTGTGACGATTACGCTCCAGTGAGGGTCAATGGAACGAATCTCATCATGTTCCGTTCACACGCCACCGTCGACAGTGCTCGATTCCTAAACCGAACAATATTCGGAATCGTGTCCCTGCTGTAGCGGCATCTGCTCGTGTCCCTACGTTAGCGGCCACAACACAACGCTGAGCTTACCTTACATTCACCGGCTAAGCGAACAAAACTTAGCTCCATCAACGAGGTCAGAGATAGCATCGCCGTCAACATTACTAGTAGTGGCATGCGCCGGAATCTACAACTTCACCAGGAGACGTCGTGTTGTCCTACAATCTCGGAGATCGTCAAGAACTGTTCCAAGAACGCCAACGACAGCGCCTGCGCTTGCGACGGCGGCAGCAGCTTTGCACTAGCAACGACCAACGCCGCTGGTGTTCCAAGAACACCAACGTCGACGCCCGCAACGGTAGCAGCGGCTGTGCACTGGCGGTACCCTGTAATTTTTGCATTTTTGGCGTGTAAGCATCCTTACGTTACCCTTCATTACTTCTAAGAACTGGCCAAAAATTATATGTCTACGCCCACTGGGGGCGTGGAAAATTGGGAAAACTACGATTTTCCGATTCTCAGTGAGAAAATCAAAACTTTATGACGATATTATTGCTGATCTCCTCTATTGATTTCCAAAAAATTATATATGTACAAAACAATTGGGGGCGTGGCAATGGGCGCGAGCTGTGAGGGTGTGAATGAGTATTCCGCAGTCGGTAGCGCCCGACAGCAACGTTCTTACTTGTTTTTTAATTTTATTAGTTTTTTTTTCAGTGATAGCACTTGTTTTTTGTGTTTCTTTTTAATTCGTTTATTGAAGTTTTTGTATTTCCCTTTCATAAAGTAGATAATTATAAGTTCGGCAGATTATTGGGTTTTTGCTGTTGGGCGCCAATTAAAATTCGCAATTATATATTATATTATTATAATACATCTGTTACTGATGGTAACAATTCCTTGCAAACCAGAAAGTCCACTTAAGTACCCAAAATACCGGCCAAATGACAGTTTTTCCTAGCGATGACCCATCGTTTCGATTCAAAAATATTTCTGTAAGTGTTTAAATAGAAACATTTGATACGCTCCGTTATAAAAACATTGGAATTGAAACATAAAGTTCTCGCGCGTGTTCACTTATACAAGCAATACATGCACACACACATACACACACGCATGGGCACGCACTCTGCTGACTGCGCAGTTTACGTAGCGACTGCGCTTGGGCTGCGGTCATAAGCTTTACAATGGGAAATGAAGTGTTTAATAATAGTATTTGAAATACGGTTTTTTACAAATTTGAGGGCAAGGGAAGGAAAGCTGGGATGGTATTCAAAATATGACAAAAATCCAAATTTTAAAAATTATACATTATACTGAATAAACAATTTTGAGTCTATCTTTATAGATGTACGAGATATAAATTTATAACTGAATTTTGATAAAGTTTTAAATCGATAACATTAAAACGAAAAAAGTATTTCAATTTTTGAAACAAAATCGACCTGCGCGTGTCAGACAGGAACCTCCATAAAAAATTCAAGTCTCTAGCTCTTATAGGTTCTGATCGACGCGTTCATACATACGGACAGACGGACAGACCAACATGGCTATATCGACTCAGCACGTCGCCCTGATCAAGAATATATATATGTCGGCGCGTACTAAGTTTGTATGTGTGTGGTTGTAGTTTTCAGTATTTCACAATGATAATTTCATCATAATGCGTCGGCTTCTAGTTATGCGTATTGGTGCGACTTTCGATATTTCGCAATAATTATCTTCAGCATCAGCATAAGCCTTTGTAAGGGCTGTGATTGGTTGATTAAGTTGTCGGTTCTAGGAAGTTCCGTTTTAGCGGGGCAACAGCGTTTGACGCTGTTGCTGAGTGTGGTTCGGGCTCGAGAGTTAGTTGTGTTTGAGTTCTCAGAGCGACCGAAACTCGCTGCGCTAAACCATGGAAAACAATCTTAATGCTACAACATCAGAAGTGGGATCTGGCTCGCTACCTAATATGCCAACTGATCCTTGGCGAGCGGTAATGGAACTTGCGAAAGCACTACAATCAACGACGTCAAAATCAACAATTAGTAAAACAGTCGTGTTGCCGAAATTTAACGCAGATCGTGTTGGCACCGACGCATCCGCGTGGTGTGCTACAGTTAATTTGATCCTGGATGAAAATAACATAAAAGGCAGTGAGTTGATGATGGCTTTGAGTGCAGCGTTGGAAGGCAGTGCGTCGCAGTGGCTTTCACAAATATGTTATCCTGACATAAATTGGACCGAGTTTAAGGAACTTTTTATACAGCGCTTCAGCAGTGTAGAGACACCAGCAGCTATGTATTTGACTACGTTATCAACTTGCCCGGCCGAAGGAGAATGTCTCTCTAATTATGCTAGTCGCATGGTGACAACACTCGTCACTAAATGGCGTGAGATGAATGTGGAAGAGATTGCTGTTTCCTTGCTCACTTGGCTCATATGGATTCCAGATTACAACGTCTAACTTTTACGTCGAACGTGCGCACTAGGATTGAACTGCAGACTGAGCTTAAGGCCTTCACCTTCAACAAACGAAAGAAATTTGTACTCGACGAAACCACTACATCTGAAATAAAACGGCAGAAGTTGTCAACAATAAAATGTCATTATTGTGGAAAGTTGGGTCACAAGATGTTTGAATGCAGAGTTAGACAGCAGCAAAATTTTCTTCCCCGTGTTGCAGAGCGTAGCGGCAAGACCGTGTTTGGTCACCATCAGCAATCAAATGTAACCTGCTTCAAGTGTGGCGAGGTTGGACACATTTCAACCCATTGCAGTAAGCTCAAAAGTGAAAAGGATCCGCATCAGGTGAAACGAGTGCAGCTTTGTAAAGTTGTTGAGCCCAAAGGAGAGATGGTTCATCAAGGCGAGACTTTTACGACAATGTTTGACTCTGGAGCGGAATGTTCGTTGATTAAACATAAGATAAGTACTAAGTTAGTCGGTAAGAGAATTAACAACGTAGTAATGTTGAAGGGTATAGGGAATGACAGCGTTTGTAGTACATTGCAAATACTTGGCAACGTAAAAATTAACAATTATTGTATTGAGATGCTATTCCACGTTTTAGGCGATCAGTATTTGGATAGCGACATTGTGATTGGTCGAGAAATACTGTCGCAGGGTTTCCATGTCATTGTGTTACCGGGAAAATTTGAAATTGTTAGACCAAAATCTGTAAACCTTTGTTCAAATGAAGATATATTTTCTAAATTGGATACTGATCTTGTCGGCGAAGATAGGGATAAATTAAACGATTTATTAGAAAATTATTCAAAATCTTTTATAAAGGGAATTCCTTCTTCTAGAGTCAGTACAGGCGAGATGAAAATTAAGTTAGTAGACCTCAGAAAAATTGTTCAAAGAAGACCATACAGACTTAGTCCAAATGAAAGAGAGTTGGTACGCGAGAAGATTAAAGAACTAGTAGAATGCAATGTCATAAGGCCAAGTTGCTCACCTTATGCAAGTCCTATGATGTTAGTGAACAAAAATTACGGGTCTCATTGCTTGTGTGTCGATTACCGTGAATTAAATACGAATACAGTCTCAGATAAATATCCGTTGCCTCTAATAGCAGATCAGATAGCCAGACTTCAAGGAGCGACATATTTCACATATCTAGATATGGCAAGCGGATAAATCCCTTTGCATGAAGAGTCAATAGAGTCTACGGCTTTTGTCACTCCAGACGGCCAATACGAATTTTTGTCAATGCCGTTTGGTCTTAAAAATGCACCTTCAGTTTTTCAGCGTACAGTGATGCATACGCTTGGGGAACTTGCAAATACATTTGTAGTTGTCTATATGGATGACGTATTGGTGGTGGCTACAACAAAAGCTGAAGCTTTACAAAGATTACAGATTACCCTTGATGTTCTCACGAAAGCTGGATTTATGTTCAATATTAAAAAGCGTTCGTTTCTCAAGTCGACAGTTCAATATTTGGGATACGAAGTGAGCGCAGGCCGAATTCGTCCAAATTCACTTAAAGTTTCAGCGTTAACTGCTCTACCGCCTCCTCAGTCAGTCCCTGCTTTAAGACAATTTATTGGATTAGCGTCTTACTTTCGGCAATTTAAGCAAGGATTTTCCTGTTTCATGAAGCCTTTGTATCTTTTGACATCGGGAAAGATCGAGTTTGGTTGGAAGCCAGAACATGAACAAATAGCCAGTTTTAGTTATTTTTGACCCTAAATATCCAATCGAATTGCATACTGATGCAAGTGCTCGTGGATATGGAGCCATCTTGTTACACAAAATCGATAACAAGCCGCATGTCGTTGAATTTTTCAGTAAGGCTACTTCACCTGCAGAATCACGATACCATTCTTATGAGTTAGAGACCCTTGCGGTTGTCATGGCCATAAAGCATTTTCGTCATTATTTGATGGGTAGAGATTTTGTGGTTTTTACCGATTGAAACTCACTTAAAAGCATCAAGAACTAAACGTGACCTATCTCCCAGAGCACAAAGATGGTGGGCTTATTTACAGTCGTTCTCATTTGATTTGCAGTATAGAGATGGTAAACGAATGGCTCATGCTGATTTCTTTTCCAGAAATATATCATCCGCTGATGTGGTTGATATTTCTAAAGTTCCTGAAAAACGAGTTAATTTGGCAGAGATATCTAGTGATTGGCTTATGGCTGAACAGCGGAAGGACTTAGATATTATCAATATTGTGAACAAATTGAAGGACAATTCTCTTGCCGAGGACATTGCAAAAACTTAAGAGTTGAGAGCAGGATTACTTTATCGAAAAATTCAGAGAAATGGTAGAACTCGATCTTTGCCAATTGTTCCAAGGGCATTCAGGTGGTCTGTAATAAATCAGATTCACGAGTCAATCATGCACTTAGGTTGGGAGAAGACTTTAGATAAGGCTTATGATTATTATTGGTTCGATAGCATGTCTAAGTATGTACGAAAGTTTGTTGAAAACTGTATTACTTGCAAGATGTCAAAGTCATCCTCTGGTAAAATTCAAGCTAGACTTCATCCAATACCAAAGGTCAGCACACCTTGGCACACGATACACATAGACGTAACAGGAAAGTTGAGTGGCAAGTCTGATCAGAAGGAATATGTTATTGTCCAAGTGGACGCTTTTACCAAGTTTGTTTATTTAACACACACACTTAAGATTGATGCTGACAATTGCAGAGGTGCTGTGGCATCGGCTGAATCTTTGTTTGGAGTACCAAACCGCATAATAGCAGATCAGGGTAGATGTTTTGCTAGCTCTAAATTTAGTGAGTTTTGTTCTCAACAGAAAATAAGTTTGCATTTGATTGCGACAGGCGCAAGTAGAGCTAACGGACAGGTGGAACGCATTATGAGCACTTTGAAAAACTTACTGACGGCAGTTGAGGCTAGCAGCCGATCTTGGCAAGACGCATTGGGTGAGGTACAGTTGGCCTTAAATTGTACAGTAAGTCGAGTAACAAAGGCAAGCCCTTTAGAATTGTTTATTGGCAAGGTTGCTCGTCCGTTAGGATTGCTTCCACCATGTGAAACGACCGAAGAAGTTGATTTGGCAGAATCAAGAGCTCGAGCAGTGCAAAATATATCAGCGGCAGCAGTATATAGCAAGAAACGGTTTGATAAAACCAAGGCTAAGGTTGTTGGATACGAAGTAGGAGATTTTGTGTTGTTAAAGAATGAGTCAAGGCATCAAACGAAGTTGAGTCCAAAGTTTAGGGGACCGTTACAAATTGCTGAATTGTTGGACGGAGATAGATATGTCCTAAGGTCATTGACAAATAATAGAAAATACAAGTATGCTCATGACGATATAAGAAAACTGCCAGAAGGGTATGTACCAGTTGAGTTAGAAAGTAGTAATAAGGATTTGAATAATGTTGGTAATGAAACTGTTGAAAGAGACAGTTTTGAAACGATTGAGAGTGAAACTGTTGAAAGAGACAGTTTTGAAACGATTGAGAGTGAAACTGTTGAAAGAGACAGTATTGGAAAGATTAAGAATGAAACTGTTGAAAGAGACAGAATGGATGCCTGAAGGGGCTGATAAGAAAAGTTAAAAGAATTGGTCATAATGCAAGCACAAGTGCAAAACATAAGATGATGTAATGTTAAACCAGTTAAGTTGATGATAATAAAAAGGATAGTGAAGAAAGTTGAATTAAGCTAAAGATTAATTTTATAGCTGTTTAAGAACGAAACTAAAAGTTGAAGATAAAATTTTGTATGAAACCCTGAAGCAAAAATAGTTGTAATCAAAAAGGAAAATGTTAATCTTAAGTTACTTTCGAAAATCTATGAATAAAAAAAATAAAAAAAATGAAGTATGCAGTAAAGCATTTTTGTAAAACTACACGAGGTCGTGTTATTGTCAGAATGGCCGTGTCGGCGCGTACTAAGTTTGTATGTGTGTGGTTGTAGTTTTCAGTATTTCACAATGATAATTTCATCATAATGCGTCAGCTTCTAGTTATGCGTATTGGTGCGACTTTCGATATTTCGCAATAATTATCTTCAGCATCAGCATAAGCCTTTGTAAGGGCTGTGATTGGTTGATTAAGTTGTCGGTTCTAGGAAGTTCCGTTTTAGCGAGGCAACAGCGTTTGACGCTGTTGCTGAGTGTGGTTCGGGCTCGAGAGTTAGTTGTGTTTGAGTTCTCAGAGCGACCGAAACTCGCTGCGCTAAACCATGGAAAACAATCTTAATGCTACAACATATACTTTATGGGGTCTGCCACGACTCCTTCTGCCTGTTATATACATTTTAACAAAACCATTATACTCTGACTTCCCATTTTCAATGGGTTTAGGATATAAAAATTAAAACTCTTTTTGGGCCATTTCACAAAGTGAAATGAGTATATTGGTTTTGTGCAATGTCCGTCATGCTGTCCGTATGAACGCAAAACATTTGCAAAGTACCCTCGTATTATAGTGTTAAGATTTTCCCGATACGCCCACTAGGGGCGTGGCAAATCGGAAAAATAATTTTTCAAAGATTGACCAAAAAACTATATGTCCACGCCTATTAGGGGCGAGGCAAATCGGATCTGACTATATGGTGATTTTTCAAATTCTGCTATATTTTGAGCACTATTGATGCTAGACTTTAAATTTGGTATATAAGTTAACCACTGACACTGGGCGCGTGCTGACTTGTCATATTTGCGAAGTCCACGCCCAGAGTCACAGCTGCGAATGTGTCGCAACAATGATGACAGCTCCAGCGGTAGCTACGAATGTGTCGCAACAGTGATAGCTACGAATGTGTCGCAACAATGTTGGCAGCTTCAGCGGCAGCTGCGGATGTACCGCAACAATGTTAGCGTCCGTCGTGATACTACGGCGCCACACACAAGGCGCAAGTCAGCAGTTCTGAGGAGCACCAGCAACGACGCTGGGGTTCGAAGAACAGCAACGGTCAACGGCGCTGGAGTTCCATGAATAGCGACGACAGTGCCTGCGCCTACGACGGCGGCAGCGGCTTTGCTTTAGCAACGATCAACACCGCTGGTGTTCCAAGAACGCCAACGACAGCGCCTGCGCCTGCGACGGCGGCAGCAGCTTTGCACTAGCAACGACCAACGCCGCTGGTGTTCCAAGAACGCCAACGACAGCGCCTGCGCCTGCGACGGCGGCAGCAGCTTTGCACTAGCAACGACCAACGCCGCTGGTGTTCCAAGAACACCAACGTCGACGCCCGCAACGGTAGCAGCGGCTGTGCACTGGCGGCAGCGCTGCGGCAGCACCGAATCTGCGCTTGGTCGCAGACTTAGTTAATTCTCTAATTGTTAGTCTTAAGTGTGAATTCAATAAACGCGCAGCGTACCGCTCGCAATAATTCTAATCGCTTATTGCTCACTCTTTAATTCGACCAGCCATCGCTGTCGATATTAAACACAAACCTTACGGAGTTATATCAGTGAGCTGGCTAACGCCTCTGACAAAGATATAAATTCCATAATTGGCGCCCAACGTAAAAAAAAACATAAATAAGTGAATTTCATTGCCAAAAGAAAACTGAAAAGTGTTTTGTTTAACAAAATCAGTGCAGTGAACATCAAAACGTCTGCTCAAAAACAAAACAAAGACAAAACAAAGACAAAATAAAATTAAATTAAAAATACATAAAGTGAAACACATCGGCTGCGGCAAGACAACCTAATTCTACAGCACCAACTCGACTGCGGCAAGACGACCTGGTTCTCCAGCAACAACCCGACGGCTGCGCGGGATATTTCTAAAACTAGATAACATGTAAGTGATTTGCAAAGTGAGAATTTAGCTAAGTCAACTAAAAGTAGAAACTAAATAAAGTAAAGTGAGTTTGAGGATCTTAATTCGGAGAATACTCATGCCGTAGTCCTATCGCAAATTTTTTCAAAAAATCGAATGGACAGAAACAGACCGAACAAAAAACAAAAACGACGCGAACTTGGTACCAGAACGTTAGCAAGTCTGATAGGAGGATTTATTGACCTACAAGTGTCAGATCAAGTTAGTCAACCCACAATAAGCAGCCAAATCAAAAGCACAGACATGGAACCTGAGCACCTCAGAGTTATAATTGACACTGCCGTGCAAAGCGCACTTACGGCGCGGGCACAAGAGTACACTAGGAGGGAGGAAGCTCTTAAACAAGAGCTACAACAACAAATAGCATTAGTAAATTCTAAAATTCCAGTCCCACCTCTCTCAGTACCAGAAGTCAGAGTCTATAAAGACGTCGAGATAGTGGACGGAATCACTTGTGATGAGCCCCTCGACGCAGTGAAGTGCGTGCCTGAGTTTCATGGAACTCAGGAGACATACGTGGCATGGAGACAAGCAGCCCATGCAGCGTACAAAATTTTCAAAAGATTTGACGGAAGCTCCCGTCATTACCAAGCTATGGTCATAATTCGCACAAAGATTAGGGGCGCAGCGGATGCAGTTGTGGCATCATTCAGTACGCCACTAAATTTTGAAGCGATCATAGCCAGACTAGACTTTACCTACAGTGACAAAAGACCCATACACGTCATAGAGCAGGAAATGGGCACGCTGAGGCAAGGCGGAATGACAATTCTGCAGTATTACGATGAGGTAGAAAAAAAGCTTAACTTGTTAACCAATAAAGCTAACATGACCTACGACATCAGCCTAGCTAGGGGCATGTGCGAAAAGTTCAGGAATGACGCGCTCCGTGTGTTCATTTCCGGACTAAAGCGCAGTCTGACCGACGTGCTCTTCTCCGCTCACCCCCCTGATATGCCAACAGCTCTCGCATTGGCACAGGAGGTTGAAGCAAATCATGAGAGATACGCTTTCGCAACAAGCTATGCTAGGGGCGTAGAAGAAAAGGGACGCCCCGACCAACGACAGCAAAGTCGTCAGCATCAGCAGACGCAAAATGCGCAAAATGCTACCCAAAGCAACCAGGGGAAAACCCCCTACTTTAAAAAACAGAGCGGACAGTACACAGAAAAAAATCAGGTCAGCGGCGAAAAAGCCCCAGAACCCATGGAGATCGATCCATCGTCCTCAAAGTATAGGCAACAAACAAACTACCAGAAACCTCAAGGTCAGGGTAACAAACGTCCCGCCGGCTCTGATCGAGCGACTGGCCAAAGACGACAAAAGATAAATCTTTTAAAGGCCAGCACTGGCCAAGATGCGACCTATGCGCAAGCAGCGCAGGAAGCGATAGATGAGGCTAACGATGACGCCGACTCTGACAGTAGCGGCTACGTCAATTTTTTAGGGGGAGGTCCCTGCTGCCGTTCATTCGGCGCAGAATAGCAGGGACAGACATGTCATTCCTAATCGACACGGGTGCGTCCAAAAACTTCATTAGACCGCATAAACGGCTAAAGGCCGTCTTCCCTGTCGAATCCCCTTTCGTCGTGCACTCCATTCATGGCTCGAACAACATCACACAAAAGTGCAAAATTCCCATGTTCGGACACGACACATTTTTTTTCCTATTAGATTCCCTATCTACATTTGACGGGATCATAGGGCTCGACCTGCTAAAGCAAGTAGGAGCAGTACTATGCCTTAAAGAAGGCGTATTAAAAATAGGTGCAACTTCGGAGGCATTGCAGTACCTTAAATGTACTAATGTCAACTATACCAAAGGTAAAGAAATCCATGCACCACCTGCGGTAAAAGAAGATTTTCTAAAAATGCTTCACCGTAACAAAAGGGCTTTTGCGGACTCTAACGAGTCGCTACCTTACAATACAAACGTAGTAGCTACGATTCGTACTACCGACGAAAACGCAGTATACTCGAAATTGTACCCGTACCCCAAAGGTGTCGAAGATTTCGTGGCCTCAGAGGTCAAGACCTTTTACGAAACGGCATCATTAGAAAGTCTAAGTCCCCATACAATAACCCAGTGTGGGTAGTAGACAAGAAAGGTTCTGACGAGATGGGCAATAGGAAGAAACGCCTAGTGATAGATTTCAGGAAACTAAATCTAAAAACCATCCCAGACACTTACCCCATGCCGAGCATCACCATGATTTTGGCAAATTTGGGTAAAGCAAAATACTTCACCACTCTCGATCTTAAATCAGGTTATCACCAGATTACTCTGGCAGAATCTGATCGAGAGAAAACGGCCTTCTCAGTAAGCGGGGGGAAGTACGAATTTTGTCGTCTCCCCTTCGGTTTAAAAAACGCCGGAGGTATTTTTCAGCGCACTATCGATGACGTTCTACGAGAACAAATCGGTAAGTCGTGCTACGTTTACGTCGACGACGTCATCGTTTTCTCCGAGAACGAGGCGGATCACGTTAAGCACGTCAATTGGGTACTAAAGAGCCTTCATAGCGCAAACATGAGGGTAGCCCATGAAAAGTCACAATTTTTTAAAGAGAGCGTCGAGTACCTCGGCTTTATCGTGACAAAAAACGGCGCAAAAACGGACCCTGAAAAGGTGAAAGCCATTCAGCACTACGTTGAGCCTACAACATTATTTAGCGTTAGGTCATTAGGGGAGGGTGGTCCACAAGGACAACCTCCATCGATAATTTGTAGTTTTAATCATTTTCTTTAGGCTTATCATCCTGACACTTGTAACCTTGACAACGACGACAGCACGAACAACGGACTGCGTGAATAAAATTCTTAAAATTACAAAGGACTAACAGGCTGACACAGGTCATCTGTTTGAAACTCTTACTGCGCGCAATAGAATATTAATTACCGAATTGGGAGCGCTCATGCTCACTTTAACACTTGTCATAAATCCAGCCATTCAGACATCAAATCAATTCTCACTGACCAAATCACAGGGACCTCAATTACCACCTAATGAAAGTGTCTAGCATTAAGGTAGATCGTAAGATAGATATAATCAATTTTAATCATAAGCAAGCTATGCAGAAAGGTCACCATCTTCCCAGTCGCACACAACGGCTGACTCTCCAGCTACAAAACAACCTGGTAGCCGAATGCAAAGGAAGGGTTGTGGCAGTGACAACTTGCACCCAGAGAGCAACAGCCACATTCTGCAAGAGGTCTGAGGACGTCAGCTGTGCGCAAGGCCTCCACTCAGGCGATATCACGCATTGCCAGACACAGCCAAGCCACGCCGACCCTGTCACCATAGTTGACGACGGCATCATCATTGTGAATGATCATAGCGCCACCAGCAGCTGTGACGATTACGCTCCAGAGAGGGTCAATGGAACGAATCTCATCATGTTCCGTTCACACGCCACCGTCGACAGTGCTCGATTCCTAAACCGAACAATATGCGGAATCGTGTCCCTGCTGTAGCGGCATCTGCTCACCTCAACGTTAGCGGCCACAACACAACGCTGAGCTTACCTTACATTCACCGGCTAAGCGAACAAAACTTAGCTCCATCAACGAGGTCAAAGGTAGCATCGCCGTCAACATTACTAGTAGTGGCATGCGCGATGGGCTCCGGAATCTACAACTTCACCAGGAGACGTCGTGTTGCCCTCCAAATCTCTGAGATCGTCAAGAACTACGACACGACCGAGGACGGTCGGGCTTGAGAGGGGGAGTAGTTAACCACTGACACTGGGCGCGTGCTGACTTGTCATATTTGCGAAGTCCACGCCCAGAGTCACAGCTGCGAATGTGTCGCAACAATGATGACAGCTCCAGCGGTAGCTACGAATGTGTCGCAACAGTGATAGCTACGAATGTGTCGCAACAATGTTGGCAGCTTCAGCGGCAGCTGCGGATGTACCGCAACAATGTTAGCGGCCGTCGTGATAATACGGCGCCACACACAAGGCGCAAGTCAGCAGTTCTGAGGAGCACCAGCAACGACGCTGGGGTTCGAAGAACAGCAACGGTCAACGGCGCTGGAGTTCCATGAATAGCGACGACAGTGCCTGCGCCTACGACGGCGGCAGCGGCTTTGCTTTAGCAACGATCAACACCGCTGGTGTTCCAAGAACGCCAACGACAGCGCCTGCGCTTGCGACGGCGGCAGCAGCTTTGCACTAGCAACGACCAACGCCGCTGGTGTTCCAAGAACACCAACGTCGTCGCCCGCAACGGTAGCAGCGGCTGTGCACTGGCGGCAGCGCTGCGGCAGCACCGAATCTGCGCTTGGTCGCAGACTTAGTTTTTAATTCTCTAATTGTTAGTCTTAAGTGTGAATTCAATAAACGCGCAGCGTACCGCTCGCAATAATTCTAATCGTTTATTGCTCACTCTTTAATTCGACCAGCCATCGCTGTCGATATTAAACACAAACCTTACGGAGTTATATCAGTGAGCTGGCTAACGCCTCTGACAAAGATATAAATTCCATAATTTATATACTCGGGTTGACAACCCAAGTTGAAACAAGTAAGAGTGCTCTAGTCGAGACGGCTCGACTACGAGATACCCTGAACCCAGCGAAGAGCCAATCTTCCAAACATGCTATGCTTATTTTACATATACAAATATTGCGAGCAACACACACACACACACACATGCATACGCACGCACGCATAAGCACGTGCTCTGCAAACTGTGCAGTTGACGCACGGCTGCGCTTGGGCTGCAGAATGTCAATTATATGGAACTTTTTTTGTGGATGGACTTTCTTAATCAAACTTTTCCAGCGTAGTTATGTCATTTATATGTATAAATGCCAAAGCACAAGTCTCTAGTATTTTAAATACGATTTTTGCAAATTGGGGGCGAAGGGGGCGTGGCATCCAAAATCCAAAAATTACAAAATCTCCGCATTCATTACACGAATCTACACAGTAAATTTGGAGTATCTAGCTCTTACGGTATGCTTAACCGAAGAAAAGTTATCGATTTTTACCGATAATAAGAAAACGGGATGAGTTATCGAAAATCTAAAAAAACACACGTACTGCGTAGGATACACACCATTTTCAGATCTTTAGCTTTTGTGGTTTACGAGATCACTGCGTTCACACGGACGGACGGACAGACGGACAGGGCTATTTCAACTCAGCTCATCGAGCTGATCAAGAATATATATACTTTATGGGAGCTGCCATGTCGCCTTCTGCCTGTTACACACATTTTCACAAAACCATTATACCCTGATTTCCCATTTTCAATGGGTCCAGGGTATAAAAAAAAGGCGGATATATCTACGCCCTAAGGGGGCATGGCAAACCGCAAAAGTTTAAAGCTCCTACAGTTTCAGAGCTAGAAGCTTCAAAATTAGATGGTTGAGTTACTGGTGAGCTCCTCTAACGATGACTCAAAAATTATTTTTACGCCCCTTTTGGGGCATGCCCGGCTCAAAAATACCCTGTAATTTTTGCATTTTTGGCGTGTAAGCATCCTTACGTTACCCTTCATTACTTCTAAGAACTGGCCAAAAATTATATGTCTACGCCCACTGGGGGCGTGGAAAATTGGGAAAACTCTACGATTTTCCGATTCTCAGTGAGAAAATCAAAACTTTATGACGATATTATTGCTGATCTCCTCTATTGATTTCCAAAAAATTATATATGTACAAAACAATTGGGGGCGTGGCAATGGGCGCGAGCTGAGGGTGTGAATGAGTATTCCGCAGTCGGTAGCGCCCGACTGCAACGTTCTTACTTGTTTTTTAATTTTATTAGTTTTTTTTTTTCAATGATAGCACTTGTTTTTTGTGTTTCTTTTTAATTCGTTTATTGAAGTTTTTGTATTTCCCTTTCATAAAGTAGATTATTATAAGTTCGGCAGATTATTGGGTTTTTGCTGTTGGGCGCCAATTAAAATTCGCAATTATATATTATATTATTATAATACATCTGTTACTGATGGTAACAATTCCTTGCAAACCAGAAAATCCACTTAAGTACCCAAAATACCGGCCAAATGACAGTTTTTCCTAGCGATGACCCATCGTTTCGATTCAAAAATATTTCTGTAAGTGTTTAAATAGAAACATTTGATATGCTCCGTTATAAAAACATTGGAATTGAAACATAAACACACACACATACACACACGCATGGGCACGCACTCTGCTGACTGCGCAGTTGACGTAGCGACTGCGCTTGGGCTGCGGTCGTAAGCTTTACAATGGGAAATGAAGTGTTTAATAATAGTATTTGAAATACGGTTTTTTACAAATTTGAGGGCAAGGGAAGGAAAGCTGGGATGGTATTCAAAATATGAAAAAAATCCAAATTTTAAAAATTATACATTATACTGAATAAACAATTTTGAGTCTATCTTTATAGATGTACGAGATATAAATTTATAACTGAATTTTGATAAAGTTTTAAATCGATAACATTAAAACGAAAAAAGTATTTCAATTTTTGAAACAAAATCGACCTGCGCGTGTCAGACAGGAACCTCCATAAAAAATTCAAGTCTCTAGCTCTTATAGGTTCTGATCGACGCGTTCATACATACGGACAGACGGACAGACCAACATGACTATATCGACTCAGCACGTCGCCCTGATCAAGAATATATATACTTTATGGGGTCTGCCACGACTCCTTCTGCCTGTTATATACATTTTAACAAAACCATTATACTCTGACTTCCCATTTTCAATGGGTTTTGGATATAAAAATTAAAACTCTTTTTGGGCCATTTCACAAAGTGAAATGAGTATATTGGTTTTGTGCAATGTCCGTCATGCTGTCCGTATGAACGCAAAACATTTGCAAAGTTTTGAAGCTAGCGAGTTGAAATTTGGGATATATACTCGTGTATACCCTCGAATTATAGTGTTAAGATTTTCCCGATACGCCCACTAGGGGCGTGGCAAATCGGAAAAATAATTTTTCAAAGATTGACCAAAAAACTATATGTCCACGCCTATTAGGGGCGAGGCAAATCGGATCTGACTATATAGTGATTTTTCAAATTCTGCTATATTTTGAGCACTATTGATGCTAGACTTTAAATTTGGTATATATACTCGGGTTGACAACCCAAGTTGAAACAAGTAAGAGTGCTCTAGTCGAGACGGCTCGACTACGAGATACCCTGAACCCAGCGAAGAGCCAATCTTCCAAACATGCTATGCTTATTTTACATATACAAATATTGCGAGCAACACACACACACACATGCATACGCACGCACGCATAAGCACGTGCTCTGCAAACTGTGCAGTTGACGCACGGCTGCGCTTGGGCTGCAGAATGTCAATTATATGGAACTTTTTTTGTGGATGGACTTTCTTAATCAAACTTTTCCAGCGTAGTTATGTCATTTATATGTATAAATGCCAAAGCACAAGTCTCTAGTATTTTAAATACGATTTTTGCAAATTGGGGGCGAAGGGGGCGTGGCATCCAAAATCCAAAAATTACAAAATCTCCGCATTCATTACACGAATCTACACAGTAAATTTGGAGTATCTAGCTCTTACGGTATGCTTAACCGAAGAAAAGTTATCGATTTTTACCGATAATAAGAAAACGGGATGAGTTATCGAAAATCTAAAAAAACACACGTACTGCGTAGGATACACACCATTTTCAGATCTTTAGCTTTTGTGGTTTACGAGATCACTGCGTTCACACGGACGGACGGACAGACGGACAGGGCTATTTCAACTCAGCTCATCGAGCTGATCAAGAATATATATACTTTATGGGAGCTGCCATGTCGCCTTCTGCCTGTTACACACATTTTCACAAAACCATTATACCCTGATTTCCCATTTTCAATGGGTCCAGGGTATAAAAAAAAGGCGGATATATCTACGCCCTAAGGGGGCATGGCAAACCGCAAAAGTTTAAAGCTCCTACAGTTTCAGAGCTAGAAGCTTCAAAATTAGATGGTTGAGTTACTGGTGAGCTCCTCTAACGATGACTCAAAAATTATTTTTACGCCCCTTTTGGGGCATGCCCGGCTCAAAAATACCCTGTAATTTTTGCATTTTTGGCGTGTAAGCATCCTTACGTTACCCTTCATTACTTCTAAGAACTGGCCAAAAATTATATGTCTACGCCCACTGGGGGCGTGGAAAATTGGGAAAACTCTACGATTTTCCGATTCTCAGTGAGAAAATCAAAACTTTATGACGATATTATTGCTGATCTCCTCTATTGATTTCCAAAAAATTATATATGTACAAAACAATTGGGGGCGTGGCAATGGGCGCGAGCTGAGGGTGTGAATGAGTATTCCGCAGTCGGTAGCGCCCGACTGCAACGTTCTTACTTGTTTTTTAATTTTATTAGTTTTTTTTTTCAATGATAGCACTTGTTTTTTGTGTTTCTTTTTAATTCGTTTATTGAAGTTTTTGTATTTCCCTTTCATAAAGTAGATTATTATAAGTTCGGCAGATTATTGGGTTTTTGCTGTTGGGCGCCAATTAAAATTCGCAATTATATATTATATTATTATAATACATCTGTTACTGATGGTAACAATTCCTTGCAAACCAGAAAATCCACTTAAGTACCCAAAATACCGGCCAAATGACAGTTTTTCCTAGCGATACCCATCGTTTCGATTCAAAAATTCTGTAAGTGTTTAAAAAAACATTTGATATGCTCCGTTATAAAAACATTGGAATTGAAACATAAACACACACACATACACACACGCATGGGCACGCACTCTGCTGACTGCGCAGTTGACGTAGCGACTGCGCTTGGGCTGCGGTCGTAAGCTTTACAATGGGAAATGAAGTGTTTAATAATATATTTGAAATACGGTTTTTTACAAATTTGAGGCAAGGAAGAAAGCTGGGATGGTATTCAAAATATGAAAAAAATCCAAATTTTAAAAATTATACATATACTGAATAAACAATTTTGAGTCTATCTTTATAGATGTACGAGATATAAATTTATAACTGAATTTTGATAAAGTTTTAAATCGATAACATAAAACGAAAAAATATTTCAATTTTTGAAACAAAATCGACCTGCGCGTGTCAGACAGGAACCTCCATAAAAAATCAAGTCTCTAGCTCTTATAGGTTCTGATCGACGCGTTCATACATACGGACAGACGGACAGACCAACATGACTATTCGCCCCTCCCCTCAGAAAATTTATTCTCCACACTCCTTCTCCTTTAAACATTAACAAAACCATTATACTCTGACTTCCCATTTCAAGGGTTTTGGATATAAAAATTAAAACTCTTTTTGGGCCATTTCACAAAGTAAAATGTTTTCATGTCCGTCATGCTTCCGTATGAACCAAAACATCATTTTGAACAATGACCCCGTACTATAGATCCAAAGTACCCCCTGGCCAAAAAATTCCAAATTACCAAATATATCACCCTATTGGGGCGAGGCAACCGAGCTGAGGGGATAATGATAATTTCTTAAATTTAATACTCTCAAACCCTACAACCCTATCCCCCTATTCCTACAACCATCTTCCAAACTATTTATTAACAAATACCCCCCCCACCATCACTCTCTCACTTCTTGACCACCTGCGCTTGGCTGCTTTTTATTTTTATAACCACGGGAAGGAAAGGTCACCAACCACAACCAAACCATCACTGATTACAAAACGAATTACACATCAAACAACTACCGTAGGATCACACCATTTTCAGATCTTTACTTTTTGTTTACAGTCCTCTTCACACGGACGGACGGACAGACGACAGGCTATTTCAACTCAGCTCATCGACTGATCAGAAAATATACTTTATGGACTCCATGTCGCCTTCTGCCTGTTACACACATTTTCACAAAACCATTATACCCTGATTTCCAATTTTCAATGGGTTCAGGGTATAAAAAAAGGCGGATATATCTACGCCCTAAGGGGGCATGGCAAACCGCAAAAGTTTAAAGCTCCTACAGTTTCAGAGCTAGAAGCTTCAAAATTAGATGGTTGAGTTACTGGTGAGCTCCTCTAACGATGACTCAAAAATTATTTTTACGCCCCTTTTGGGGCATGCCCGGCTCAAAAATACCCTGTAATTTTTGCATTTTTGGCGTGTAAGCATCCTTACGTTACCCTTCATTACTTCTAAGAACTGGCCAAAAATTATATGTCTACGCCCACTGGGGGCGTGGAAAATTGGGAAAACTCTACGATTTTCCGATTCTCAGTGAGAAAATCAAAACTTTATGACGATATTATTGCTGATCTCCTCTATTGATTTCCAAAAAATTATATATGTACAAAACAATTGGGGGCGTGGCAATGGGCGCGAGCTGAGGGTGTGAATGAGTATTCCGCAGTCGGTAGCGCCCGACTGCAACGTTCTTACTTGTTTTTTAATTTTATTAGTTTTTTTTTTCAATGATAGCACTTGTTTTTTGTGTTTCTTTTTAATTCGTTTATTGAAGTTTTTCTATTTCCCTTTCATAAAGTAGATTATTATAAGTTCGGCAGATTATTGGGTTTTTGCTGTTGGGCGCCAATTAAAATTCGCAATTATATATTATATTATTATAATACATCTGTTACTGATGGTAACAATTCCTTGCAAACCAGAAAATCCACTTAAGTACCCAAAATACCGGCCAAATGACAGTTTTTCCTAGCGATGACCCATCGTTTCGATTCAAAAATATTTCTGTAAGTGTTTAAATAGAAACATTTGATATGCTCCGTTATAAAAACATTGGAATTGAAACATAAACACACACACATACACACACGCATGGGCACGCACTCTGCTGACTGCGCAGTTGACGTAGCGACTGCGCTTGGGCTGCGGTCGTAAGCTTTACAATGGGAAATGAAGTGTTTAATAATAGTATTTGAAATACGGTTTTTTACAAATTTGAGGGCAAGGGAAGGAAAGCTGGGATGGTATTCAAAATATGAAAAAAATCCAAATTTTAAAAATTATACATTATACTGAATAAACAATTTTGAGTCTATCTTTATAGATGTACGAGATATAAATTTATAACTGAATTTTGATAAAGTTTTAAATCGATAACATTAAAACGAAAAAAGTATTTCAATTTTTGAAACAAAATCGACCTGCGCGTGTCAGACAGGAACCTCCATAAAAAATTCAAGTCTCTAGCTCTTATAGGTTCTGATCGACGCGTTCATACATACGGACAGACGGACAGACCAACATGACTATATCGACTCAGCACGTCGCCCTGATCAAGAATATATATACTTTATGGGGTCTGCCACGACTCCTTCTGCCTGTTATATACATTTTAACAAAACCATTATACTCTGACTTCCCATTTTCAATGGGTTTTGGATATAAAAATTAAAACTCTTTTTGGGCCATTTCACAAAGTGAAATGAGTATATTGGTTTTGTGCAATGTCCGTCATGCTGTCCGTATGAACGCAAAACATTTGCAAAGTTTTGAAGCTAGCGAGTTGAAATTTGGGATATATACTCGTGTATACCCTCGAATTATAGTGTTAAGATTTTCCCGATACGCCCACTAGGGGCGTGGCAAATCGGAAAAATAATTTTTCAAAGATTGACCAAAAAACTATATGTCCACGCCTATTAGGGGCGAGGCAAATCGGATCTGACTATATAGTGATTTTTCAAATTCTGCTATATTTTGAGCACTATTGATGCTAGACTTTAAATTTGGTATATATACTCGGGTTGACAACCCAATTGAAACAAGTAAGAGTGCTCTAGTCAGACGGCTCGCTACGAGATACCCTACCCAGCAGAGCCAATCTTCCAAACATCTATGCTTATTTTACATATACAAATATTCGACAACACACACACACACATCATACCACCACGCATAAGCACTGCTCTGCAAACTGTGCAGTTGACGCACGCTGCGCTTGGGCTGCAGAATGTCAATTATAAACTTTTTTTTGGATGGACTTTCTTAATCAAACTTTTCCAGCGTAGTTATGTCATTTATATGTATAAATGCCAAAGCACAAGTCTCTAGTATTTTAAATACGATTTTTGCAAATACTCATCCAAAAAAAACTAACCACTTACCAAAATCCCCCCTCGCATTCTGGTCGCCATCTACTGGCATAGTGACTTGGTCCTAAGTTACAAGGGAAAGAAGGTAATAATATAAAAAAGATAAAAAATAATTTAATTATAATATAATAATTTCTTAATTATTTTTATATATTTTGATATTTATCTAAATAAAACGAAAAAAGTACAATTTTGAAACAAAATCACCTGCGGTGTCAGACAGAACCTCCATAAAAAATTCAAGTCTCTACTCTTATAGTTCTATCACGTTCATACATACGGACAGACGGACAGACCAACATGCTATATCAAATACTCTTCTAATTGGTTTAACCCAAACGGAAAAATAATTTTTCAAAGATTGACCAAAAACTATATGTCCACGCCTATTAGGGGCGAGGCAAATCGGATCTGACTATATAGTGATTTTTCAAATTCTGCTATATTTTGAGCACTATTGATGCTAGACTTTAAATTTGGTATATATACTCGGGTTGACAACCCAAGTTGAAACAAGTAAGAGTGCTCTAGTCGAGACGGCTCGACTACGAGATACCCTGAACCCAGCGAAGAGCCAATCTTCCAAACATGCTATGCTTATTTTACATATACAAATATTGCGAGCAACACACACACACACACATGCATACGCACGCACGCATAAGCACGTGCTCTGCAAACTGTGCAGTTGACGCACGGCTGCGCTTGGGCTGCAGAATGTCAATTATATGGAACTTTTTTTGTGGATGGACTTTCTTAATCAAACTTTTCCAGCGTAGTTATGTCATTTATATGTATAAATGCCAAAGCACAAGTCTCTAGTATTTTAAATACGATTTTTGCAAATTGGGGGCGAAGGGGGCGTGGCATCCAAAATCCAAAAATTACAAAATCTCCGCATTCATTACACGAATCTACACAGTAAATTTGGAGTATCTAGCTCTTACGGTATGCTTAACCGAAGAAAAGTTATCGATTTTTACCGATAATAAGAAAACGGGATGAGTTATCGAAAATCTAAAAAAACACACGTACTGCGTAGGATACACACCATTTTCAGATCTTTAGCTTTTGTGGTTTACGAGATCACTGCGTTCACACGGACGGACGGACAGACGGACAGGGCTATTTCAACTCAGCTCATCGAGCTGATCAAGAATATATATACTTTATGGGAGCTGCCATGTCGCCTTCTGCCTGTTACACACATTTTCACAAAACCATTATACCCTGATTTCCCATTTTCAATGGGTCCAGGGTATAAAAAAAAGGCGGATATATCTACGCCCTAAGGGGGCATGGCAAACCGCAAAAGTTTAAAGCTCCTACAGTTTCAGAGCTAGAAGCTTCAAAATTAGATGGTTGAGTTACTGGTGAGCTCCTCTAACGATGACTCAAAAATTATTTTTACGCCCCTTTTGGGGCATGCCCGGCTCAAAAATACCCTGTAATTTTTGCATTTTTGGCGTGTAAGCATCCTTACGTTACCCTTCATTACTTCTAAGAACTGGCCAAAAATTATATGTCTACGCCCACTGGGGGCGTGGAAAATTGGGAAAACTCTACGATTTTCCGATTCTCAGTGAGAAAATCAAAACTTTATGACGATATTATTGCTGATCTCCTCTATTGATTTCCAAAAAATTATATATGTACAAAACAATTGGGGGCGTGGCAATGGGCGCGAGCTGAGGGTGTGAATGAGTATTCCGCAGTCGGTAGCGCCCGACTGCAACGTTCTTACTTGTTTTTTAATTTTATTAGTTTTTTTTTTCAATGATAGCACTTGTTTTTTGTGTTTCTTTTTAATTCGTTTATTGAAGTTTTTGTATTTCCCTTTCATAAAGTAGATTATTATAAGTTCGGCAGATTATTGGGTTTTTGCTGTTGGGCGCCAATTAAAATTCGCAATTATATATTATATTATTATAATACATCTGTTACTGATGGTAACAATTCCTTGCAAACCAGAAAATCCACTTAAGTACCCAAAATACCGGCCAAATGACAGCCAAAAAATATGTAAAAAAAACCGGCACCCCCCAAAAAAAAAACCCCCCTTCTCCCCCTCCACTTGTTTTTTGTGTTTCTTTTTAATTCGTTTATTGAAGTTTTTCTATTTCCCTTTCATAAAGTAGATTATTATAAGTTCGGCAGATTATTGGGTTTTTGCTGTTGGGCGCCAATTAAAATTCGCAATTATATATTATATTATTATAATACATCTGTTACTGATGGTAACAATTCCTTGCAAACCAGAAAATCCACTTAAGTACCCAAAATACCGGCCAAATGACAGTTTTTCCTAGCGATGACCCATCGTTTCGATTCAAAAATATTTCTGTAAGTGTTTAAATAGAAACATTTGATATGCTCCGTTATAAAAACATTGGAATTGAAACATAAACACACACACATACACACACGCATGGGCACGCACTCTGCTGACTGCGCAGTTGACGTAGCGACTGCGCTTGGGCTGCGGTCGTAAGCTTTACAATGGGAAATGAAGTGTTTAATAATAGTATTTGAAATACGGTTTTTTACAAATTTGAGGGCAAGGGAAGGAAAGCTGGGATGGTATTCAAAATATGAAAAAAATCCAAATTTTAAAAATTATACATTATACTGAATAAACAATTTTGAGTCTATCTTTATAGATGTACGAGATATAAATTTATAACTGAATTTTGATAAAGTTTTAAATCGATAACATTAAAACGAAAAAAGTATTTCAATTTTTGAAACAAAATCGACCTGCGCGTGTCAGACAGGAACCTCCATAAAAAATTCAAGTCTCTAGCTCTTATAGGTTCTGATCGACGCGTTCATACATACGGACAGACGGACAGACCAACATGACTATATCGACTCAGCACGTCGCCCTGATCAAGAATATATATACTTTATGGGGTCTGCCACGACTCCTTCTGCCTGTTATATACATTTTAACAAAACCATTATACTCTGACTTCCCATTTTCAATGGGTTTTGGATATAAAAATTAAAACTCTTTTTGGGCCATTTCACAAAGTGAAATGAGTATATTGGTTTTGTGCAATGTCCGTCATGCTGTCCGTATGAACGCAAAACATTTGCAAAGTTTTGAAGCTAGCGAGTTGAAATTTGGGATATATACTCGTGTATACCCTCGAATTATAGTGTTAAGATTTTCCCGATACGCCCACTAGGGGCGTGGCAAATCGGAAAAATAATTTTTCAAAGATTGACCAAAAAACTATATGTCCACGCCTATTAGGGGCGAGGCAAATCGGATCTGACTATATAGTGATTTTTCAAATTCTGCTATATTTTGAGCACTATTGATGCTAGACTTTAAATTTGGTATATATACTCGGGTTGACAACCCAAGTTGAAACAAGTAAGAGTGCTCTAGTCGAGACGGCTCGACTACGAGATACCCTGAACCCAGCGAAGAGCCAATCTTCCAAACATGCTATGCTTATTTTACATATACAAATATTGCGAGCAACACACACACACACATGCATACGCACGCACGCATAAGCACGTGCTCTGCAAACTGTGCAGTTGACGCACGGCTGCGCTTGGGCTGCAGAATGTCAATTATATGGAACTTTTTTTGTGGATGGACTTTCTTAATCAAACTTTTCCAGCGTAGTTATGTCATTTATATGTATAAATGCCAAAGCACAAGTCTCTAGTATTTTAAATACGATTTTTGCAAATTGGGGGCGAAGGGGGCGTGGCATCCAAAATCCAAAAATTACAAAATCTCCGCATTCATTACACGAATCTACACAGTAAATTTGGAGTATCTAGCTCTTACGGTATGCTTAACCGAAGAAAAGTTATCGATTTTTACCGATAATAAGAAAACGGGATGAGTTATCGAAAATCTAAAAAAACACACGTACTGCGTAGGATACACACCATTTTCAGATCTTTAGCTTTTGTGGTTTACGAGATCACTGCGTTCACACGGACGGACGGACAGACGGACAGGGCTATTTCAACTCAGCTCATCGAGCTGATCAAGAATATATATACTTTATGGGAGCTGCCATGTCGCCTTCTGCCTGTTACACACATTTTCACAAAACCATTATACCCTGATTTCCCATTTTCAATGGGTCCAGGGTATAAAAAAAGGCGGATATATCTACGCCCTAAGGGGGCATGGCAAACCGCAAAAGTTTAAAGCTCCTACAGTTTCAGAGCTAGAAGCTTCAAAATTAGATGGTTGAGTTACTGGTGAGCTCCTCTAACGATGACTCAAAAATTATTTTTACGCCCCTTTTGGGGCATGCCCGGCTCAAAAATACCCTGTAATTTTTGCATTTTTGGCGTGTAAGCATCCTTACGTTACCCTTCATTACTTCTAAGAACTGGCCAAAAATTATATGTCTACGCCCACTGGGGGCGTGGAAAATTGGGAAAACTCTACGATTTTCCGATTCTCAGTGAGAAAATCAAAACTTTATGACGATATTATTGCTGATCTCCTCTATTGATTTCCAAAAAATTATATATGTACAAAACAATTGGGGGCGTGGCAATGGGCGCGAGCTGAGGGTGTGAATGAGTATTCCGCAGTCGGTAGCGCCCGACTGCAACGTTCTTACTTGTTTTTTAATTTTATTAGTTTTTTTTTTTCAATGATAGCACTTGTTTTTTGTGTTTCTTTTTAATTCGTTTATTGAAGTTTTTGTATTTCCCTTTCATAAAGTAGATTATTATAAGTTCGGCAGATTATTGGGTTTTTGCTGTTGGGCACCAATTAAAATTCGCAATTATATATTATATTATTATAATACATCTGTTACTGATGGTAACAATTCCTTGCAAACCAGAAAATCCACTTAAGTACCCAAAATACCGGCCAAATGACAGCACTTGTTTTTTGTGTTTCTTTTTAATTCGTTTATTGAAGTTTTTCTATTTCCCTTTCATAAAGTAGATTATTATAAGTTCGGCAGATTATTGGGTTTTTGCTGTTGGGCGCCAATTAAAATTCGCAATTATATATTATATTATTATAATACATCTGTTACTGATGGTAACAATTCCTTGCAAACCAGAAAATCCACTTAAGTACCCAAAATACCGGCCAAATGACAGTTTTTCCTAGCGATGACCCATCGTTTCGATTCAAAAATATTTCTGTAAGTGTTTAAATAGAAACATTTGATATGCTCCGTTATAAAAACATTGGAATTGAAACATAAACACACACACATACACACACGCATGGGCACGCACTCTGCTGACTGCGCAGTTGACGTAGCGACTGCGCTTGGGCTGCGGTCGTAAGCTTTACAATGGGAAATGAAGTGTTTAATAATAGTATTTGAAATACGGTTTTTTACAAATTTGAGGGCAAGGGAAGGAAAGCTGGGATGGTATTCAAAATATGAAAAAAATCCAAATTTTAAAAATTATACATTATACTGAATAAACAATTTTGAGTCTATCTTTATAGATGTACGAGATATAAATTTATAACTGAATTTTGATAAAGTTTTAAATCGATAACATTAAAACGAAAAAAGTATTTCAATTTTTGAAACAAAATCGACCTGCGCGTGTCAGACAGGAACCTCCATAAAAAATTCAAGTCTCTAGCTCTTATAGGTTCTGATCGACGCGTTCATACATACGGACAGACGGACAGACCAACATGACTATATCGACTCAGCACGTCGCCCTGATCAAGAATATATATACTTTATGGGGTCTGCCACGACTCCTTCTGCCTGTTATATACATTTTAACAAAACCATTATACTCTGACTTCCCATTTTCAATGGGTTTTGGATATAAAAATTAAAACTCTTTTTGGGCCATTTCACAAAGTGAAATGAGTATATTGGTTTTGTGCAATGTCCGTCATGCTGTCCGTATGAACGCAAAACATTTGCAAAGTTTTGAAGCTAGCGAGTTGAAATTTGGGATATATACTCGTGTATACCCTCGAATTATAGTGTTAAGATTTTCCCGATACGCCCACTAGGGGCGTGGCAAATCGGAAAAATAATTTTTCAAAGATTGACCAAAAAACTATATGTCCACGCCTATTAGGGGCGAGGCAAATCGGATCTGACTATATAGTGATTTTTCAAATTCTGCTATATTTTGAGCACTATTGATGCTAGACTTTAAATTTGGTATATAATATGGCTTTGCAGAGCCAGTTGAAAAGTAAGGGTGTTATCGAGATGGCTCGAATAAGAGACAATAAGCGAAGAATTTTCGAACGATGCTGCGCGTTTATTAATTCACATTAAACTAACAATAGAGAATAAAAACAAGCGACCACCAACCCCCCCCCCCCCCTCCCCCCCCCCTCCCCCCTCCCCCCTCCCCCCCCTTTCTCCCCCTCTCCCCCCCCCTCCTTCTTCCTCCCTCCCCCCCTTCTCCACCCCCCCAACATTCACACATCTACTACCCTCATTCACCCGCTCGCACTTCATCATTGCGACACATGCAGCTGGACTCTGGGCTGGACTTCGCAAATATGACAAGTCAGCACGCGCCATGTCATTAACTCCCCTCCCCCCCCTCCTCTTTCTCTCCCCTTCCCCCCCCCTCCCCCTTCTCCTCCCCCCTCCCCCCTTCCCCATAACCCTCCCCACTCAACCACATCCATCACAAATCCCACATCCCCTCTAGCCTTGCGCACAGTGCACTCAGACCCTTGCAGAATGTGCGCTCTTGCATACTCACAACTCCTTTGCTCCTACTTTTCCTACTTCTATTCCCCTCCCTCCCTCTCCCCCTTCTCCCCCTCCCTTCCCTTCCTCCTCCCAAATTATATGGAAGTTTTTGTGGACCCTCCCCCCCCCCCCCCCCCCCCCCCCCCCCCCCCCCCCTTTTGCTTTCTTAATCAAACTTCCAGCGTAGTAATGTCATTTATATACACACAACCCATCCACTCCTCCGAATCTACACAGTAAATTTGGAGTATCTGCTTTCCCCTCCCCCCCCCCCCCCCCCCCCCCCCCCCCCCCCCCCCCCCCCCCCCCCCCCCCCCCCCCCCCCCCTTCCCCCCCCCTCCCCCCCCCCCCCCCCCCCCCCCCCGTATGCTTAACCGAAGAAAAGTTATCGATTTTACCGATAATAAGAAAACGGGATGAGTTATCGAAAATCTAAAAAAACACACGTACTGCGTAGGATACACACCATTTTCAGATCTTTAGCTTTTGTGGTTTACGAGATCACTGCGTTCACACGGACGGACGGACAGACGGACAGGGCTATTTCAACTCAGCTCATCGAGCTGATCAAAATATATATACTCGGGTTGACAACCCAAGTTGAAACAAGTAAGAGTGCTCTAGTCGAGACGGCTCGACTACAGATACCCTGAACCCACGAAGAGCCAATCTTCCAAACATGCTATGCTTATTTTACATATACAAATATTGCAGCAACACACACACACACATGCATACCACGCACCATAAGCACGTGCTCTGCAAACTGTGCAGTTGACGCACGGCTGCGCTTGGGCTGCAGAATGTCAATTATATGGAATTTTTTTGTGGATGGACTTTCTTAATCAAACTTTTCTAGGCGTAGTTTCCTTTATTATATATTTTTGGCCAAAAAACCCCCCTCCCCCCCCATTTTTTCTTCCCTTTTTTCCAAAAAAGAATAAAAAAACACACGCTGCGTGGAACCCCCATTTTTTATCTTTTTTTTTTTTGGTTTTCGGACCCGTTCCCCCCGGCGGCGACGGCAGGGGTATTTCACTCCGCTCATCGGCTGATCAAGAATATATATACTTTATGGGAGCTGCCATGTCGCCTTCTGCCTGTTACACACATTTTCACAAAACCATTATACCCTGATTTCCCATTTTCAATGGGTCCAGGGTATAAAAAAAAGGCGGATATATCTACGCCCTAAGGGGGCATGGCAAACCGCAAAAGTTTAAAGCTCCTACAGTTTCAGAGCTAGAAGCTTCAAAATTAGATGGTTGAGTTACTGGTGAGCTCCTCTAACGATGACTCAAAAATTATTTTTACGCCCCTTTTGGGGCATGCCCGGCTCAAAAATACCCTGTAATTTTTGCATTTTTGGCGTGTAAGCATCCTTACGTTACCCTTCATTACTTCTAAGAACTGGCCAAAAATTATATGTCTACGCCCACTGGGGGCGTGGAAAATTGGGAAAACTCTACGATTTTCCGATTCTCAGTGAGAAAATCAAAACTTTATGACGATATTATTGCTGATCTCCTCTATTGATTTCCAAAAAATTATATATGTACAAAACAATTGGGGGCGTGGCAATGGGCGCGAGCTGAGGGTGTGAATGAGTATTCCGCAGTCGGTAGCGCCCGACTGCAACGTTCTTACTTGTTTTTTAATTTTATTAGTTTTTTTTTTTCAATGATAGCACTTGTTTTTTGTGTTTCTTTTTAATTCGTTTATTGAAGTTTTTGTATTTCCCTTTCATAAAGTAGATTATTATAAGTTCGGCAGATTATTGGGTTTTTGCTGTTGGGCGCCAATTAAAATTCGCAATTATATATTATATTATTATAATACATCTGTTACTGATGGTAACAATTCCTTGCAAACCAGAAAATCCACTTAAGTACCCAAAATACCGGCCAAATGACAGTTTTTCCTAGCGATGACCCATCGTTTCGATTCAAAAATATTTCTGTAAGTGTTTAAATAGAAACATTTGATATGCTCCGTTATAAAAACATTGGAATTGAAACATAAACACACACACATACACACACGCATGGGCACGCACTCTGCTGACTGCGCAGTTGACGTAGCGACTGCGCTTGGGCTGCGGTCGTAAGCTTTACAATGGGAAATGAAGTGTTTAATAATAGTATTTGAAATACGGTTTTTTACAAATTTGAGGGCAAGGGAAGGAAAGCTGGGATGGTATTCAAAATATGAAAAAAATCCAAATTTTAAAAATTATACATTATACTGAATAAACAATTTTGAGTCTATCTTTATAGATGTACGAGATATAAATTTATAACTGAATTTTGATAAAGTTTTAAATCGATAACATTAAAACGAAAAAAGTATTTCAATTTTTGAAACAAAATCGACCTGCGCGTGTCAGACAGGAACCTCCATAAAAAATTCAAGTCTCTAGCTCTTATAGGTTCTGATCGACGCGTTCATACATACGGACAGACGGACAGACCAACATGACTATATCGACTCAGCACGTCGCCCTGATCAAGAATATATATACTTTATGGGGTCTGCCACGACTCCTTCTGCCTGTTATATACATTTTAACAAAACCATTATACTCTGACTTCCCATTTTCAATGGGTTTTGGATATAAAAATTAAAACTCTTTTTGGGCCATTTCACAAAGTGAAATGAGTATATTGGTTTTGTGCAATGTCCGTCATGCTGTCCGTATGAACGCAAAACATTTGCAAAGTTTTGAAGCTAGCGAGTTGAAATTTGGGATATATACTCGTGTATACCCTCGAATTATAGTGTTAAGATTTTCCCGATACGCCCACTAGGGGCGTGGCAAATCGGAAAAATAATTTTTCAAAGATTGACCAAAAAACTATATGTCCACGCCTATTAGGGGCGAGGCAAATCGGATCTGACTATATAGTGATTTTTCAAATTCTGCTATATTTTGAGCACTATTGATGCTAGACTTTAAATTTGGTATATATACTCGGGTTGACAACCCAAGTTGAAACAAGTAAGAGTGCTCTAGTCGAGACGGCTCGACTACGAGATACCCTGAACCCAGCGAAGAGCCAATCTTCCAAACATGCTATGCTTATTTTACATATACAAATATTGCGAGCAACACACACACACACACACATGCATACGCACGCACGCATAAGCACGTGCTCTGCAAACTGTGCAGTTGACGCACGGCTGCGCTTGGGCTGCAGAATGTCAATTATATGGAACTTTTTTTGTGGATGGACTTTCTTAATCAAACTTTTCCAGCGTAGTTATGTCATTTATATGTATAAATGCCAAAGCACAAGTCTCTAGTATTTTAAATACGATTTTTGCAAATTGGGGGCGAAGGGGGCGTGGCATCCAAAATCCAAAAATTACAAAATCTCCGCATTCATTACACGAATCTACACAGTAAATTTGGAGTATCTAGCTCTTACGGTATGCTTAACCGAAGAAAAGTTATCGATTTTTACCGATAATAAGAAAACGGGATGAGTTATCGAAAATCTAAAAAAACACACGTACTGCGTAGGATACACACCATTTTCAGATCTTTAGCTTTTGTGGTTTACGAGATCACTGCGTTCACACGGACGGACGGACAGACGGACAGGGCTATTTCAACTCAGCTCATCGAGCTGATCAAGAATATATATACTTTATGGGAGCTGCCATGTCGCCTTCTGCCTGTTACACACATTTTCACAAAACCATTATACCCTGATTTCCCATTTTCAATGGGTCCAGGGTATAAAAAAAAGGCGGATATATCTACGCCCTAAGGGGGCATGGCAAACCGCAAAAGTTTAAAGCTCCTACAGTTTCAGAGCTAGAAGCTTCAAAATTAGATGGTTGAGTTACTGGTGAGCTCCTCTAACGATGACTCAAAAATTATTTTTACGCCTGTTGGGCGCAGCAACACCTAGTTTTACTATTTAAGAGAACTTTGCATATCAATAAGAGATTTCGGCAACTTGTGCCGTTTTGCTCTCCGCCCTTTACACGCACATTCGTTCTCACGACGCAGCCGGCTCAAGCCGGCGCTCGTAGATCAATGCGGCAGTGCAATTTGGGAAGTCATACTTAGATAATCGTTTTTGGGCAGATGCTCGTGCGCAGCAGCTCTGCAGTTACATACATACAAACATATATACGCATAGAACAATAAAATAAACTGTGAACATAGAACAATAAAATAAACTGTGAACATTGAAATAAATAAATTATAAATATATAAAAAAGCTATTCGAAAAATCTCGGTAGCTCAACATTTGGTGACCCCGACGTGATCTTCTATATATATATATAAATATATATATAGGTTCTTGCAAGTTCCGTTTGCGCATAAACCGTTTTATGTCAATTGCTTTGTGCCGCTACTTATTGCATAGTTGTTAGACACACATTCGTTTCGACTTGCAATACAGTGCCGTCCATAAAAACAGTACCAGCTATTGTGAGTGCATTATTTGTAATGCATACAGGCATTCAATAGTGGCGATTTAATAAAGAATTTGTAATAAACTAATTAATAAAACAATTTAAATTCATTTCTGAATTGTGATTCTTGCCTAAGCTCGCGCTCATTCTTCGATTGCAGCGCGCACAAGCTCTGTGTAATTACGCTTATACATGTGCATTTAGAGACAAACACGTACAGCTATCAACTCATACTTCTGCTGTCATTTGCATACCAACACTTTCAAGCCATACCGTTACTTCTTGTGTGCGACGTTTACTCGTCATGGCGAATTTTGAAGCTAGTACAGTTGCGCCTGAAGAGCGAGTGAGTTTTTATAAGCTCAAGGTTAAATCGGTATTTGAGCGTTTAAAAAGGTTGCAAATTAAGGTTGAAGCGGAGGCGCTTACCGATCACAGTGACAGCACCTTAACAGTTTTATTGGAGCATATTGGCAAGTTAAGCAGTTACTTTGGTGAAGCCCACGACCACCTAGAGGAGCTTGATTTTGATGAGATGCACAGTGACTTGCGCATGGATTTCGATGACTTAATATTGGTCATGCAGTCTTCAATATTGTCGGAAATTCAGAGCCGCAGCAGTCAAGTGCCTCATAGTTCTACGCTTAGTAGACCAATGACGCATATGCAGGCTCCCGCTTCTAAACTACATTCCGCACCTGCGCTGCCGCCATTAAAATTACCTACGTTCAGCGGTGGATATGAAAAATGGGCCGATTTCTACTCAATGTTTTCAACAATCATTGATAGTCGACCCGAAGTCAACAACATGGAAAAGCTTCAATATTTACGATCCTGTCTAGACGGTGCAGCGTTGGACACAGTTCGCTCTCTGGAGATTTCAAACGATAACTATACGGAGGCCATAACCTTATTGAAACAAAGATATGATAATCGACGTTTAATTTTCCAGGCACACATCGTAAAGATCTTGGGGCTGAAGAGGGTAGAGAACGGATCTACCAGCAAGTTGCGAGAACTATCGGACAGCTTCAATGTGCATATGCGTGCACTCAGCACCCTGGGAACAACAGAGCAGATAGCCAGCGCCATGATAGCTCAGGTGCTGCTACAGAAGTTCGATGCGGCCACACAAGCTAAGTGGGAAGAGAAGTTGGAGGATTCAGAGACGGCATCTCGTATACCTACATGCGAAGAAGTTTCTTCATTTCTTGAGCTCCGTTGCCGGACCTTGGAATCGATGGAGTTTGCTATGACGAACTATTCATCCATCAAGCCTGTGAATAGTAGTAGCAAATTTGTCACCAACAGGTCAGCATTGCATGTAACGGACCACAGCGCACAGAGTTGTGTCTTTTGCAATACGCCAGAGCATACTATCTACAAATGCTCAAGATTTGCAAACTTGTCACCTAGTCTACGCCTGAATGAGGTCAAAAGGGCTGGACTATGTTTGAACTGCTTGAAGGTCGGCCATCAGTCGCGACAATGTGGCTCGGGCGGCTGCCGAGTCTGTGGAGTCAAGCATCACACGCTTCTCCACCTCGGCAACTCCAGCACATCACAAGCAGTAGCTCTGTCAAAGCAACATTCATCGTCATCAATGATGCAGGGCATGCCTATGCAAGCCCCATCTACTACTCTCCTAGCCCAAGATCTGATCAGCGATGTAGTGCTCCTGGGGACCGCAGTCGTCCTGGTAAAAAATCGGTTTGGTGAATTAGTTCCTTGTCGTGCACTTTTGGATTCAGGCTCACAACTGCATCTTATTACAGCTAGATGCGCCCATCAATTGCAGCTCAAAAGGACAAAGTCATCCTCAGCTGTCTATGGTTTAGGCGACTGCAAGGTGGCCACCGATGGAAGTACGGTTTGCGTCACTCTTCGATCTCACGACTCCATGTATGCAAATAGCTTCACAGCCACGATAGTCTCGAATGTAACTGGCAGACAGCCCTGTTCTGATGTGAACATAGGCACATGGAACATACCGCCAAATATAACTCTGGCTGATCCAGCTTTTCATATTCCGCAGCGAATAGATTTGCTTATCGGAGCTAGCCTTTTCTATGAGTTGCTCTGTGTGGGTCAAATCAAGTTGCTGCCTGGACTGCCACTTTTACAGAAGACTCGTCTTGGTTGGATTGTGTCTGGAGGCGGAACTCGCAGCCCTAACACCGTGCTCGTGACTTCGAAGGTACCTTCAGAGCCAGATACAGACTCTGGTTCTGACGCCCAGTTGGACAGTCTCGTTCGGCGTTTCTGGGAGGTTGAGAGCTGCAATGACTCCGTCGTAAAGATCAGCAAAGAAGACTTGGACTGCGAGGCACATTTTGTAAGGCATTATACTCGAGTAGCCAATGGCCAATACTCAGTGCGCTTGCCTGTCAAGCTTAATTGTGAGCTTCTCGGTGAGTCTTATCAGCAGGCGCGGCGCAGATTTCTCAATTTGGAGAGAAAATTAAGTCGCTTGCCTCATATAAAGGCTCAATACTCAGCATTCATGAAAGAGTACTCTGAGCTGGGTCACATGTCGCGTGTTCCGCGCGAATTGTTTCAACACTGCAGATATTTTCTTCCGCATCACTGCGTCCTGAAGGAAGACAGTACAACCACTAAGCTTCGTGTCGTTTTTGACGGGTCAGCTGCTACATCAAGTGGCTACTCACTAAATGAAGTTCTAATGTCAGGTCCTGTCATTCAGCCGAAGATGATCAACATATTATTGCGTTTCCGAGCCTATCCAGTTGCACTCACCGGAGATATCTGCAAGATGTATCGCTGCGTGAAGGTGCCTGAACCGGACAGCTACCTACAATGTATTCTTTGGAGAAATTCACCTGACGATGAGTTAGAAGTGTTTAAGTTGGACACTGTAACTTATGGAACGAAACCGGCTTCATTCTTATCGGTGCGTGCCATGCACCAACTCGCCATAGATGAACGAGATGCGTTCCCACTTGGCTCAGAGGTGTTGCTTCGCGATTTTTATGTCGACGATTTGATCTCTGGAGGAAAATCAGTCGAAGAAGCAAGGCTTGTCATGCAAGAGACCACTGGAATTTTGGCAGGTGGAGGATTCAAATTAAGGAAGTGGTGTTCAAGCCATCCCATGGTGCTGGACGGCGTGACAGATTGCGACAAGGAATCTCTTATAAAGTTCAATGATGGCAGCGACATTACAAAGACACTTGGCCTTGCATGGGATCCAGCATCTGATCAACTTTTGTTTTCATACTTGGCTCTGGACTCGAGCTGCAAGCCCTGTAGACGTTCTGTGCTTTCGTCCATTGCTCGGTTCTACGACCCCCTTGGACTGGTCGGCCCAGTAATAACAAAGGCAAAAATATTCTTACAGCAGCTGTGGAGGCATAAGCTTAATTGGGACGAGAGTCTTCCTTCGGCACTTCATACTGCATGGCTTGACATTTGCAGTAACTTTGGCAGCGGCCTTAGGACTGCATTCCCCAGGCTGGTGATAGTTCCAGGGCAGAAGGTAGAGGTCCATGGATTCTGTGATGCCAGCATCGACGCTTATGGAGCCTGTATCTACATCGTATCCAAGGGGCAACCTGGCATTAGCAGGTTACTTTGCTCAAAGTCTCGAGTCTCTCCCTTAAAGACGCTTACGGTTCCGAAGCTGGAATTATGTGGAGCAGAGTTACTAGCACGTCTGATGGATGAAGTAGCTGGCTTGGGCATTTTCACAGGTCAGTTTCACTGCTGGTGTGACTCTACTGTCGCATTATCCTGGATCAATGACGAACCCGGACGCTTCAATGTATTTGTTGCAAATCGCATCGCCACGATACAGGATCTCACATCTACAATGGAGTGGCACTACGTACCTACTGAGTTAAATCCCGCTGACATATTATCTCGAGGTTCACTGCCCATTGAGTTGAACGCATCATCTCTTTGGTTTAGCGGTCCTGACTTCATCTCTAAGCCCAGATCGCAGTGGCCAGTCTCGGTGCTTCCAGAGAAAACTTCAGTGGAGCGTCGGAAGACGGCTCTTCTCGTAGGGCGGGCAGTCTGCGACGCCTCTATGGATTGCAAGTATGCGAACTCTTTTAGTCGACTGCAGCGTATCTTTGCATATGTAGCGAAGTTTATTCATAAAGTTCGTGGTCCAGGACTCACTATCAGAGACATCCGAACCGGCACCCATATACTGTTGCGGGTGATTCAACGAGCTCATCTTTGGGAAGAAATAAACACACTTCAAACTAAAGGAACTGTTTCATCATCCAGCAGTCTTGCCTCCTTGTCCCCATTCTTTGACGAATTTGGGCTGCTACGTGTGGATGGTCGGCTCAAAAACTCTACATTGAACTTCGATAGTCGCCATCCAATCATCTTACCCAGAAGTCATCCAGTAACTCGGGCCATTATCATGCATTACCATCAGAGGAACCTCCACGCAGGGCCCCGAGCAGTGCTAGCGTTGGTTCGATCCCAGTATTGGCCAATTGGTGGCAGAAAAACTGTAACTAGCGTGATTCATAAATGCGTGATATGCTTTCGGGCCAAACCGCGACTAGTAGAGCACATAATGGCAGATCTTCCCAAGGATCGCGTCGAAGGCTGTCGTGCGTTTTGGGTCACTGGAATCGATTTTTGCGGACCTTTCTTTTACAAGCCTGAGGCACGAAATAAGGCTCCTGTAAAATGTTACGTCTGTGTTTTTATCTGTTTTGCTACGAAGGCTATATGGTTGGAACTTGTTAAGGACTTAACCACTACTGCATTTCTGCATGCTCTACAGCGGTTCATATGCACTAGAGGAAAGCCAAGTCAAATTTGGTCTGACAATGCCACCAATTTTCTTGGTGCCCGCAACCAGCTTCAGGAGTTGAAACGTCTGTTTCTGTCAGATGCTCATCAGAATGCAGTGAAGGACTTCTGTCTAGCTGACTCAATAGAATGGCATTTCATCCCTCCACGATCTCCTCACTTTGGTGGTTTGTGGGAGGCTGCAGTAAAGACAGCGAAACATCATTTTTACCGAGCTGCTGGTCCTGCTATCCTGGCCTATGATGAGCTTCGCACGTTGGTCTGCAATATCGCGGCTGTTATTAATTCTCGACCTTTAGTTTCGATTTCAGAGCATCCAGCAGATTTAGACGTATTGACGCCTGCGCATTTCCTTAATGGCGGCCCTCCTTCATCCTTCAGTGAGCCTAACCTTACAGGGCTCAAATTTAATCGTTATCTATCCTATTATCCTATCTTCAGCAGGTATTCTGGACACGCTGGCGAGAGGAGTACTTGAACCTTTTGCAGCAGCGAGCAAAATGGAGAGTATCTCAACCTGGCTTATCGGTTGGTGATGTGGTTCTCGTAAAGGACGAGAATCTGCCACCGCTGAAGTGGCCGTTGGCCAGGATAGTCGAACTCATTCCTGGAAGCGACGGCGTCGCAAGAGTCGCCGTACTTAAAACGGAGGCTGGCGAAATTAGAAGGGCTACAAACAAGCTGTGTCTGCTGCCCATTAAAGATTCTGTTAAAGCCTAGGCTTCAACGGGGGGAGGATGTTGGGCGCAGCAACACCTAGTTTTACTATTTAAGAGAACTTTGCATATCAATAAGAGATTTCGGCAACTTGTGCCGTTTTGCTCTCCGCCCTTTACACGCACATTCGTTCTCACGACGCAGCCGGCTCAAGCCGGCGCTCGTAGATCAATGCGGCAGTGCAATTTGGGAAGTCATACTTAGATAATCGTTTTTGGGCAGATGCTCGTGCGCAGCAGCTCTGCAGTTACATACATACAAACATATATACGCATAGAACAATAAAATAAACTGTGAACATAGAACAATAAAATAAACTGTGAACATTGAAATAAATAAATTATAAATATATAAAAAAGCTATTCGAAAAATCTCGGTAGCTCAACAA
>JBAMCI010000164.1:0-14661 GCA_037075265.1 Drosophila nigricruria | reverse complement strand
GAGAAGGAGAAGGAGAAGGAGAAGGAGAAGGAGAAGGAGAAGGAGAAGGAGAAGGAGAAGGAGAAGGAGAAGGAGAAGGAGAAGGAGAAGGAGAAGGAGAAGGAGAAGGAGAAGGAGAAGGAGAAGGAGAAGGAGAAGGAGAAGGAGAAGGAGAAGGAGAAGGAGAAGGAGAAGGAGAAGGAGAAGGAGAAGGAGAAGGAGAAGGAGAAGGAGAAGGAGAAGGAGAAGGAGAAGGAGAAGGAGAAGGAGAAGGAGAAGGAGAAGGAGAAGGAGAAGGAGAAGGAGAAGGAGAAGGAGAAGGAGAAGGAGAAGGAGAAGGAGAAGGGGAAGGAGAAGGAGAAGGAGAAGGAGAAGGAGAAGGAGAAGGAGAAGGAGAAGGAGAAGGAGAAGGAGAAGGAGAAGGAGAAGGAGAAGGAGAAGGAGAAGGAGAAGGAGAAGGAGAAGGAGAAGGAGAAGGAGAAGGAGAAGGAGAAGGAGAAGGAGAAGGAGAAGGAGAAGGAGAAGGAGAAGGAGAAGGAGAAGGAGAAGGAGAAGGAGAAGGAGAAGGAGAAGGAGAAGGAGAAGGAGAAGGAGAAGGAGAAGGAGAAGGAGAAGGAGAAGGAGAAGGAGAAGGAGAAGGAGAAGGAGAAGGAGAAGGAGAAAGAGAAGGAGAAGGAGAAGGAGAAGGAGAAGGAGAAGGAGAAGGAGAAGGAGAAGGAGAAGGAGAAGGAGAAGGAGAAGGAGAAGGAGAAGGAGAAGGAGAAGGAGAAGGAGAAGGAGAAGGAGAAGGAGAAGGAGAAGGAGAAGGAGAAGGAGAAGGAGAAGGAGAAGGAGAAGGAGAAGGAGAAGGAGAAGGAGAAGGAGAAGGAGAAGGAGAAGGAGAAGGAGAAGGAGAAGGAGAAGGAGAAGGAGAAGGAGAAGGAGAAGGAGAAGGAGAAGGAGAAGGAGAAGGAGAAGGAGAAGGAGAAGGAGAAGGAGAAGGAGAAGGAGAAGGAGAAGGAGAAGGAGAAGGAGAAGGAGAAGGAGAAGGAGAAGGAGAAGGAGAAGGAGAAGGAGAAGGAGAAGGAGAAGGAGAAGGAGAAGGAGAAGGAGAAGGAGAAGGAGAAGGAGAAGGAGAAGGAGAAGGAGAAGGAGAAGGAGAAGGAGAAGGAGAAGGAGAAGGAGAAGGAGAAGGAGAAGGAGAAGGAGAAGGAGAAGGAGAAGGAGAAGGAGAAGGAGAAGGAGAAGGAGAAGGAGAAGGAGAAGGAGAAGGAGAAGGAGAAGGGGAAGGGGAAGGAGAAGGAGAAGGAGAAGGAGAAGATAGACGTTTTAGCGCACTCTGGCGAATGGTACTGCACTCTTGGGTCTCCAAGGATACGCTTGAGCACTCTAGGTGACGCCAGGATCCACACTGTATACTCCGGCGGTTCGCTCGGCTATTACAGTGACTCCTACGGCTGGATACACCCACAAGCACACCTTGAGATCTTCTCAAGCTACAGTCAACACTCTTTCACTAGATTTAGCCAGGCTGCACCTATGTCCTGGTTGGTGGCAGCTGATGGCCTTATAGGCGTCTAGGATATCCCTCGTAGATATCCTTCCCACGATGTCCTTTCACTCGAAGTCCTTAGCAGCGATTTCCTTCTAAATCACTGCTCCTTGGCTGATCACGTTTTCACTCGCGTTTCTTGTTCCTTCGGCGCTCAATGCTTTCACTTTCTCTTTACTTTCACGTTTTTGACTGTCCCGGGGCCAAATTACGGGCGCCGTTTTATATCTAGTGCTAGACCTGGCCAAAGTAAAATGAGCATAGATGAAAAAACTAGAAATCAAGAAGAAATTAACTATCACGATTATATGCAGCAAGAATATTATAATCAATTATCAATTATAATTAGCTTCTTATTCCGAATACTATCCTCAATATCACCAATAGCAAAGTTACCCACAAAGTTCAGACTACACATACACACAAACAGACACAGCCGAACATGAGACGGAGCAACCAAATGAAATAGAAATAGATACAGAATCTACTGTCAATATGATGACATCTAATGTTTTTAATTTACCAATTCATGATACCGATTTTTTTATTCAAACCAGCAATGGACCTTTAACTATCACAAAAAAAGTGAATGTCCTTTCCAACAAGAGTAATAATGAATTCCTTCTACATCAATTTTCACCAGATTATTATCTATTAATTAATAGAAAACTGTTTTCAGAAGCATAAGCCGATATAGATTATAAATCCCAAACTGTAAATTTATACAATAGAAAGTATAAATCCGATCACAAACCAAAATTATTTCGTAGCTCAACCAAATCTTGAAACTAATCAACAGTTCAACAATCCAATCAGAGATAATTCTAAAAATCAAGAATCTACGAACTCAAGCCTTTACCGACTAGAACATTTAAATGAAGAAGAAAAAATTTTATTTAATAAGCTTGTTGAAACAATATTAACACATTCAATTCAAAGAAGGCGACCAACTTAGTTTCAGTAATCAAGAAAAACATGTTATTAACACTACTCACAATGCACCCTTGCATACAAAACCATACAGTTATCCACAAGCATACGAACAAGAAGTTGAACACCAAATTCAGGACATGTTAGATCAAGGTATTATACGCCCCAGCAATTCCCCTTATTGTAGTCCTATATGGATCGTATCTGAAAAACAAGATGCTTCAGGTAAACAAAAATTTAGAATAGTAATTGACTACAGAAAATTAAGCGACGTTACTATAAATGACAGACACCCAATACCAAATATGGATGAGATTTTAGGAAAACTAGGTAGATGTAATTATTTCACAACAATCGACCTTGCAAAAGTATTCCATCAACTTGAAATGCATCCAGATTTCATTCAAAAAACAGCTTTTTCCACTAAACATGACCACTATAAATATCTTCTTATGCCATTTGGATTAAAGAATGCACCTGCAACCTTTCAACGTTGCATGGATAATGTTTTGCGACCATTACTAAATAAACACTGTTTAGTATATCTTGACGATATAATTGTATATTCAACATCTTTAAATGAACACCTACACCCACTGCAATTAGTTTTCGAGAAACTTTCTGAAGCAAATCTCAAATTACCTTACTAGGACATGTTATAACTAAGGATGGAATAAAACCCAATCCTGATAAAATCAAGGCAATTCTAAAATATCCTATTCCCACAAAAACTAAAGAAATAAAAGGTTTTCTTGTATTAACCGGTTATTATAGAAAGTTTATTCCAAATTTTGCAGACATAGCCAAACCAATGACAACAGTACTTAAAAAAGACTCAAAAATAGATATTAAAAATCCAGAATACATTAGAGCTTTTGAAAAACTAAAACAACTTATTTCCAATGACCCAATTTTATCAAGAGTGCTCTAGTCGAGACGGTTCGACTACGAGATACCCTGAACCCTGCGAAGAGCCAATCTACCCAACATTCTGTGCTTATTTTACATATACAAATATTGTAAGACACACACACACATACATGCATACGCACGCACGCATAAGCACGTGTTCTGCTGACTGCGCAGTTGACGCAGCGACTGCGCTCGGGCTGCAATATGCCTATTGTATGGAAAATTAAATGTTTAATAACTTTGTTTGTGGATGCACTTTCTTAATCAAACTTTCACAGCGTAACTATGTCATTAATATGTATGTATTTGCCAAAGCACAAGTCTCTAGTATTTGAAATAGGTTTTTTGCGAATTGGGGGCGTAGGGGTCGTGGCATCCAAAATTCAAAAATTACAAAATCTCCGCATTCATTACACGAATCTACGCAGTATATTTGAAGTCTCTAGCTCTTACGGTACGCAAAAACGACGAAACTTTATCGATTTTTATCGATAATAAGGAAACGGGATGAGTTATCGAATATCTAAAAAAAAAAGTCGTACTGCGTAGGATACACACGAGTATACTCTGAAAATTTCAGCTCTAGCTTTTGTGGTTTACAAGATCGCTGCGTTCACACGGACGGACGGACGGACAGACGGACAGGGCTATTTCAACTCAGCTCATCGAGCTGATCACGAATATATATACTTTATGGGGTCTGCCATGCCTCCTTTTGCCTGTTACATACATTTTCAGCAAAACATTATGCCCTGATTTCCCATTTTCAATGGGTTCAGGGTATAAAAATTCCAGACTTCAAAAATAAATTCATTTTAATAACTGACGCAAGTAATGTAGCTCTTGGAGCTGTACTTTCTCAAGACGGACATCCCATCAGTTTTATTAGCAGAACCAATCAATGACCACGAAACTGACTACAGCGCCGTAGAAAAAGAACATTTATGGGCAACAAAAACCTTTCGACACTACCTTCTAGGTCTACATTTCGAAATCAATAGTGACCATCAACCATTATGTTGGTTGTATAAAATGAAAGAACCAAATAATTCATATTACATACGATAACACGACTAAAGACAAAGCCGAAAAATATTTGATTGACTATTTTTGTACAAAGCCTAGTGTAATGTTTATAGACACTGATGCAGATCTTGAAATCATTCAAAACGCACACAAAGAAATTATCAACACTAGCCATACTATAATTCTACGGTCTCATTCAATTAAAAATTTAAAGAACTTATTTTGAAAGCCCATGAAAAACTCTTACACCCCGGAATTGAAAAAACAAATTAAATTCTTTCTTTCTTACTATTTCCCTAAAATCCAATTAACAAAACATAATAAACGAATGTAACATTTGCAACTTACCAAAAACCGGACACAGAAACACAAACATGCCGATGAAAATTACCCCCAGGCCCGAACATTGTCGCGATAAATTTGTAATAGACATTTAACCTCTGAAGACAAACATTATCTTAATTGCATAGACATTTATTCATAATTCGCTACTCTTGAAAATATTAAAACAAAAGATTGGATAGAATGCAAGAATGCATTAATGCGTATATTTAATCAGTTAGGAAAACCAATATTATTAAAAGCTGACCGAGACGGCGCATTTTCCAGCTTAGCACTCAAAAAATGGCTTGAAAATGAAGGAGTAGAAATACAATTAAATACTACAAAAACAGGAATAGCAGACATCGACTACACAAAACAATAAACTAAACAAGTAAGAACGTTGCAGTCGGGCGCTACCGACTGTGGGATACTCATTCACACCCGCACAGATCACGCCCATTGCCACGCCCACAATTGGTTTGTACATATATAATTTTTTGGAAATCAATAGAGGAGATCAGCAGTAATATCGTCATAAAATTTTGATTTTCTCACTGAGAATAGGAAAAACGTACAGTTTTTCCCAATTTGCGTAGACATAAAATTTTTGAAGGGTAACGTAAGTGTGAAATTTGGATGCTTACACTCGAAAATTTCTAAAATTACTCTTTCTATACCTACAATTTTTCCCGATTTGCCACGCCCCCAGTGGGCGTAGACATATTATTTTTGGCCAGTTCTTAGAATTAGTGAAGGGTAACGTAAGTGTGCAATTTGGATGCTTACACTCAAAAAATGCGAAAATTACAGGGTATTTTTTAGCCGGGCATGCCCCAAAAGCGGCGTAAAATTTATTTTTGGGTCATCGATAGAGGAGCTCACCAGTAACTCAACGGTCTAATTTTAAAGTTTCTAGCTCTGAAACTGTAGGAGCTATAAACTTTTGCGGTTTGCCACGCTCCTGGGAGCGTAGATATATCCGCCATATCTTTTTCATCTTGGGTTGTCAACCCGAGTATATATACCAAATTTCAAGTCTCTAGCATCAATTGTGCTCAAAATATTACCGAATTTGAAAAATCACTATATAGTGTAACGAACCTCGGTTTATCCCGAGTTTAAGCCAGGCCGGACTCAGCCGACTGTGCGTTCGTGCCAACAAATTTATATGTAGCGCCTTGTGACAAATTATAATTCAATGTTTTTATGGTTTGCGATCTGTATATTTTCTTACTTCTTTGAGGCCAATTTACACGTTTTATGTTCTTTAGAAATCTAGCGCTTAGTAAACCACACCTTTCCACAGGATCGCAGGTAGACGTTTTAGCGCACTCTGGTACTGCACTCTTGGGTCTCCAAGGATACGCTTGAGCACTCCAGGTGACGCCAGGATCCACACTGTATACTCCGGCGGTTCGCTCGGCTATTACAGTGACTCCTACGGCTGGATACAGTCACAAGCACACCTTGAGATCTTCTCAAGCTACAGTCAACACTCTTTCGCACAGCTACGCAAACGTTACCTCTGCTCCTGCTCCAGGATCCGCCACTAATGCTGTAGATTTAGCCAGGCTGCACCAATGTCCTGGTTGGTGGTAACTGATGTCCTTCCTGTGTCCGTGTGTCAAGCCTATGTCCTCAATAGGCGCCTAGGATATCCCTCGTAGATATCCTTCCCACGATGTCCTTTCACTCGAAGTCCTTAGCAGCGATGTCCTTCTAAATCACTGCTCCTTGGCTGATCACGTTTTCACTCGCCTTTCTTGTTCCTTCGGCACTTAATACTTTCACTTTCTTCGCGGTATGACGGCGCCAGCTCGGCTCTGGAGTCTGCCGCTCGTGCCCACGATAACGGCAGCATCACGTGATTTGGCGCGACGCCAAATCGCCCAAATCTGCGTGGCAACCTCTCATTGGCCAAAGCACCGTTATTGGCATACGAGTGAAAGTGTACACTACTTTCTCGCAGCCACAAACGGTACTTCGGCCAACGGTCGCCGATGATCGCCGTGAGAGCGACGGGAGCCAATCGCTGAATACATAAGAGCGACAGAGACAGACTACGTCGGTCTCTGCGCCCTTTCCAGTAGCGAGGGTCGCTACTATCGTACTCGCGTCGCTGTGTGGAACAATACATGCAGGCAGGCATATATGTATAAGTGCACAGCAACTACATGCACTTATACATACACTACGTGCCCGTCTATATTGTTCCTCACAATAGTCAGATCCGATTTTCCACGCCCCTTGTAGGCGTGGACATATAGTTTTTTGGTCAATCTTCATAGAATCGTAGCAGTAACCGACGTGCCAAATTTGAGCATTCTAGCTTTAAAACTGTAGAAGATACAGTGTTACCCGATTTGAAACGCCCCCAATGGGCCTCGATATATCCGCTATAGCTTTTTGATCTTGGGTGCTCAACGCGAGAATACATTCCAAATTGCAACTTTCTAGCTCTTCTAGAAGTAGTGTTTCTGAGATATCGGAAAATGCATTTTCCGATTTGCAACGCCCCTAGTGGGCGTATCGGGAAAATCTTGACAATAATTCGAGGGTATACATGAGTATATATTTCAAATTTCAACTCTTTAGCTTCAAAACTGTGCAAATGGTTTACGTTCATACGGACAGACGGACAAACGGACGGACAGACGGACGGACAGCGTGACGGACATTGCACAAAACCAATATACTCATTTCACCTTGTGAATGAGTATAATTATTATATTTATAATTGTAATCTTATATTTGAAATAAATATCTTGTAACTCCATAATATTAATCCGTAAAAAATTTAAGAAACAAATTCACGAGCCCAACAATCAAACAACGCCATCAGTTCAACCACAAGAACAACAACAAGAAAATAAAACAAGTAAGAAAGCTCTAGTCGGTGGTACCCGACTAGGAGATCCCCTGAACCTTGCGATGAGCCGATATTCCAAACATTTTATACTTATTTAACATATACATATATATATATATATACAAGCAACACATGCACACACACACATATGCACGCACGCATAAGCACGCGCTCTGCTGACTGCGCAGTCAGCGCGGCGACTGCGCTCGGGCTGCAATATGCCTATTGTATGGGAAATTAAATGTTTAATAACTTTTTTGTGGATGCACTTTCTTAATCAAACTTTCACAGTGTGAGCATGTCATTCATATGGGGGTATTTGCCAAAGCACAAGTCTCTAGTATTTGAAATACAAATTTTGAAAATTGGGGGCGAAGGGGTCGTGGCATCCAAAATTACAAAATGTCCGCATTCGTTACACGGATCTACACAGTAAATTTGGAGTCTCTAGCTCTTACGGTATGCTTAACCGAAGAAAAGTTATCGATTATAAGGAAACGGGATGAGTTATCGAAAATCTAAAAAAAACTCGTACTACGTAGGCTATAGACGAGTATTCTCTGAAAATTTCAGATCTCTAGCTTTTGTGGTTTATGAGATCGCTGCGTTCACACGTACGGACGGACAGATGGACAGGGCTATTTCAACTCAGCTCATCGAGCTGATCAAGAATATATATACTTTATGGGGTCTGCGATGTGTCCTTCTGGCTGTTACATACATTTTCACAAAAACATTATACCCTGATTTCCCATTTTCATTGGGTTTAGGGTATAACAAGTAAGAACGTTGCAATCGGGCGCTACCGACTGTGGGATACTCATTCACACCCGCACAGATCACGCCCATTGCCACGCCCACAATAGGTTTGTACATATATAATTTTTTTGGAAATCAATAGAGGAGATCAGTAGTACTATCGTCATAAAATTTTGATTTTCTCACGGAGAATCGGAAAAACGTACAATTTTTCCCGATTTGCCACGCCCCCAGTGGGCGTAGACATATTATTTTTGGCCAGTTCTTAGAATTAGTGAAGGATAACGTAAGTGTGTGTGAATTTGGATGCTTACACTCAAAAAATGCGAAAATTACAGGGTATTTTTTATCCAAGAATGCCTCAAAAGGGGCGTAAAATTTTTTTGGGTCATCGATAGAGGAGCTCACCAGTATCTCACCCATCTAATTTTGAAGCTGTTAGCTCTAAATCTGTAGGTGCTATAAACTTTTGCGGTTTGCCACGCCCCCTTAGAGCGTAGGTATATCCGCCATATCTTTTTCATCTTGGGTTGTCAACCCAAGTATACATACCAAATTTCAAGTCTCTAGCATTCATAGTGCTCAAAATATTACCGAATTTGAAAAATCACTATATAGTGTAACGAACCTCGGTTTATCACGACTTTAAGCCAGGCCGGACTCAGCCGACTGTGCGTTCGTGCCAACAAATTTATATGTAGCGCCTTTTGACAAATTATAATTCAATGTTTTTATGGTTTGCGATCTGTATATTTTCTTACTTCTTTGAGGCCAATTTACACGTTTTATGTTCTTTAGAAATCTAGCGCTTAGTAAAGCACACCTTTCCACAGGATCGCAGGTAGACGTTTTAGCGCACCAGGATCCACACTGTATACTCCGGCGGTTCGCTCGGCTATTACAGTGACTCCTACGGCTGGATACAGTCACAAGCACACCTTGAGATCTTCTCAAGCTACAGTCAACACTCTTTCGCACAGCTTCGCAAACGTTACCTCTGCTCCTGCTCCAGGATCCGCCACTAATGCTGTAGATTTAGCCAGGCTGCACCAATGTCCTGGTTGGTGGCAACTGATGTCCTTCCTGTGTCCGTGTGTCAAGCCTATGTCCTCAATAGGCGCCTAGGATATCCCTCGTAGATATCCTTCCCACGATGTCCTTTCACTCGAAGTCCTTAGCAGCGATGTCCTTCTAAATCACTGCTCCTTGGCTGATCACGTTTTCACTCGCCTTTCTTGTTCCTTCGGCACTTAATACTTTCACTTTCTTCGCGGTATGACGGCGCCAGCTCGGCTCTGGAGTCTGCCGCTCGTGCCCACGATAACGGTAGCATCACGTGATTTGGCGTGACGCCAAATCGCCCAAATCTGCGTGGCAGCCTCTCATTGGCCAAAGCACCGTTATTGGCATACGAGTGAAAGTGTACACTACTTTCTCGCAGCCCACTAGGGGCGTGGTAAATCGGAAAATGCATTTTCCGATATCTCAGAAACACTACTTCTAGAAGAGCTAGAGATTTGCAATTTGGAATGTATACTCGCGTTGAGCACCCAAGATCAAAAAGCTATAGCGGATATATCGAGGCCCATTGGGGGCGTTTCAAATCTGAAATTGTGACTCCTTCTCAGTTTGTACCCCTTCCTCACCTTGTCCTGACTCGTTATTAGTTCCAAATGCTAATAACTTGTCGGACACACCTGTTGCTAGTGTTATAATAGACACCCAAGAGCCTATACTGGTTCCAATCAAAAAACTAAAAACCTTCCCGAATATTGCTCAAGCAACGAACAATATTCCGACCTCTTCTTCCACTCTTTCTATACCTACAATTTTTCCCGATTTGCCACGCCCCTAGTGGGCGTAGACATATTATTTTTGGCCAGTTCTTAGAATTAGTGAAGGGTAACGTAAGTGTGTGTGAATTTGGATGCTTACACTCAAAAAATGCGAAAATTACAGGGTATTATTTAGCCGGGCATGCCCCACTAGGGGCGTAAAAATTATTTTTTGAGCATCGATAGAGGAGCTCACCAGTAACTCAACCATCCAGTTTTGAAGCTTCTAGCTTTAAAACTGTAGGAGCTATAAACTTTTGCGGTTTGCCACGCCCCCTTAGGGCGCAGATATATCCGCCATATTTTTTTCATTTTGGGTTGTTAACGCGAGTATATATACCAAATTTCAAGTCTCTAGCATCAATAGTGCTCAAAATATTGCAGAATTTGAAACATCACTATATAGTCAGATCCAATTTGCCACGCCCCTAGTAGGAGTAAACATATAATTTTTTGGTCGATCTTCATAGGATCAAAGCAGTTACCTACGTGCCAAATTTGGGCGTTCTAGCTTTAAAACTGTATAAGATACAGTTTTACCCGATTTGCCACGCCCCCAATGGGCGTAGATATATCCGCCATAGCTGTTTCATCTTGGGTTGTCAACACGAGTCTACATTCCAAATTGCAACTCTCTAGCACTTCAAGAAGTAGTGTTTCTCAGATATCGGAAAATGCATTTTCCGATTTGCCACGCCCCTAGTGGGCGTATCCTCATTTCACTTTGTGAATGAGTATAAATATAAATAAATTAAAGTTATCGATTTTTTGAAACAAACTCGATCTGCGCGTGCTATACACGGACCTACATAAAAAATTTTAAGTCTCTAGCTCTTATAGATTCTGAGATCGACAAAAACATACGGACAGACGGACCGACGGACGGACAGACGGACAGGGCTAAATCAACTCAGCTCGTCGCCCTGATTAAGAATATATATACTTTGGGGGTCTGCCACGCCTCGTTCTGCCTGTTACATACATTTTCCATTTTCCCATTTTCAATGGGTTCAGAGTATAACAAGTAAAAAAACTCTAGTCAGCGGTACCCGACTAGGAGATCCCCTGAACCCTGCGAAGAGCTGATACTTCAAACATTCTCTGCTTATTTAACATATACATATATACAAGCAATACATGCACACATACTTACACATAGACATACACATAAGCAAGCGCTCTGCTGACTGCGTTGTTAGCGCAGCGACTAAGCGTGGGCTGCGATCATGGGCTTTACTATGGGAAATTAAATGTTTAATAACTTTTTTTGTAGATGGACTTTCTTAATCAAACTTAGAGCGTGTTTATGTCATTCATATAAATGTATTTGCCAAAGCACAAGTCTCTAGTATTTGAATAGGAATAGGAATACATGCACACATACTTACACATAGACATACACATAAGCAAGCGCTCTGCTGACTGCGCAGTTTACGCAGCGACTGCGCTTGGACTGCAGTAAGAGCAGTATTATGGGAAGTTAATTGTTGAATAAGTTCCTTTGTAGATGGACTTTTTTTATCAAACTTACAGAGCGTGATCATGTCAATTATATGTGTGTATTTGCCGAAGCACAAGGCTCTAGCACTTGAAATACGTTTTTTGCAAATTTGAGGCGAAAGGGGCGTGGCATCCAAAATATAACAAAAATCAAAATTGTATAAAACACATATGATACTAAATACAAAATAAGGAGTCTCTAGCTATAAAGATGTGGGAGATATAATTTTATTACTGTATTTAGATTTCGTTTTTAATCGATAACCTTAAAACGATCAAAGTTATCGAATTTTTGAAACAAACTCGATCTGCGCGTGCTATACACGGACTTACATAAAAAATTTCAACACTCTAGCTTTTATAGATTCTGAGATCGACGCGTTCAAACATACGGACAGACGGACGGACAGACGGACAGGGCTAAATCGACTCGGCTTGTCACCCTGATCAAAAATATATATACTTTATGGGGTCTGCCACGCCTCCTTCTGCCTGTTACATACATTTCAACAAAACCATTATACCCTGATTTCCCATTTTCAATGGGTTCAGGGTATAAAAATATGAAGTCTAAATATTTTTAAAAATATCAAAAGTCTGTTTCGAGTGTAGACTGGTCTAAATATTCCATAGCCAAATCGAATTTTAATATTTTAAATTCTCGGTGTTAAGAGAACTATCTTTTTCGTTGCAAAAGGCAGTTTCGGTCATTGAAATCGTCTTTTTCTCCTGGAGCTGATAATATTCCCAGTTGTATAATTAAAGAATGTAGTGGTTCGCTTCAGACACCATTAGTAAAACTATTTAATTTGTCGCTGGACACCTGTGTTTTTCCGTCTATTTGGAAAGAGTCTTTCATCATCCCTCTATATAAAAAAGGTGGAACGTCTAACATTTCTAATTATAGAGGAAATAATAACATCTACCTTACAACATTTTTGTAAATCGATTATTTCAGTATGGTTTTGTTCGAAATCGATCTATCTTTTAGAATTTACTTCTCTAGTCAATGACAGTTTTTTAAATAAAATGCAAACTGATGTTATATATACTGATTTTAGTAAAGCATTTGACTAGTATTTAAAAGGTAGAACCCAAAAAGTTGTGTTGAGAACAGCTTTTTGGAAACTTGTTTTCGTTTCGTCGGGTGTACCTCAGGGTAGTCATTTGGGTCCGTTACTTTTTTCGCTATTTATAAATGATCTTTCAAACCGTATACCCAATATCAAAGATATTTATGTACGCAGATGACGTAAACCTTTGTCTTTCGTATTCTAATTCACTTGATCATCTACGCCTACAAGATGATCTTAATTCCTTCCAACTTTGGTGTGTGGCTAATAGGTTGCATTTAAATTGTTCTAAATGTGTGACAATGACCCTCTGTAGTACTATTCCATATATTGCTACTTATTCAATTAATAATTATTTCTTGCAATGTATTTTTTCAGTCAAAGATCTTGGTGTACTTTTGGAAAAAAGTAGCGGACCCAAATGACTACCCTGAGGTACACCCGACGAAACGAAAACAAGTTTCCAAAATGCTGTTCTCAATACAACTCTTTGGGTTCTACCTTTTAAATAGGATGAAATCCAAAAATAAGTTTAGGGGAAAATCCTAAGTGATCAAGCTTTTGAAGTAATATATCGTGGTGTACTGAGTCAAATGCTTTACTGAAATCAGCATATATAACATCAGTTTGCTTTTTATTTAAAAAACTGTCGTTGACTAGGGAAGTAAATTTTAATAGATTAGTGGAAGTAGATCGATTTCTAACAAAACCATGCTGCGATGGTGAAATAATCGATTTACAAAAATGTTGTAAGGTAGATGTTATTATTTTTTCAAATAATTTTGGAATAGCAGATAGTTTTGCAATACCTCTATAATAAGAAATGTCAGACCTCCTACCTTTTTATACTCATTCACAAAGTGAAATGAGTATATTGGTTTTGTGCAATGTCCGTCACGCTGTCCGTCCGTCTGTCCATCCGTCCGTCTGTCCGTCTGACCGTATGAACGCAAACCATTTGCACAGTTTTGAAGCTAGAGAGTTGAAATTTGGAATATATACTCTTGTATACCCTCGAATTATAAATTTTCCCGATACGCCCACTAGGGGCGTGGTAAATCGGAAAATGCATTTTCCGATATCTCAGAAAATCTACTTCTAGAAGTGCTAGAGAGTTGCAATTTGGAGTGTAGACTCGTGTTGACAACTCAAGATAAAAAAGCTATGTCGGATATATCGAGGCCCATTGGGGGCATGGCAAATCTGGTAAAACTGTATCTTCTACAGTTTTCAAGCTAGAACGCCCAAATTTGGCACGTAGGTGACTGCATCGATCCTATGAAGATCGACTAAAAAACTATATATCCACGCCTACTAGGGGCGTGGCAAATCGGATCTGACTATATAGTGATTTTTCAAATTCTGTAACATTTTGAACACTATGAACGCTAGATACTTGAAATTTGGTATATATACTCGGGTTGACAACCCAAGATGAAAAAGATATGGCGGATATATCTACGCCCATAGGGGGCGTGGCAAACCGCAAAAGTTTATAGCACCTACAGTTTTAGAGCTAGAAGCTTCAAAATTGGATGGTTGAGTTACTGGTTAGCTTCTCTATCGATGACCAAAAAAATAATTTGTACGCCCCTTTACATAATGCCCTGTCATTTTCGCATTTTTTGAGTGTAAGCATCCAAATTTCACACTTACATTACCCTTAACTACTTCTAAGCACTGGCCAAAAATTATATGTCTACGCTCATTGGGGGCGTGGCAAATCGGGAAAAACTTTACGATTTTCCGATTCTCAGTGAGAAAATCAAAATTTTATGACGATATTACTGCTGATTTCTTCTATTGATTTCCAAAAAATTATATATGTACAAACCTATTGTGGGCGTGGCAACGGGCGTGATCTGTGCAGGTGTGAATGAGTATTCCTCAGTCGGTAGAACCCGACTACAACGTTCTTACTTG
>JBAMCI010000163.1:0-29500 GCA_037075265.1 Drosophila nigricruria | reverse complement strand
AAGATATTAAGATGAGAGATATTAAGATAGAGAGATATTAAGATAGAGAGATATTAAGATAGAGAGATATTAAGATAGAGAGATATTAAGATAGAGAGATATTAAGATGGAGAGATATTAAGATAGAGAGATATTAAGATAGAGAGATATTAAGATGGAGAGATATTAAGATAGAGAGATATTAAGATGGAGAGATATTAAGATAGAGAGATATTAAGATAGAGAGATATTAAGATAGAGAGATATTAAGATAGAGAGATATTAAGATAGAGAGATATTAAGATAGAGAGATATTAAGATAGAGAGATATTAAGATAGAGAGATATTAAGATAGAGAGATATTAAGATAGAGAGATATTAAGATAGAGAGATATTAAGATAGAGATATTAAGATAGAGAGATATTAAGATAGAGAGATATTAAGATAGAGAGATATTAAGATAGAGAGATATTAAGATAGAGAGATATTAAGATAGAAAGATATTAAGATAGAAAGATATTAAGATAGAAAGATATTAAGATATTAAGATATTAAGATAGTAAGATATTAAGATAGAAAGATATTAAGATAGAAAGATATTAAGATAGTAAGATAGTAAGATAGTGAGATATAAAGATAGAAAGATAGTAAGATAGAAAGATATTAAGATAGAAAGATATTAAGATAGTAAGATATTAAGATAGTAAGATAGTAAGATAGTAAGATAGTAAGATAGTAAGATAGTAAGATAGTAAGATATTAAGATAGTAAGATATTAAGATAGAAAGATATTAAGATAGTAAGATATTAAGATAGTAAGATATTAAGATATTAAGATATTAAGATAGTAAGATATTAAGATAGTAAGATATTAAGATAGTAAGATATTAAGATATTAAGATATTAAGATAGTAAGATATTAAGATAGAAAGATATTAAGATAGTAAGATATTAAGATAGAAAGATATTAAGATAGTAAGATATTAAGATAGTAAGATAGTAAGATAGTAAGATAGTAAGATAGTAAGATAGTAAGATATTAAGATAGTAAGATAGTAAGATATTAAGATAGTAAGATATTAAGATAGTAAGATATTAAGATAGTAAGATATTAAGATATTAAGATATTAAGATATTAAGATATTAAGATAGTAAGATATTAAGATAGTAAGATATTAAGATAGTAAGATAGTAAGATATTAAGATATTAAGATATTAAGATATTAAGATATTAAGATATTAAGATATTAAGATATTAAGATATTAAGATATTAAGATAGAAAGATATTAAGATAGTAAGATATTAAGATAGAAAGATATTAAGATATAGAGATATTAAGATAGAGAGATATTAAGATAGAGAGATATTAAGATATAGAGATATTAAGATATTAAGATATTAAGATATTAAGATATTAAGATATTAAGATATTAAGATATTAAGATATTAAGATATTAAGATATTAAGATATTAAGATATTAAGATAGTAAGATATTAAGATATTAAGATATTAAGATATTAAGATATTAAGATATTAAGATATTAAGATATTAAGATATTAAGATATTAAGATATTAAGATATTAAGATATTAAGATATTAAGATATTAAGATATTAAGATATTAAGATATTAAGATAGAAAGATATTAAGATATTAAGATATTAAGATATTAAGATATTAAGATATTAAGATATTAAGATATTAAGATATTAAGATATTAAGATATTAAGATATTAAGATATTAAGATATTAAGATATTAAGATATTAAGATATTAAGATATTAAGATATTAAGATATTAAGATATTAAGATATTAAGATAGAAAGATATTAAGATATTAAGATATTAAGATATTAAGATATTAAGATATTAAGATATTAAGATATTAAGATATTAAGATATTAAGATATTAAGATATTAAGATATTAAGATATAAAGATATTAAGATATTAAGATATTAAGATATTAAGATATTAAGATATTAAGATATTAAGATATTAAGATATTAAGATATTAAGATATTAAGATATTAAGATATTAAGATATTAAGATATTAAGATATTAAGATATTAAGATATTAAGATATTAAGATATTAAGATATTAAGATATTAAGATATAAAGATATTAAGATATAAAGATATTAAGATATAAAGATATTAAGATATTAAGATATTAAGATAGAAAGATATTAAGATAGAAAGATATTAAGATAGAGAGATATTAAGATAGAGAGATATTAAGATAGAGAGATATTAAGATAGAGAGATATTAAGATAGAGAGATATTAAGATAGAGAGATATTAAGATAGAAAGATATTAAGATAGTAAGATATTAAGATAGAAAGATATTAAGATAGAAAGATATTAAGATAGAGAGATATTAAGATATTAAGATATTAAGATATTAAGATATTAAGATATTAAGATATTAAGATAAGATTTCCCATTGAAAATGGGAAATCAGGGTATAATGGTTTTGTTAAAATGTATGTAACAGGCAGAAGGAGGTGTGGCAGAGCCCGTAAATTATATATATTCTTGATCAGGGTGACGAGCTGAGTTGATTTAGCCATGTCCGTCTGTCCTTCTGTCCGTCCGTACGTCCGTCCGACCGTCTGTCCGTATGTATGAACGCGTCGATCTCAGAATCTATAAGAGCTAGAGACTTGAAATTTGTATGGAGGTTCCTGCACAGCTCGCGCATGTCGAATTTGTTTCAAAAGATCGATAACTTTGATTAAAACGAAATCGAAAACCAGTTATAAACATCAGCCAGTTATAGACATCTTTAGAGCTAGAGTCACCAAATTTTTTTATTTAGTATAATGTGGAGTTTATACAATTTTTATTTTTATCACATGCTGGATACCATCCCCCCTTTCCTTCCCTTCCCCACAATTTTGTAAAAATCGTATTTCAAATACTAGAAACATGAGCTTTGGAAAATATACACATATAAATGGCACAATCACGCTCTGAAAGCTTGATTAAGAAAGTCAATCTACAAAAGTTGTTAAACATTTCATTTAGTTATTTATTCAGTTATTTATTTAGTTATTTATTTATTTTTTTATTTAGTTATTTATATAGTTACCTTTTTAGTTATTTATTTAGTTATTTATCTATTTATTTATTTAGTTATTTATTTAGTTATTTATTTATTTATTTATTTATTTATTTATTTTCCTTTCCTTCTTTCCTTTCCGTTCATTCTTTCCTTTTTTTCCTTCTTTCTTTTCCTTTTCTTCTATCCTTTCCTTTCCTTTCCTTTCCTTCTTTCCTTTCCTTTCCTTCTATCCTTTCCTTTCCTTCTTTACTTTCCTTTCCTTCTCTCCGTTGCTTTCTTTTCCATTCGTTTCCTTCTCTCCTTTCCTTTCCTTTCCGTCCTTCCTTTAATTTACTTTCCTTTCCTTCTTTCCTTTCCTTCTTTCCTTTCCTTTCCTTTCCTTTCCTTTCCTTTCCTTTCCTTTCCTTACCGTTCCTTTCCTTTCCTTCTTTCCTTTCATTTCCTTTCCTTTCCTTTCCTTCTTTGCTTTCCTTTCCTTTCCTTTCCTTCTTTCCTTTTTTTTCCTTTCCTTTCCTTTCCTTTCCTTTCCTTCTTTCCTTTCCTTTTCTTTCCATTCCTTCTTTCCTTTCCTTCTTTCCTTTCCTTTCCTTTCCTTTCCTTCTTTCCTTTACTTTCCTTTCCTTTCCTTCTTTCCTTTCCTTTCCTTTCCTTTCCTTTCCTTTCCTTTCCTTTCCTTTCCTTTCCTTTCCTTTCCTTTCCTTTCCTTTCCTTTCCTTTCCTTTCCTTTCCTTCTTTCCTTCCCTTTTTATACTCATTCACAAAGTGAAATGAGTATATTGGTTTTGTGCAATGTCCGTCACGCTGTCCGTCCGTCTGTCCGTCTGTCCGTCCGTCCGTCTGTCCGTCTGTCCGTCTGTCCGTATGAACGCAAACCATTTGCACAGTTTTAAAGCTAGAGAGTTGAAATTTGGAATATATACTCGTGTATACCCTCGAATTATAAAGTGTCAAGATTTTCCCGATACGCCCACTAGGGGCGTGGCAAATCGGAAAATGCATTTTCCGATATCTCAGAAACAATACTTCTAGAAGTGCTACAGAGTTGCAATTTGGAATGTAGACTCGTGTTGACAACCCAAGATCAAAAAGCTATAGCGGATATATCTACGCCCATTGGGGGCGTGGCAAATCGGGTAAAACTGTATCTTCTACAGTTTTAAAGCTAGAACGCCCAAGTTTGGCACGTAGGTTACTGCTACGATCCTATGAAGATCGAACAAAAAATTATATGTTCACGCCTACTAGGGGCGTGGCAAATCGGATCTGACTATATAGTGATTTTTCAAATTCTGTAATATTTTGAGCACTATGAATGCTAGAGACTTGAAATTTAGTATATATACTCGGGTTGACAACCCAAGTTGTAAAAGATATGGCGGATATATCTACGCCCATAGGGGGCGTGGCAAACCGGAAAAGTTTATAGCTCCTACAGTTTTAGAGCTAGAAGCTTCAAAATTGAATTTTCGCATTTTTTGAATGTAAGCATCCAAATTTCACACTTACGTTACCTTCACTATTTCTAAGAACTGGCCAAAAATTATATGTCTACACCCACTGGGGGCGTGGCAAATCGGGAAAAACTGTACGATTTTCCGATTCTCAGTGAGAAAATCAAAATTTTATGACGATATTACTGCTGATCTCCTCTATTGAGTTCCAAAAAATTATATGTGTATTGTGGGCGAATTGTGGGCGTGGCGTGATCTGTGCGGGTGTGAATGAGTATTCCGCAGTCGGTAGCGCCCGACTGCAACGTTCTTACTTGTTTCCTTTACTTTCCTTCCTTCTTTCCTTTCATTTCCTTTCCTTTCCTTTCCTTTCCTTTCCTTTCCTTCTTTCCTTTCCTTTCCTTTCCTTTCCTTCTTCCTTTCCTTTCCTTTTCTTTCCATTCTTTCTTTCCTTTCCTTCTTTCCTTTCCTTTCCTTCCCTTTCCTTTCCTTTCCTTTCCTTCTTTCCTTTCCTTTCCTTTCCTTTCCTTTCCTTCTTTACTTCCCTTTCCATTTATTCCATTCCATATATCGCGGTATTGGAAGAAAAGTTGATAAATCGTTGATAAAATTTGCTAACACATTTGAGCCACTTACCTGCAGCAAGCAGAGTCGAAGCAGACCTTGGGACAACGGTCTTTATAAAGGGGAGGGTGGTCCATAAGGACAACCTTGAGTAGGCCATTTTTTAATTTTTTTAACCACCTTTTTAATAACCACCTTTTTTTACCTTAGGATAAAAAATATCTTAGTTTTAGCAATAGCGACTCTGTCTGTAACTGAAGCGACTTCGAGACTTAATGACTATACGCGCGCGGACTACATACCTATAATAGACGGGGAAACGTGACTAACTTGACGATATTGCTGGAGGCTGGAGCGATCAGCTGTAGGCAGATTTGCGTAGCAGCGGCTCTGTAAGCAGCACTGCTTCCAGCTGGATGAGCGAGACGAACTTGCTAAGGAGTGGCAAGCAGTACAAAAAGGGAGCGCCAAATTGGAGACCCATGGCCAATGTAAACCCTGAAGGAAGAGGGGAGTGTGAGGAACAATATAGACAGGCATGTAGTATATGTAAACTGCGTGTCATCAGGATAGCGCACCCTCCACATTCTCCGTAATTGTTGAATATTTTCTATATCGTTCGAGCTAGAGTCCTAAAATTTGTTTTCTATTAGACTCTGTTTTATTCTTCTTAAAATAAAATAAGATTGGGTTCAATATCATTTCAGGAAGTATTTTTAAAAAATTATTGAAAAAAAGCTTACAAGAAACGGTTGCTAAAAGTTGGTTATCAGGATAGCGCACCTAAATTCAATAGTGAATATCTTGGTCAATTCGGCCACAACAGCTACCAAATTTTTTGTGTAGTCCACAAAATTGATTATCATTGAGAAAAAAGTTACTTAAGGAAAATATATAGTTTAATCTTTGGAGGAAAAATCAAAGATTGAGGTTTACTTTGAATTTCGAATATCTGGACCAAAAATCGCTATAAAAGCTGACAAATCTCGGTAGACTATTATTATTTTCTTACGAATACTGCTAAAAAAACTTTATTAGCAGTAATAGTGTAGTATAGTACGTATAGTATTGGCTTTAGCCTGCGCTTGTCATCACACTACTGTCGCATTACAACAGTCGCATTAGGCTGATCACTTCAGTGTGAATTAACTATAATAAATTACAGTTATATTGCATTGTTTAGTGTGTTTAGAGTGTTTAGGTTTAGCTGCTGCTAAAGAAGAGATTGTGTATGACGCCTGTATTCTACGCGACTAGAGAGGCCAATTCTCTCGTTAGACAATAGGAGTAATTGAATGACACTTCGCTCTGATCGAGACGTCGACAACACCCAGTCGACCTCGCAAACGAACAAAGACAGAACACTCTACGGCAAGGTCACCGACGACAAGATATTGGACAGCGCCTTTTAGAAGAGCAAAGGATAGAAACCAAAGATCGCAGGTTAGTGACGATTAAATTCGGATAATCATTCAACACGCATATAATACAACTGCAAGGCGAACTGCTCGAATTCAAGCACGACAGGAAACCAATAGAAGCGTATAATTACGAGTTAGTCAATTTCTGAACTATGAAAGTAGGTGAAATACCAACAGCAACAGGATAGATCGTTCTAATACCTTTTATCAAAATAGATCCCTAAATATTAGTACTAGTCTCGATTACAAAATACCTCTAAATTTTAGTACCAGTCTTGATGGTCTAATAGCTGCTTTTAACACTACAGTTAAGCAGGGACCCGATCAGATCTGCAGTAGCTGCAAAGGTTAGTGATTCTCACAAGTAGATACAATTTCATGTGAGGCTATTAAAATATATTAAATATTTTATATATATCATCTAGATGTCCAACAGAAAATAATACACATAAATTCTGCAAAACATGTAGTCAGATATTGCAAGGAAAGTTTTACAAGGTCAGAACTTAGGAATTTTTATAGAAGAGGTTGTAGAACTGATAAATTGTTTCTAAGCTATAAGATGTTAGCAATGATTAATATTCTTATTGATATGGTGCTCGAAGTAAGTAAATGGGACACTACGATTAATAACATAACAACTAAACCGGTCAATGTATTTTAAAAAACTAAATTGGTACTTAAACTTCATAAAATTATCAATATACTTCAACTTAGTTGAATCTAATAAAACTCTTCAAAATATATAAATAAAAATTAAACAAAATATTCAAAGTTCAAATTCATAACTTGTCTCCTAAAACAAAACTACGAGATACCCTGAACCCTGCGAAGATCCAATCTTCCCAACATGATATGCTTATTTTACATATACAAATATTGCGAGCAACGCACACACACACACACATGCATACGCATGCACGCATAAGCACGCGCTCTGCTGACTGCGCAGTCAGCGCGGCGACTGCGCTCGGGCTGCAATACGCCTATTGTATGGGAAATTAAATGTTTAATAACTTTTTTTGTGGATGGACTTTCTCAATCAAACTTTCACAGCGTGATTATGTCATTCATATGTATGTATTTGCCAAAGCACAGGTCTCTAGTATTTGAAATACGAATTTGCAAATTGGGGGCGAAGGGGGCGTGGCATCCAAAATCCAAAAATTACATAATGTCCGCATTCATTACACGGATCTACATAGTGAATTTGGAGTCTCTAGCTCTTACGGTATGCTTAACCGAAGAAAAGTTATCGATTATTATCGACAATAAGCAAACGGGATGAGTTATCGAAAATCTAAAAAAAACTCGTACTGCGTAGGCTATAGACGAGTATTCTCTGAAAATTTCAGATATCTAGCTTTTGTGGTTTACGAGATCGCTGCGTTCACACGGACGGACGGAAGGACGGACGGGCGGACGGACGGACGGACGGAGGGACGGACGGACGGACGGACGGACGGACGGACAGACGGACAGGGCTATTTCAACTCAGCTCATCGAGCTGATCAAGAATATATATACTTTATGGGGTCTGCGATGTCTCCTTCTGCCTGTTACATACATTTTCACAAAAACATTATACCCTGATTTCCCATTTTCAATGGGTTCAGGGTATAAAAAAATCAACAAATATGAATAGAAAATTGTTAAAACCATAAATTATTTTAAATAGAACAGTCTTTGTTGTTCAACACTTTTATTATTCGCACTGGCATTGAAATAATCAGGTTTTGGCGCATTTGAATGTCCTTTTTTCCCGATTTTTGAATAATCGCATATTTTAACTCAATTAAACTTCTAAATTGCTTCCCGTTGGCATAAACTCGTTGAGTGAAGATGCCCCAAAGATATTATATCGGATTTAAGTCTGGGCTGCGTGCTGGCCACTCTAAAACAGTCTCTAAAATAAGCCATAGTAAGCTTTTCAGCGTGGATGGGCGCATTATCCTGCTGGAAATATAATTGCCACCGTAATGATCCTCTCCAAATAGGACCAAAACAGAATCTAATAGTTCAACTTAATTTTAAACATTCATTTTATGCGTTCTAAAACAAATTGAAGTCTTTCCATTATATCCGAACGCAGCCCATATCTTTAGAGACCCCCCGTGATTTCTGGACTTCCTTCTGGACACCTGTACCTTTTTTGGTTTTCGCACATCGGGATAATCTGCATCTTAATGTTAATTTAACTCATTCTTATTACTAAAAATTATATTTTTCCACTCAGTGTCCCAAAATTTGTATATGGTGGCAAGCTCTAATTAAGCAGCCTTATGCCTTGGCAGTAGCTCTGGTTTCAAGAATTTTTTTTCATATGAAACATTTTCCGAGCTCTTCAAGATTTGGTGCACACGTCTCGTGGATGTCAACAGAGACAAATTAAATCCATATTTGAGATGCGCCGATATTTTCTTTGACCGCTGGATTTTTTTTTGTCTTTTGACCCGGTTTTCAACCAATGTTGGGCAGCCAGAAAAAAGTTTTTTTCATAATTTTCTGGGTCCTTGAGTAAATTTTTCACAGTATTCTTATTTCTGCTAACATTTTCTGCAATTCTGCAAATTCAAATCCGCATATTACGCAATGCCACAATTCTGCCAAGCTCTTCATCAGCTAAACGGGCAAAATTCAACATTACTTTGTAAATAAAAAAAAATATGTTGTTTTAAGTATTAACTTTAGTTAAAAATCACTTATTTTGATTTATTTTAACAGTTAAAAAAAAATCCTTACTAAAAGTTCAAATAACACGTAGTTATTTATCCACAAATCTAAGCAAAGTAACCCGTCCCATTTACTTACTTCATTAGAAAAACTCAACGTTAGTGTCTAAAAATTATCATAAATAAAAAACCTTACGGTACTTTTTCCAATTTCTTTGCCTGGCGCTCAAGGACACTACAACCGAAATTTAGAAGGAATTTATAAAACGAAAAGTTGATTTTTGTGGAAATTATAATGTGTTTAGTGTTTGTCCCATTAACTTAGTTCGAGCACCTTATTTTCTAGGAATGTAGACAAAGTAGATATTTCAGAAGAAGCATCAGGCTGCTTAAGGAGAAAAATAACCGTCTCAATATTTTTATACTCATTCACAAAGTGAAATGAGTATATTGGTTTTGTGCAATGTCCGTCACGCTGTCCGTCCGTCTGTCCGTCTGTCCATCCGTCCGTCTGTCCGTATGAACGCAAACCATTTGCACAGTTTTGAAGCTAGAGAGTTGAAATTTGGAATATATACTCGTGTATACCCTCGAATTATAAAGTGTCAAGATTTTCCCGATACGCCCACTAGGGGCGTGGCAAATCGGAAAATGCATTTTCCGATATCTCAGAAACACTACTTCTAGAAGTGCTAGAGAGTTGCAATTTGGAATGTATACTCGCGTTGACAACCCAAGATCAAAAAGCTATGGCGGATATATCTACGCCCATTGGGGGCGTGGCAAATCGGGTAAAACTGTATCTTCTACAGTTTTAAAGCTAGAAGGCCCAAATTTGGCACGTAGGTTACTGCTACGATCCTATGAAGATATGATCCAAAAAACTATATATCCATGCCTACTAGGGGCGTGGCGAATTGGATCTGATTATATAGTGATTTTTCAAATTCTGTAATATTTTAAGCACTATGAATGGTAGAGACTTGAAATTTGGTATATATATTCGGGTTGAAAACCCAAGATGACAAAGATATGGCGGATATATCTACGCCCATAGGGGGCGTGGCAAACCGAAAAAGTTTATAGCTGCTATAGTTTTAGAGCTAGAAGCTTCAAAATTGATGGTTGAGTTACTAGTGAGCTCCTCTATCGATGCCCCGAAAATATTTTTTACGCCCCTTTTGGGGCATGCCCGACTAAAAAATACCCTGTAATTTTCGCATTTTTTGAGTGTAAGCATCCAAATTTTACACTTACGTTACCCTTCACTACTTCTAAGAGCTGGCCAAAAACTATATGTTTACGCCTACTGGGGGCGTGGCAAATCGGGATTAACTGTACGTTTTTCCGATTCTCAGTGAGAAAATCAAAATTTTATGACGATATTACAGCTGATTTCCTCTATTGATTTCCAAAAAATTTTATATGTAGAATCAAATTGGGGGCGTGGCAATGAGCGTGATCTGTGCGGGTGTGAATGAGTATTCCGCAGTCGGTAGCGAACGACTGCAACGTTCTTACTTGTTATTTTCGCTATAGACAGGTTTAGAAATTAATAAAGAGGGAAAACAGTATTTTATGTATGCATTATTATACTCATTCACAAAGTGAAATGAGTATATTGGTTTTGTGCAATGTCCGTCACGCTGTCCGTCCGTCTGTCCGTCTGTCCGTATGAACGCAAACCATTTGCACAGTTTTGAAGCTAGAGAGTTGAAATTTGGAATATATACTCGTGTATACCCTCGAATTATAAAGTGTCAAGATTTTCCCGATACGCCCACTAGGGGCGTGGCAAATCAGAAAATGCATTTGCCCATATCTCAGAAACACTACTTCTAGAAGTGCTAGAGAGTTGCAATTTGGAATATATACTCGTGTTGACAACCCAAGATCAAAAAGCTATGGCGGATATATCTACGCCCATTGGGGGCGTGGCAAATCGGGTAAAACTGTATCTTCTACAGTTTTAAAGCTAGAAGGCCCAAATTTGGCACGTAGTTTACTGCTACGATCCTATGAAGATATGATCCAAAAAACTATATATCCATGCCTACTAGGGGCGTGGCGAATTGGATCTGATTATATAGTGATTTTTCAAATTCTGTAATATTTTGAGCACTATTGATGCTAGAGACTTGAAACTTGGTATATATACTCGGGTTGACAACCTAAGTTGGAAAAGATATGGCGGATATATCTACGCCCATAGGGGGCGTGGCAAACCGCAAAAGTTTGTAGCTCCTACAGTTTTAGAGCTAGAAGCTTCAAAATTGGATGGTAAGTTACTGGTGAGCTCCTCTATCGATGCGCCAAAAATAATTTTTACGCCCCTTTTGGGGTATGCCCGGCTAAAAAATACCCTGTAATTTTCGCATTTTTTGAGTGTAAGCACACTTACGTTACGTTACCCTTCACTACTTCTAAGAACTGGCCAAAAATTATTTGTCTACGCCTACTGGGGGCGTGGCAAATCGGGAAAAACTATACGTTTTTCCGATTCTCAGTGAGAAAATCAGAATTATATACAGATATTACTGCTGATCTCCTCTATTAATTTCCAAAAAATTATATATGTACAAACCAATTGTGGGCGTGGCAATGGGCGTGATCTGTGGGGGTGTGAATGAGTATCCCGCAGTCGGTAGCGCCCGACTGCAACGTTCTTACTTGTGTTTTATATATATTTATGATACTCATTCACGAAGTGAATGAATGTTCGTCCGTCAGTCTGTCCGTCTGTCCGTATGTCCGCAAACCATTTCCATACTAATAAAGCTAGACTCTGAAATATCAAGATTTTCCCGATAAGCCCACTAGGGGTGTGGCAAAGCGGAAAATCCGATATCTCAGATACACTACTTCTAGAAACGCTAGAAAGTTGCAATTTGGAATGTATACTCGCGTTGACAACCCAAGATCAAAAAGCTATGGCGGATATATCTACGCCACTTGGGGGCGTGGCAAATCGGGTAAAACTGTATCTTCTACAGTTAAGGCTAGAACTCCCAAATTTGGCACGTAGGTTACTGGTACGATCCTATGAAGATCGATTAAAAAACTATATGTTCACGCCTACTAAGGGCGTGGCAAATCGGATCTGACTATAAAGATTTTTCAAATTCTGTAATATTTTGAGCACTATTGATGCTACAGACTTGAAATTTGATATATATACTCGGGTTGACAGCCCAAGACGAAAAAGATATGGCGAATATATCTACGCCCATAGGGGGGTAGCAAACCGCAAAAGTTTAGAGCTCCTACAGTTTTAGAGCTAGAAGCTTAAAAATTTGATAATTAAGTTATTGGTAAGCTTTTCTATCCATGACAAAAATTTAATTTTTACGCGTTCTTTGGGACTTGCCATGCTGAAAGATACCCTGTAATTTTCGCATTTTTTGAGTGTAAGCATCCAACTTTCACACTTACGTTACCCTTCACTATTTTTAAGAACTGGATAAAAATTATATTTCTACGCCCACTGAGGCTGTGGCAAATCGGGAAAATCTGTATATTTTTCCGATTCTCAGTGAGAAAATCAAAACCTTATGACGATATTACCGCTGACCTCTTCTATTGATTTCCCAAAAATTATATATGTACAAACCAATTAATATTAAAAAGGAAACATTCTCAAAACGAGAGTAAAACTCAAAGCCCTGTCGACGCCTAAGCTCGGTCGGCCGATGTCTACGTAGCAGATGTCTATCAAGTTGAATCTCCAAAAAGACCTGCCCGTATGTACGCATACCTTTTAAACCTTCTGCTACAGCGCTGCCGCCAGCGGAGTGTCAGAAGATAACGGATACTGCTCCAGCTAGTCCTCTCATTTTCTACAGGTCACGCTCTTCTAACACTGTGGCCTTAATGCTTAATATGTGGCATTATTGTTGTATTTCCAATGCATTTCGCACCTCTGTGGCGGTCTGTGTTGTTGTTGCATAAACACGAGCCTGCTCTGCTTAGTTCTTTTCCCGTTTTGTGTATGCGCTGACCACTGTACGCATTTCACCAAAAATTTTGCTGCTGCTGTTCTTATTGTTTTGTTTGCGTGTGTGCGCGTTCTTCTTTGCTCACGCTGTTTTGCTTAGGTACGGGTGCGTGATGTTGTTGTTGTTCTATCCCATTGATGTGTTCTCGAGCAATTTAATAGCAACAACTAAACAGCTTTGCTGTTGCGAGTTCTCTCCCGGTTCGTGGGTGAGCGTGCGTAATTCAAACAGTTTTGTTGTTGTGCTCTCAATATTTTAGTTTTTTATACTCATTCACAAAGTGAAATGAGTATATTGGTTTTGTGCAATGTCCGTCACGCTGTCCGTCCGTCTGTCCGTCTGTCCGTCTGTCCGTATGAACTCAAACCATTTGCACAGTTTTGAAGCTAGAGAGTTGAAATTTGGAATATATACTCGTGTATACCCTCGAATTATAAAGTGTCAAGATTTTCCCGATACGCCCACTAGGGGCGTGGCAAATCAGAAAATGCATTTGCCCATATCTCAGAAACACTACTTCTAGAAGTGCTAGAGAGTTGCAATTTGGAATATATACTCGTGTTGACAACCCAAGATCAAAAAGCTATGGCGGATATATCTACGCCCATTGGGGGCGTGGCAAATCGGGTAAAACTGTATCTTCTACAGTTTTAAAGCTAGAAGGCCCAAATTTGGCACGTAGAACGGAAAATGCATTTGCCCATACCTCAGAAACACTACTTCTAGAAGTGCTAGAGAGTTGCAATTTGGAATGTAGACTTGTGTTGACAACTCAAGTTGAAAAAGCTATGGCGGATATATCTACGCCCATTGGGGGCGTGGCAAATCGGGTAAAACTGTATCTTCTACAGTTTTAAAGCTAAAACGCCCAAATTTGGCACGTAGGTTACTGATACGATCCTATGAAGATCGACCAAAAATCTATATATCCACGCCTACTAGGGGCGTGGCAAATCGGATCTGACTATATAGTGATTTTTCAAATTCTGTAATATTTTGAGCACTATTGATGCTAGAGACTTGAAACTTGGTATATATACTCGGGTTGACAACCCAAGTTGGAAAAGATATGGCGGATATATCTACGCCCATAGGGGGCGTGGCAAACCGCAAAAGTTTGTAGCTCCTACAGTTTTAGAGCTAGAAGCTTCAAAATTGGATGGTAAGTTACTGGTGAGCTCCCCTATCGATGCGCCAAAAATAATTTTTACGCCCCTTATGGGGTATGCCCGGCTAAAAGTACCCTGTAATTTTCGCATTTTTTGAGTGTAAGCATCCAAATTTCACACTTACGTTACCCTTCACTACTTCTAAGAACTGGCCAAAAATTATATGTCTACGCCTACTGGGGGCGTGGCAAATCGGGAAAAACTATACGTTTTTCCGATTCTCAGTGAGAAAATCAGAATTATATACAGATATTACTGCTGATCTCCTCTATTGATTTTCAAAAAATTATATATGTACAAACCAATTGTGGGCGTGGCAATGGGCGTGATCTGTGGGGGTGTGAATGAGTATCCCGCAGTCGGTAGCGCCCGACTGCAACGTTCTTACTTGTTTAACATATATATATACAAACAACACATGCATACACACATACACACACACATACGCACGCACGCATAAGCACGCGCTCTGCTGACTGCGCAGCTTACGCAGCGACTGCGCTCGGGCTGCTGTAAGAGCTGTATTTTGGGAAGTTAATTGTTGAATAAGTTCCTTTGTAGATGGACGTTCTTAATTAAACTTTCAGAGAGTGGTTATGTCATTCATATGTGTGTATTTTCCGAAGCACAAGTCTATAGTACTTGAAATACGTTTTTTGCATATTTGGGGCGAAGGGGGCGTGGCATCAAAAATATAACAAAAATCAAAATTGTATAAACTCCACATTATACTAAATATAAAATAAGGAGTCTCTAGCTTTAAAGATGTGCGAGACATAATTTTATAGCTGGTTTCCAATTTAGTTTTTAATCGATAACATTAAAACGATAAAAGTTATCGAATTTTTGAAACAAACTTGATATGCGCGTGCTATACAGGAACCGCCATAAAAAATTTAAAAACAAGTAAGAACGTTGCAGTCGGGCGCTACCGACTGCGGGATACTCATTCACACCCGCACAGATCACGCCCATTGCCATGCCCACAATTCGTTTGTACATATATAATTTTTTGGAACTCAATAGATCATCAGTAACATCGTCATAAGACTTTGATTTTCTCACTGAGAATCGGAAAAGCGTACAGTTTTTCCCGATGTGCCACGCCCCCAGTGGGCGTAGACATATGATTTTTTGCCAGTTCTTAGAAGTAGTGAAGACTAACGTAAGTGTGAAATTTGGATGCTTACACTCAAAAAATGCGAAAATTACAGGGTATTTTTTAGCCGGGCATTCCCCAAAAGGGGCGTAAAAATTATTTTCGGGGCATCGATAGAGGAGCTCACCAGTAACTCAACCATCAATTTGGAAGCTTCTAGCTCTAAAACTGTAGGAGCTACAAACTTTTGCGGTTTGCCACGCCCCCTATGGGCGTAGATATATCCGCCATATCTTTTCCAACTTGGGTTGTCAACTCGAGTATATATACCACGTTTCAAGTCTCTGGCATCAATAGTGCTCATAATATTACAAAATTTGAAAAATCACTATATAGTCAGATCCGATTTGCCACGCCCCTAGTAGGCGTGGATATATAATTTTTTAGTCGATCTTCATAGGATCGTAACAGTAATCTACGTGCCAAATTTGGGCGTTCTAGCTTTAAAACTGTAGAAGATAAAGTTTTACCCGATTTGCCACGCCCCCAATGGGCGTAGATATATCCGCCATAGCTTTTTCATCTTGAGTTGTCAACACGAGTCAACAGTCCAAATTTCAACTCTCTAGCACTTCTAGAAGTTGTGTTTCTGAGATATCGGAAAATGCATTTTCCGATTTGCCACGCCCCTAGTGGGCGTATCGGGAAAATCTTGACACTTTATAATTCGAGGGTATACACGAGTATATATTCCAAATTTCAACTCTCTAGCTTCAAAACTGTGCAAATGGTTTGCGTTCATACGGACAGACGGACAGACGGACAGACGGACGGACAGCGTGACGGACATTGCACAAAACCAATATACTCATTTCACTTTGTGAATGAGTATAAAAAATCAAGTCTCTAGCTCTTATAGATTCTGAGATCGACGCGTTCATACATACGGACGGACGGACAGACGGACATGGCTATTTCAACTCACCTCATCGAGCTGATCAAGAATATATATACTTTATGGGGTCTGACATGCCTCCTTCTGCCTGTTACATATATTTTAACAAAACCATTATACCCTGATTTCCCATTTTCAATGGGTTCAGGGTATAAAAAGAAGAAGAGAGAGTAAAATAAAGAATAGAAAGGATTGGGAAATTACTACAAACTGTTGAAGGTTTTACAGGTCGTCAAATTTGTGCACCTGCTCACTGCGATTTCTATGATTTCCCTAAGATGACCTGAAGGAAAGGAGTTAATTAAAGGTAGAGAGAGTTCAGAGGAAAATCTGCGATAAAATTTATTAGAATTATCGCATAAAGTGTGAAACGCGCTATGCAAAGAATAATCCGAAGTGCAGAGTGGTAAATACTACGAACGAAAGTGTCTGGTTGTTCTGGGAGGAACAATAAATTAAGTTGGAATAAGAGACAGGACGAATCAATATTACTAATAATCAAATTATAAAGGAAAACAATCCCCAGGATTGAGATCTTCTCAAGCTGCAGCCACCAATCTTTTGCACAGCTACGTAAACGTTACCTCTGCTCATGCTCCAGGATCCGCCACTAATGCTGTAGATTTAGCCAGGCTGTACCAATGTCCTGGTTGGTGGCAGCTGCTGTCCTTCCTGTGTCCGTGTGTAGAGCTTATGTCCTCAATAGGCGTTTGTGATATCCCTCGTAGATATCCTTTTCCCACGATGTCCTTCCACTCGAAGTCCTTGGCAGCGATGTCCTTCTAAAATCACTGTTCCTTGGCTGATCACTTCTTCACTCGCGTTTGGTTCCTTCGGCACTCAATACTTTCACTTTCTTTTTCGCTTTTTACGCTTTTGACTGACCCGGTGCCGAGTTGCGGGCGCCTTTTTATAGCAGCGACGCAGGCCCTGCTTCGCGCTATGACGGCGCCAGCTCGGCTTTGGAGCGGGGCCTGTCTACCGCTCGTGTCCACGAAAACGGCAGCATCACGTGATTTGGCGCGACTCCAAATCGCCCAAAATCTGCGTGGCAGCCTCTCATTGGCCAAAGCACCGTTATTGGCATACGAGTGAAAGCATACACTACTTTCTCGCCGCCACAAACGGTACTTCGGCCAACAGTCGCCGATGATCGACGTGTGAGCGATGCGAGCCAATCGCTGAATACATAAGAGCGACAGAGACAGACTACGTCGGTCTCTGCGCCCTTTCAAGTAGCGAGGGTCGCCACTATCGTACTCGCGTCGCTGTGAGGAACAATAATATAAAAAGTGCACAGCAAATACATGCACTCATACATATACTGTGTGCCCTATTTTGTTGTTGGCCGTTTTGCATGTCGCTAGCATCGACACTTTCGTGTCATCTCGTGCGCTAGCGATCGTGCGTAGCCGACAAAGTTCAGTAGCCTTTCGCAGCGGCTATTGAACTTTGGGCGGTATGCATTGTTGTTGCATACCACGAGCATCGTGTTTTTCGTCCCGTTTTGTGCATGCGCTGAGCACTGTGCGCATCTCATGCTGTCGCTGTTTATACTCATTCACAAACTGAAATGAGTGTATTGGTTTTGTGCAATGTCCGTCACGCTGTCCGTCCGTCTGTCCGTCCGTATGAACGCAAATCATTTACACAGTTTTGAAGCTAGAGAGTTAAAATTTGGAATATATACTCGTGTATACCCTCGAATGATAAAGTATCAAGATTTTTCCGATACGCCCGCTAGGGGCGTGGCAAATCGGAAAATACATTTTCCGATATCTCAGAAACACTACTTCTAGAAGTGCTAAGAGTTGCAATTTTGAATGTAGACTCGTGTTGACAATCCAAGATCAAAAATCTATTGCGGATATATCTACGCCCATTGGGGGCGTGGCAAATCGGGTAAAACTGTATCTTCTACAGTTTTAAAGCTAGAACGTCCAAATTTGGCACGTGGGTTACTGCTATGATCCTATGAAGATCGACCAGAAAAATATATATCAACGCCTACTAGGGGCGTGGCAAATCGGATCTGACTATATAGTGATTTTGCAAATTCTGTAATATTTTGAGCTCTATGAATGCTAGAGTCTTGAAATTTGGTATATATACTCGGGTTGACAACCCAAGATGAAAAAGATATGACGGATATATCTACGCCCATAGGGGGCGTGGCAAACCGCAAAAGTTTAGAGCTCCTACAGTTTTAGAGCTAGAAGCTTCAAAAATAATTTTTACGCCCTTTTTGGGGCATGCCCGGCTAAATAATACCCTGTAATTTTATCATTTTTTGAGTGTAAGCATCCATATTTCGCACTAACGTTATTCTTCACTACTTATAAGAACTGGCGAAAAATGATATGTTTACGCCTACTGGGGGGGGACAAACTGTACGTTTTTCCAGTGAGAAAATCAAAGTTTTATGACGATTTTACTGCTGATCTCCTCTATTGATTTCCAAAAAATGATATATGTACAAACCAATTGTGGTCGTGGCAATGGGCGTGATCTGTGCGGGTGTGAATGAGTATTCCGCAGCCTGTAGCGCCCGACTGCAACGCTTTTACTTGTTTTTATTATTCTCGTATAGAACGGTTTATTCCTAAAAAGCTGTACTCTAAAGAATTGTTCATCCATTATGATTTGATGAATATATCTCCTTAGTTTTACAGCTAGGAGCTTGAAAATTGAGGTATAGTTACTAGTGACTTTTTGTAGCATAAGCATTAAAATTTTGCAGTTACGTTACCCTAGACCACTTTAAAGAACTGGCCAAAAAATTATGTTTACGCCCTCTACGGACGTGATAAATCGGGAACAACTGAAACTTTTACCGTTTCTCAGTGAGAAACTCTAAAATTGACAATGTTACTGTTTATATACACAAACCTATTGGGGGAGTGGCAAATCTGAAAAAAGACTATATCTGGCAATGGGCTGGAACCGTGCGCCCGACTGCAACGGGAAATCAGGGTATAATGTTTTTGTGAAAATGTATGTAACAGGCAGAAGGAGACATGTCAGACCCCATAAAGTATATATATTCTTGATCAGCTCGATGAGCTGAGTTGAAATAGCCCTGTCGGTCTGTCCGTCCGTCCGTCCGTATGAACGCAGCGATCTCGTAAACCACAAAAGCTAAAGATCTGAAATTTTCAGAGAATACTCGTCTAGAGCCTACGCGGTACGAGTTTTTTTTTAGATTTTCGATAACTCATCCCGTTTCCTTATTATCGATAAAAATCGATCACTTTTCTTTGGTTAAGCATACCGTAAGAGCTTGAGACTCCAAATTCACTGTGTAGATCCGTGTAATGAATGCGGACATTATATAATTTTTGGATTTTGGATACCACGCCCCCTTCGCCCCCAATTTGTAAAAATCGTATATCAAATACTAGAGACTTGTGCTTTGGCAAATATACACATATGAATGACATAATTACGCTGTGAAAGTTTGATTAAGAAAGTCCATCCATAAAAAAGTTATTAAACATTTAATTTCCCATACAATAGGCATATTGCAGCCCGAGAGCAGTCGCTGCGTCAACTGCGCAGTCAGCAGAGCTAGTTCTTATGCGCGCGTGCGTATGCATGTGTGTGTGTGTGTGTGCGTTGCTCGCAATATTTGTATATGTAAAATAAGCACATCATGTTGGGAAGATTGGATCTTCGCAGGGTTCAGGGTATCTCGTAGTCGAGCCTTCTCGACTAGAGCACTCTTACTTGTTATTGATACTACTTTGTCAATATATACCCATTGATGAATTGGAAATCAGGTTAAAATGGTTTCGTGAAAATGTCTGTAACAGGCAGAAGGAGGCGTGGCGGACCCCATAAAGTATATATAACCTTGATCAGCTCGATGAACAGAGTCTATGTAGCCATGTCCGTCTGTCCGTCCGTGTGAACGCAGCAATCTCGAAAAAAAAGAGATTTGAAATTTTACATGCATACTATGTATTGCATACGCAGTACGAATTTATCTTTTTCTTCTATAATTCATCCCATCTCCTTATTATCGATATTTTAACTTCGTTTTTAATGCGTAGCCTTTACACCGTAAGAGCTAGAGATTTAATATTTTCTATGTGTTGTGAGGAACAATATAGACGGGCACGTAGTGTATGTATAAGTGCATGTATTTGCTGTGCACTTATGCATATATGCGTATTGTTCCACACAGCGACGCGAGTACGATAGTAGCGACCCTCGCTACTGGAAAGGGCGCAGAGATCGACGTAGTCTGTCTCTGTCGCTCGTATGTGTTCAGCGCATTGCTCGCGTCGCTCTCACGGCGATCATCGGCGACCGTTGGCCGAAGTACCGCTTGTGGCTGCGAGAAAGTAGTGTACACTTTCACTCGTATGCCAATAACGGTGCTTTGGCCAATGAGAGGCTGCCACGCAGATTTCGGCGATTTGGCGTCGCGCTAAATCACGTGATACTGCCGTTTTCGCGGACACGAGCGGCAGACAGGCCCCGCTCCAGAGCCGAGCCGGCGCCGTCATAGCGCGAAGCAGGGCCTGCGTCGCTTCTATAAAAAGGTGCCCGCAACTCGGCACCTGGGGAGTCAAAGAAAAGTAAAAGTGAAAGTATTGAGTGCCGACGAAACAAGAACGCGAGTGGAAAAGTGACCAGCAAGGATTTCGAGAGGAAGGACATCGCTGCCAAGGACTTCAAGTGGAAGGACATCGCTGGAAGGATATCTACGAGGGATATCCTGGAAGCCTATTGAGGATATAGGCTCGAAACGCAGACACCGGAAGGACATCAGCTGCCACCAACCAGGACATTGGTGCAGCACGGCCAAATCTACAGCACTAGTGGCGGATCCTGGAGCAGGAGCAAGGGTAACGTTTGCGTAGCTGTGCGTAAGAGTGGTGACGGTAGGTTGAGAAGATCTCAAGGTGTGCTTGTGAGCGTATCCAGCCGTAGGGGTCACTGCAATAGCCGAGCGAACCGCCGGAGTATTCAGTGTGCATCCTGGCGTCACCTGGAGTGCTCAAGCGTATCCTTGGAGAACCAAGAGTGCCGTACCATTCGCCAGAGTGCGCTAAACGTCTACCTGCGAGCCTGTGGAATGGTGTGCTTTACTAAGCGCTAGATTTGGTAAATAACATAAACTTGTAAATTGAGAAAATATACCCAACGCAACCTTAAAACACACTGCATTGTAATTTATCGCAAGGCGCTACATATAAATTTGTTGGCACGAACGCACAGTCGGCTGAGTCCGGCCCGGCCTAAACTCGGGATAAACCGAGGTTCGTTACAACTGGCGCCCAACGTGGGGCCCTGCGATAAATACAGTCATAATATAGTCAGTGTAGAAAAATGGTGCGAGCTTGGGTATATAATCTCAAGAAGGATGATGTGCTGCGCTACGGGATCGAGTTCGGCGTAAGTCTGACTGGCACTCTGGACGCAATGCGGAGGCAGTTCGGCGAGTGGGTCACAATGAATGAGGGAAGGATTCCTTATTCAATCAGGATCGCAGAGATTGCGAAGCTACATGGACGCCATTCGCCGCTGAGAGACGAGGCGCTGACCGCCGTCGAGGAAAACGAGCTGGGTGAGCAAGATGAGATCGTGAATGTGGCACGATTGTCTCTGCCATCCACCAGTGCCACCGCCGCCCGCCTGCAAGAGATGCAACGAGGATCGTGGAGAGCCACATCCACCCCGCAACCAGAAATAAGGCCACGAGGGCCGAGCTGCACAGCGCTGGAGTACCTAAAGGTCGCCAAGCAGGTGCGAGAATGGGGCTTCCGCTTCGATGGCACTACGAAGCCGCTGGAGTTTTTGGAGCAAGTGGATTGGTCGGCCGACACATATGATCTGGATCTGGACCTGATCCCGAGGGCGATGCCAGAGCTGCTCAAAGGCATGGCCTTAAAATGGTACGTGGCCAACAACAGGCACTGGACAGCGTGGGAAACGTTCGTCAGAAGCTTCCAGGAATTCTTTCTGCCCAGAGACTATATGGAAGGGTTAAAGGACGAGGTTGCGCGACGGAGGCAGATGGTGGACGAGCCCTTCAAGGTTTACATGGTGGAGATGCAAACCTTGATGCGGCCACTACGCTATACTGCAGATCGTGAGCTAAAAACTATTTACAACAATAGTTTGCCCGATCTGCGCGCATATGCTCGTCCATATCAGTTCTGTAACCTGACGGAGCTGATGGTGCTGTCGAACGATTTCGAGGATCTGGAAAGGGATCGGGAAAAGTTGCGGCAGCAACAGCGAGGCAATAAGACGCGGCTGATGGTCATGGACGACGCTGGGAGCCCGGATGGTGAGGAATACCACCGGAGCATGACCGTTGAGGAGATGAGACCTCGACCCGCGCCCAGGACATGCACAGCAGGGTCAAGGACACATGTCCCGAACCCCGCCAGGGCATGCCGGATATGTGGCCAAGAGGGCCACTACGCCATTGAGTGCCACAACGAGCGCCTGAAGTTTTGTTGGCAATGCGGGCGCATCGGCGTACGAACAGCGACTTGTTGCCAGTCGGGAAACGACCAGAGGCACCCGCCATCCAGGGGTGAGCGGGAGCAGCGTCACGGAGGCCCCCAGACACTGGTGGGTAGTCTTGTGGATGAAGGCACCCAGCTGTCGGCGATGGTGGTCATTGGAGCTGATCAACACAAGGCCACCATCGATACTGGAGCCACCAGCAGCTTTGTGAGCGAAAAGCTGGCCGACAGGCTCCGAGGAGTGGGCGTGAGAGGCGCCACACAAAGACGCGTAAGTCTGGCAGACGGCAGTTGCAGTCAATTAAACTCGCAACTGGAGACAAGGATCACGCTGGGGAGTCAGCAGATCCTCATTCCATTGCTGGTTCTGCCAGGCATGATCGACGATCTGGTGCTGGGCTGGGATTTCTTGGCCAGCATGGGCATCGCGCTGGAGTGCGGCGGCTTGAAGCTGAGGATCAGGCCGAGAAATCCGCAGCCAAGCGGGCAGCTGGAGGAGAAGCTGTCAGTGGCGGTCGGCAGGATGAATATGAGTCCACAGACGCCGATGGAGACGAGCTCGGAGCTTCAGCAGCTACTTCATGAGGATAAGGAGGCTGAGGCGTTTCGGAGGCAGAAACGTGCGCTATCACGGCAGTCGCTGGGCGAAGAGGCGTGCCGCTTGGTGACGAGCAAAGGCAAACCAGCTGGGACAGGATGTCGCTGGATTGCTAAGCTGTGCCAGGACCTGCGCAGAAGCCCAAAAAAGTTTTCGGGCTACAGGGAAGAGGCCGGAAAGATTTACAGATACATTCCGCGCCAATCCGGCCACAAGGACGTGGCTGCGTGGAAACTGTGTGTGCCGACGGAGCGGCGCAATCAAGTTCTGAAGGAGAACCACGACGCAGCCAACGCTGGCACCCTTGGGAGCCGACAAACAATTGCTCGGGTGGCAGTGAGGTACTACTGGCCGGGTATGTACTGCGACGTGCGGGCATATGTGCGGCGGTGCGAGCGGTGTCAGCATTGCAATAACAGCCAACTCCAAGAATCAGGGCAGGAGAGAACAACCAAAGCTGCTCAGGATCAGACGCGGCACTACAATCTACGGAGGTGGCAGTGGAAGCCGGCCGTAGGGGACAAGGTGTGGGCAAAGGAACGCCACTTGTCCAATGCCGCGGATGGAGTTGCAGCGAAACTGGCCCCACGATATGGAGGACCATATACGGTGGTCAGTTTGATCTCCCCGGTTATCTGCCGGATCACTTCAGAGGCAGATAAACGGAGCAGGACGGCTCATGTGGCGGACCTCAAGCCATATCGAGCAGAAGCGGGTGAGTTGCAAGCCAGTTTATAAAAAATAAAAAAAAAACAAGTAAGAAAGCTCTAGTCGGCGTTACCCGACTAGGAGATCCCCTGAACCCTGCGAGGAGCCGATACTCCAAACATTCTATGTTTATGTAATATATACATATATACAAGCAATACATGCGCACACATACACACATACACATACGCATAAGCACGCGCTCTGCTGACTGCGCAGTTAGCGCAGCGACTGAGCGTGGGCTGCGCTCATAGGCTTTAGGGAAATGAATTGTTCGATAAATTCTTTTGAAGATGGACTTTCTTAATCAAACTTTCAGAGCGTGATTATATCATTTATATGTGTATATTTTCCAAAGCACAAGTCTCTAGTACTTGAAATACGGCTTTTACAAATTTGGGGGGAAGGGAAGGAAAGGGGGCGTGGCATCCAAAATATAACAAAAATCAAAATTGTATAAACTCCACATTATACTAAATACAAAATTTGGAGACTCTAGCTCTAAAGATGTGGAAGATAGAAATTTATAACAGCATTTCGATAACGTTTTAAATCGATAACTTTAAAACGATCAAATTTATCGATTTTTTGAAACAAACTCGATCTGCGCGTGCTATACACGGATCTACATAAAACATTTCAAGTCTCTAGCTCTTATAGATTCTGAGATCGACGCGTTCATACATACGGACAGACGGACAGACGGACGGACGGACAGACGGACAGACGGACAGACGGACAGACGGACATGGCTATATCGACTCAGTTCGTCGAGCTGATCAAGAATATATATACTTTATGGGGTCTGCCACGCCTCCTTCTGCCTGTTACATACATTTTAACAAAACCATTATACCCTGTTTTCCCATTTTCAATGGGTTCAGGGTATAAAAAAAAAAAAAAAAAAAAAAGAGTGAATACACATAGCTATGTGTATTAGCCAAAAACCTATATATGTATGTAGGGAAAAAAAACCTATATATGTATAAACATAAACAAAAACATAAACATAAACATAAACAAAAACAAGTAAGAACGTTGCAGTCGGGCGCTACCGACTGCGGGATACTCATTCACACCCCCACAGATCACGCCCATTGCCACGCCCACAATTGGTTTGTACATATATAATTTTTTGGAAATCAATAGAGGAGATCAGCAGTAATATCTGTATATAATTCTGATTTTCTCACTGAGAATCGGAAAAACGTATAGTTTTTCCCGATTTGCCACGCCCCCAGTAGGCGTAGACATATAATTTTTGGCCAGTTCTTAGAAGTAGTGAAGGGTAACGTAAGTGTGAAATTTGGATGCTTACACTCAAAAAATGCGAAAATTACAGGGTACTTTTAGCCGGGCATACCCCATAAGGGGCGTAAAATTTATTTTTGGCGCATCGATAGAGGAGCTCACCAGTAACTTACCATCCAATTTTGAAGCTTCTAGCTCTAAAACTGTAGGAGCTACAAACTTTTGCGGTTTGCCACGCCCCCTATGGGCGTAGATATATCCGCCATATCTTTTCCAACTTGGGTTGTCAACCCGAGTATATATACCAAGTTTCAAGTCTCTAGCATCAATAGTGCTCAAAATATTACAGAATTTGAAAAATCACTATATAGTCAAATCCGATTTGCCACGCCCCTAGTAGGCGTGGATATATAGATTTTTGGTCGATCTTCATAGGATCGTATCAGTAACCTACGTGCCAAATTTGGGCGTTTTAGCTTTAAAACTGTAGAAGATACAGTTTTACCCGATTTGCCACGCCCCCAATGGGCGTAGATATATCCGCCATAGCTTTTTCAACTTGAGTTGTCAACACAAGTCTACATTCCAAATTGCAACTCTCTAGCACTTCTAGAAGTAGTGTTTCTGAGGTATGGGCAAATGCATTTTCCGATTTGCCACGCCCCTAGTGGGCGTATCGGAAAAATCTTGACACTTTATAATTCGAGGGTATACACGAGTATATATTCCAAATTTCAACTCTCTAGCTTCAAAACTGTGCAAATGGTTTGCGTTCATACGGACAGACGGACAGACGGACAGACGGACGGACAGCGTGACGGACATTGCACAAAACCAATATACTCATTTCACTTTGTGAATGAGTATAATGAACATCGGCCGCACAAATCAAATCCACGGCAAAAACAGCCAAAATGTTGTGAGCGGAACAACAAAGTTGTTTGTATGTGCGCGCGCGCACAAATGTTGTGAGCACAACAACAAAGTAAGTTGTTTGAATTTGCGCGCGCACACACACGAAACGGGGGAGCATGCGCAGCAGCAAAATAATCGGCAACTATGAAACGGCACAACAACAACAGGCACGGCCGAAACCGTTTAAGTTGCGCGCGCTCTCCGCAAGAACAACAACAACATCACGCACCCGAGCCGAAAAAGACCGCACATACACGCAGAACGAAAACAGCGACAGCATGAAAGGCGCACAGTGGTCAGCGCATGCGCAAAAATGGGACGAAAATCACGATGAGCGTGGTAGGCAACAACAACGCAGAGCGCCCAAAGTTCAACAGCCGCGGCGAAAGGCTACTGAACTTTGTCGGCTACGCACGATCGCTAGCGCACGAGATGACACGAAGGTGTCGATGCTAGCGACATGCAAAACGGCCAACAACAAAATAGGGCACGCAGTGTATGTATGAGTGCATGTAGTTGCTGTGCACTCATACATATATGCGAAGGGAAATAGAGAGTGTGTGAGAAATGCATTAGAGATGGAACAACAATGCCTCGTGTTCAGCCATAAGGCCAGAGTGTTGGAAGAGCGTGACCTGTAGAGAGTGAGAGAACTAGCTGGTGCAGGATCCGTTAATTTCCGACACTCCGCTGGCGGCAGCGCTGCAGCAGAGGGTATAAAAGGGCATGCATGCATATGAGCAGGGCTTTTGTAAAAATTCAACTCTATAGACTTCTGCTACGTAGCTGGATTTCTCGGCCGTCCGGACTTGGGCGTCGGAAGGGTTTGCCCGGCCGATCCTCGCGCACTGGACAGCGACTCCGCTGGAGCTGTGCGCGAATGAGGAGTGAGCCGAATTTCCCAACCGGCGTCAAAGTGTCGGCGCGCCGGAACCAGCCTCAAACGTCGTCTATAGTAGAAGAATTCTCCAACAAAGGCCAGTTACAGTCACTGGCAGCGGCCATAGGAGCATCAGCGACCAGAGGAGTAGCGGTGACCAGCAGCAGCCAAGAAGTTGAGGAGCAGCCACCACAGCAGCCGCAGTCGCCGCCACAGTCTAAAAATATTTTGTTCATCGCTGCGTACTTACTGCGACGATGGGGTGGGGTACAGGGAGGTCAGCCGCGGCAGATGCGAGCCACATGACCGGCGAAATCCAGCGGTCCGGCAAAGGTGTCGGGAGGGCGGACCGGCCGATCCTCGCGCATTGGCCAGCGACTTCGCTGGAGCTGTGCGCGAATGAGGAGTGAGCCGAGAACCCCACCGATATCCGATGTCCGGACCCGGGTCAGTTGTGAACGGCATCTGCAACGGAAGATCGTTTCGTTACCGCCATCCCAGCAACAAGGAACAGCAGCGACATCGGGACAGCAGCAGCCACGCAGCCGCATTGTAACCACGGAGGCTGGTAAAGCAGTGGACAACGGGTGTTTTTCTGCAGCGGCGGGAGTGGCCAGAGGAGAGGATCACGCTATATAGATTTGGAAGAAAATTGGTAAATTTCTGAGAAGATTTACCTAACACGTTTCAGCCACTTACCTGCAGCACACAGAGTTGCTGGAGGCTGGAGCGATCAGCTGTACGCAGAGTTGCGTAGCAGCGGCGTAGCACTGTGCGTAGCACTGCTTGCAGCTGGAGGAGCGCGGCGAACTGCTTGCTGAAGAGAAGCAAGCAGTGCAAACAAAAGGGAGCGCCGAAAGTGAGTCCCGGACCGATGTTAACACGAAGGCTTCGTGTTTCCCGAAGGAAGAGGGGAGTGTGAGGAACAATATAGACGGGCACGTAGTGTATGTATAAATGTATGTATTTGCTGTGCACTTATTCATATATGCGTGCCTGCATGTATTGTTCCATACAGCGACGCGAGTACGATAGTAGCGATCCTCGCTACTGGAAAGGGCGCAGAGATCGACGTAGTCTGTCTCTGTCGCTCGTATGTGTTCAGCGCATTGCTCGCGTCGCTCTCACGGCGATCATCGGCGACCGTTGGCCGAAGTACCGCTTGTGGCTGCGAGAAAGTAGTGTACACTTTCACTCGTATGCCAATAACGGTGCTTTGACCAATTAGAGGCTGCCTCGCAGATTTCGGCGATTTGGCGTCGCGCTAAATCACGTGATACTGCCGTTATTGTGGACACGAGCGGCAGACAGGCCCCGCTCCAGAGCCGAGCCGGCGCCGTCACAGCGCGAAGCAGGGCCTGCGTCGCTGCTATAAAAGGCGCCCGCAACTCGGCACCTGGGGAGTCAAAGAAAAGTAAAAGTGAAAGTATTGAGTGCCGACGAAACAAGAACGCGAGTGGAAAAGTGACCAGCAAGGATTTCGAGAGGAAGGACATCGCTGCCAAGGACTTCAAGTGGAAGGACATCGCTGGAAGGATATCTACGAGGGATATCCTGGAAGCCTATTGAGGATATAGGCTCGAAACGCAGACACCGGAAGGACATCAGCTGCCACCAACCAGGACATTGGTGCACCACAGCCAAATCTACAGCATTAGTGGCGGATCCTGGAGCAGGAGCAAGGGTAACGTTTGCGTAGCTGTGCGTAAGAGTGGTGACGGTAGCTTGAGAAGATCTCAAGGTGTGCTTGTGAGCGTATCCAGCCGTAGGGGTCACTGCAATAGCCGAGCGAACCGCCGGAGTATTCAGTGTGGTTCCTGGCGTCACCTGGAGTGCTCAAGCGTATCCTTGGAGAACCAAGAGTGCCGTACCATTCGCCAGAGTGCGCTAAACGTCTACCTGCGAGCCTGTGGAAAGGTGTGCTTTACTAAGCGCTAGATTTGGTAAATAACATAAACTTGTAAATTGAGAAAATATACCCAACGCAACCTTAAAACACACTGCATTGTAATTTATCGCAAGGCGCTACATATAAATTTGGTGGCACGAACGCACAGTCGGTTGAGTCCGGCCCGGCTTAAACTCGGGATAAACCGAGGTTCGTTACAGTGTGTACATGTAATGAATACGGAGATTTTTTAAGTTTTGGATTTTGGATATCTCATCCCTTTCCCCCCAAATTTGCAAAAAACGTATTTAAAATACAAGAGACTTGTGCTTTGGTAAGTACACACATAACAAAAAAATAATATAATACGCTCTGCAAGTTTGATTAAGAAAGTCCAAA